>JARYHS010011408.1:109589136-109641133 GCA_031002005.1 Vandiemenella viatica | reverse complement strand
CAAACTGTTCATCTGAGGTAAATTTTTCCCTTGTACAATTTTTCTGATATGTTGTTTCATAGTCAACAGACACTCTTTGTTTACCATTTTCAAGGTACGATTAATAGAACAAACAAAAAAATCACTATTAAACTGATACATAAAAAGCCTTCACAGTCACGTTGAAGTACCCACTTTGAGTCTTTGATGAAGTCATTAACAAGAAGAAAACTGAAAAAAAATGAGATTGAGATAAGAACTCGAACACAATAGTAGCCTTCAATCTTAGAGTACATTCAGTGAAACAAGTATTTCAGGTGACAGGTTGAGGTAAACTGTTCAGAACTTCCACCCACAATATATTCTAGTCTTGGAGTCCCTTACCTACAAATGAAAACATTCCTACTACCTTAGTTATGAAATTTTTTTCTTTTCCTAATAGCTTTACAGATTATCGACACCAAGGTCACTATAGGCAGGCCATGATCCTTTTTAAGAAACTATCACAGCATTTGCATGGAGTTATTTGGGAAAACCATGAAAATCCAAATCTGGACGACCACAAGGGGATTCAAACCAATGTCCTGAATGCAAGGCCACCTCATTACGTCTTATCGTTCATACTGTACTCCTAATTCTTCTTGTAAAATCCAACTATGCTTCACCATTAACGTAATAAAAGCTCTCCATTTTTCATCCATCTATCCCCTTCCAATAAGCCTACATTAAACCATGGCACAGATATGTCAATTTCCACGTTAACAGCGCGAAGCGAGCGGTATTGCCGGTTAGGATAAAACCACATTTCGTACAATATTTTGCTTCCTATCTATTAGGAATTCCAGGATTACTGAAGATCGCGATTCCGCCAGGAATTGGATTCATAATACTGCAGTGTTCAAACGCAAGACTCCGCTGGAAATATTTCCCGAAAAACATTTAACGGTTTCATGGTGGTCCAGGCTGTATTACAACCTACTTTCTGCTGGTTGTTGTTGTGTTATTATTATTATTATTATTGGTGTTTTAGGGCGCGTCGACGTCGGGGTCACTAGCGCCCTTACTTTCTGCTTGAAAATAATGGTCCAGGCTGTATTACAACGGAATTACTTATTAAAAATTATACGTCTTACGTTTAAATACAGCAGGATTATGACGTACTTACTGACTGTTGTTGTAATGGAATCGCGATCTCCAGTAGATCAGAGCTAAATTAGTAGTACGCTGATGATTCAGTATTGTAGCAAAGCCTGATATGACATAAGGTTACTGGCAGCTAAATTTATTCAAATATTCCATAGCAAGTTCAAATACGTACCAGACAAAACAGATACACTGTTCTCTGAGTTCGTTGAGAATTATTCTAGTTTCATCCCAGCTGCAGATGTCCGACAACATTTTTGTCTTCTTTTCTTTCGTTTAGAATCTGAGAAAAACAACTTGTCCTGAAGATCCATGAACTGTTTTACCGCCAATCAGAGATACTCTTAAACTGTAAGTTACAACCAAAGATAATTTTTAGCGTTCTCTGTCATTAAGAAATGTCATCGCGTACGTATGGCAAAAAACGTATGTACTGGAGTGATATAATGTTTAAGCAGCGGAAAAAAAATGGCAGATTCCTTTTTCCATTGTGCTATTTTGATATATAATGAAAACACACATGAAACGTAACGCAGGCACAGAATCTTTGTTTGTTTGACTTTAGACAACTCAGTTGCTGTGTTATTCATAAATATTGTCTGTGTTTTGCGCCAGTATGGTCTCTGGTGTGCGCCCTGCTGAAAATTGGTTGAGGTTGGAATTTGGAGTGATAGCATGGGCTACTTGTGTGATACGAGTATTTATGTGTTGCCTATCTCTGTTATTCAAATAAAAATAACTTAAAAATCCAATGAACTTAATTTTCACGAAACAAAATGTCGTTAAACGACATTGATGTTACCTGTTCCTGCAGGTATTAAATGACAGATGCCTAAAGGATGCAATTAGTATTAATTCAGCACAAGCATGGAAGTCGTAAGTGTTGTGCCTTCTTTTAAAATTTAAAAAAACAGCCTTTATTGCGTTAGCAATTTATTTGCTTTAACAGATACCTGTCTGCTTGTCTTACCATTGACACAGAGAATAAGCATACCTATTCCTAAATAATTTTGAATATAGCACAATCATTTGGGCTCTAATTGTCGTTTTGGTCTGAAAACTGTTGCACACGTTCGTTGTGTGATATATATATATATATATATATATATATGAGATTAATGTATGTATGTTTGTTTGTTGTTCTTTCTTCATACAAATCCAACAGTTTTCATCCCATCTCCATGAAACTTTGCACACTTATCCTTTGAAACAAGGAGAAAAATACTGTCTACATTTGGTTGAAAAATTATCTGTACAAATAACACATGTTGTCTCATAATTTCGAAATACTACTGGATGGCGATTGACAGACGGGTTGGATATGGACGTCTCTGCACTGTTTTTTATCCTTGTAGCGGTCAGACAGCTCAGTGGTTAAAGCGCTTGATTACAAATGTCGTGGTCTGCGGTTCAAACCTTCGTGGAGGCTAAATTTTAAAAAATTGTTTTTTGATCGTAAGAATCACGCCTGGACCGTAGGTTCTTCAGATTGAATGTTAAACTGTAGGCCCGCAAGTCCACGGGAGGCAAGGCTCCACGCAAACAGCCTGGCCACCAAGGCTGCTCATACTCTATATTATTGTTATAATAAACTAGAATAAATTAATTGCTACAACTCTGTGCTCAGTTTATCAATCTTTATGGGCTTGGATGCTAGTTATTTAATATATGTTGCTCTTAGAGCTGTAAAATATCCATCCTCTTAAATTCCACTCAATAAGTGCTGTAACATAAGGTGGTGAGTGACTGGAAGAAGGCATCTAGCGATGTGTAATGATAACACTATCATTCCTTTGAGTATATTATTTAGTAATATGTTTCTATTACACTTGTCAAATAGTGTATATGCACCAACTTAATGCAAAATAATAATAATAAAAGGCTGCTCTAACGTTACACACTTTATTTTTTTTATATCGTATGACGATTTAGACACTTTTAAGAACATTGATAAAATATATACACTGCAACTTTACAAGATTAAAGACATATATCTAGTTTATTAATTATATAGTTTATCGATTCCTGAGTTGCCAGCAGGAAGTCCACAGGATCACCACTGTAAGATCTTATAGGACATTCTTCACTAATATGACCAATAGTTTGAATCTCTCCGCATTTGCATTAGGGGATCGTTGCTTGCCCCACTTGTACAGGAGTGTGCGCATCTGCCATGCCGAGTTTCTGATTCTGTTGAGTGTGGACCAAGTTTTACAAGGTAAATCAAATGGTGACTTGTGTGTAATGCACGGCAGCTGCTGTTATGGTGTACAGCCCACTCCTGGATCCAAGCTTTGGTGATGTTAAAATCTTGGGTAATATCTAGATCGCAATACCGCTGCAACCACTTACCGTCTCGTGATGTAAACACTTCCGGATGGAGAGAGTATGACGTCACTACCTTGCTGAATGTGACATATACGTTCCATGCTCAGCTTTAAAAATCACTAATGAGGCATCCACGGAAAGTAGTCCATCACTAATACGTCTCATATCGTGAAATCGTTAATTTTGCACTAGTAATACAGGATTAAATTCATTAGCGATGAGGTTTTGATGCAGCTGGACCATATTGAAACGTAACTATCGAACACCTTATTGCGGATACCTGATTTCTATGTCGTATCTATCGCTGTTTACATCTTAAAACAGCCTGGACCATTGTGAACGTAACCGCAGCACACGGTATTGCTGGAACCCAATTTCCAAATCGTATCTACCATTGTTAGTATGGTCCAGGCTGCGTTTCAACCTAAAAGCAAACAATTGTTAACAAAATCTTGTTTTTTTTATAAATATTTTATTTCGTATGAATGATTTTAGCAGCAATTTCAGCTACACGATGAAATATAGAAGACGGAATCAATACAAATCAATGGAGTTGTGACTAATAACGTTAATGCTAATGACCGATATCAATTATCAGTTTGGAATGTTGTACATATTTTAATAATATTATTAATTGTGAAAGTAATAATTTTCTTTAACTTTTTCAATCTGTAAATTTTTATTATTATTACTACTATTGTTTATGTTCTATGGTCTAACGTGTATTCACAAATCGATCGAAGGCTGCACGCACGGAAACACAGTGACGTCATACTCTCTGCACTGGGAAGTGTTTACATCGCGAGGCAGTAAGTGGTTGCAGCGGTATCACGATACTACGCAACATATTCACGAATAGCATCCCTTGCCGATTTCATTGGCAGTTTTCTAGAGCGAAGTCTGTTGATGTTGGCATCCTTAATATCTTGGTGGATCGGTAAGTTTCTGTTGTCCATTATTCTCTTGTACTCACGTGTAAGAGCATTTATCCGTCGCAGGTTTAGGTAGTGGTATGTGGCTCAGTATCAAGAGCCATCTTGTGGGAGTTTTCTTGATCACGCCTGAAATCATACGCATAGCATTATTAAGTTGGGTGTCCACTTTTCTCATGTGCGGGCTATTCAACCAGACTGGTGACATTACACACTATCGACTTCCAGCGATATTAATATTATGTACAACAAAATGCTTCAGTGACCAACTACGACAAAAATCAAAGCAAAAACAAAATTTCAAGTCCATTAAGCTACAAAAGCAAGCGTCTATATTCATTTTGGTCCAGGCTACATTCCAACCTATCCACAGGTGCCGCTAATGATTCTACTTGAAAATAATGTGTTTAATAAATCCAAATTTCTAGTGGATTATGCATTAACAAGAAGAACCAAATGCTAGTTAGGTACAGGCTGCATGTCAACTATAAAAACTAAATTCCTTCGCCGAGCATGGTGGTGGGTGGTTAATGCTCTGGCCTCGCATTCGGGAAGGCACGGGTTCGAATCCCCATCCGGGCATCCATTTTTGGGTTTTCCATGGTTTCCCCAAATCACTCCAGGTGAATGCCGGGATGCTTCCTTCAAAAAGGCCATGGCCTAATTCCTTTACGTTCCTTGTCCCCAGTCCCATCCCACCTCTACTAAAACAAGGATATTGCCGCACTATTATTATTACTACTACTCCGCAATTCACTAAAAGTGTGTGGCGGAGGGTGCATGGCACCTATCCAAAAGGGTGATATTTTGCAAGGGATATGGCAGGAGGCACCTGTGGGCTATTGTGAGGAACCATCCCAGCATTCACCTGGAGTGATCAACCTAAACATAAGCTACGTTAATATTGCCGCAACTTACTTTGATAATTGGCGTAAAAACATGCTGGATATGTTTCTTGACAATGTAATTCCTATTATTGTTGGAAGTTGAATGTGTGTACATAAATGAGACAACTAACATTTGCTTACAGCTCAAAGTTCTTTTTTTCAGCGTGCAACTTTTTCCATATTTATTCTTTTGATAGCAACATATTGCCAAATTATATCGTTCAAAGAATGTGTGCGTAATCATTATACTTCGCTATAATGCTACTCCCAGTCGCTCGCAGTATAGTATTAAGGCACTTTTTGAGTGTAGTTTTTGAGGTACTTATATATTTTACATCTCTAAGAGCAAAACATTAAATAGTACCATCAAACAAACATTTGCAACAGTTTTCAGACCAGAATGGCAATTCTTTGAGTCCCAGTGATTGCGCTAGAGCCCATTGGACAACTATGACGAAATTAGAATTTTTTTTATCATTATTAATATTCATACTGCTTAGCCGGTGGAGTAACATTTTGAACAAGTGACCACATTGCCTTTAAAACAATTGAAACCGCAAATTTTGATAGATATGTAAATTGCTGCCAGGACCAGGTTAGATGCCAATAGTGAGGCAATAAAAATAAGTGACCAAAGGGATACTGAATACAGATTAATAATGAGAACAAAATACAAAGAAGGGTAGAACCAAGGAGACATATCGCTGTATCGCAAGTTTAGTTTTGGAGCACTATAAAGCAAACATCTCGCCGAGAAAAATTATAATTTTCGGTGAACTGTTCATAAACAAAAATGACACTATTTAGCAGTGCCCAGTTCTATACGAGGCTAATGTATCTTGAAATTCATTGTGAAGCTTATTGGCTGGGTGTTTTAGTTATTTATTAATCTACATAGTATAGTTACGAAGCATTTACTAAGTAATAAAATTGACTTAGTGATTTGGAGCTAGTACCCAGACATAGTAAACTATTGCAAAAGGAACAGAATAATACATTAAAATCTTAACAACATAAATCTGAGTAAGCAAAAATAAATTAGTAAACAAAATAAAATAAAAAAAAGAAAAGAAAAAATCAAAGAATCTGTGCAGTTAAACATCACCTCTGATATGGGGTGGTTCAATTTAGACAGTGGGGATGAGGATACAGGGAAGGAAAAGTAATGATGGTATTATCTCAGATTGAGATTGCTCAGGTACTATCTCCAATTTACTATCCCCCTCTTCCTATCCTCTTTTTGAATTTATCGCCAACATGTTCCTGACTAACAGTCATTCTGTGAGATGGTCCCTACAGCACCCACCCTCCATAACGTTCTCCTGTTGAGAAAGGGCCAAAACCCGAAATGTCATATATATTATTTCTAAGGTAATTTTTTGTCACAAGCCTGTATCTTCCTTCATACTTAACTGAAATCAATGAATGAGGTGTCATTTTAAAGCTTATGGTCTCCACTTTGATCACATCATATTTTAAGAAAGAAAGCTTTCGGAAATCGACCCTTAAAGGGCAAAAATGTCAATATTTCTAAAATGCTGTTTTTTGTGTTATGAGTCATTTATCTCCCTGGATATCTATCTGAAATCGTTTAATGAAGTATCGTTTTAAAGATTAAGATCTCCACTTTAGTGAAGTCATATACTAAGACAGAAATTTTTTCGATATTCAATCCTTAAGGGCAAAAGTATCAATATTTTTGCAATGCGTTTTTGTTCACCAGCCATTTATCTCCCTTCTATATAACTGATATAGATAAATGAGATATCATATTAAAGACTAAGGTCTCCGCTGTGGTATTTTTAGTAATTCGACCCTTAAAGGGCAAAAATGTCAATTTTTCTAAAATGCGTTTTTTGTGTCTAGTCATTTATCTCCCTGGATCTAACCAAAATTGATAATTGAAGTAGGATTATGATGAGTAATGAGCTTTGTGACATCATATTTTAAGAAACAATGTTTTTGGAATTCAACCGTTAAAGGGAAAAAGTATAATTTTTCTACAACAGATTTTTGTGTCACAGCTATTTATCTCCCTTGATATCTAACCGTTATAGATAAATGAGATATTGTATTAAAGATTAAGGTCTCCGCCATGGTCACATTATATTTTGAGAAAGGAATTTTTTGGAATTCAACCCTTAAAGGGCAAAAATTCAGTATTTCTCAAATACGTTTATTGTGTCTCGAGTCATTTATCTCCCTTGATAGTTAAACAAAATTGATAAACGAGATATCATTTTAAAGATTGTGGTCTTCGTAAGATCTTCAGTTCAGTTAAACCACATTTTAAGAATGAAATTTTCAAATTCTACCCTTAGACAGCAAAAGTATTATTATTTCTACAACGCATTTTCTGTCGCGAGCTATTTATTTCCCATGATACCTAACCGAAATAATAAATGAGGTATCATTTTAAATATTAAATTATCCGCTTTGGTCACATCATATTTTAAGAAAAAACTTTCTCCAAATTCAACCCTTAAGGGGCATAAATATAACATCATTTCTAAAAAAAAAATTTTTTACCTCACTTGATAACTAACTGAAATCGGTAAATGAGGTACACTTTGACAATGAATTTGGCCACTACTGAAAAATTTCTCTTTTTTTGCAAAATCTGACACCAAGTTATCCCAGGAAACAGTAACGCAATACTGGCAAGCCAGTATTGCGTTACTGTTTCTGGGATACGTTGGTGTCAGATTTTGCAAAATAAGAGAGAATTTTCAGTAGTGTGCAAATTGTCAAAGTGTGTACCTCATTTACCGATTTCAGTTAGTTATCAAGTGAGGTAAAAAATTTTTTTTTTTAGAAATGATTATATTTATGCCCCTTAAGGGTTGAATTTGGAGAAAGTTTTTTCTTAAAATATGATGTGACCAAAGCGGATAATTTAATATTTAAAATGATACCTCATTTATTAATTTCGGTTAGGTATCATGGGAAATAAATAGCTCGCGACAGAAAAATGCGTTGTAGAAATAATAATACTTTTGCTGTCTAAGGGTAGAATTTTGAAAATTTCATTCTTAAAATGTGGTTTAACTGAACTGAAGATCTTACGAAGACCACAATCTTTAAAATGATATCTCGTTTATCAATTTTGTTTAACTATCAAGGGAGATAAATGACTCGAGACACAATAAACGTATTTGAGAAATACTGATATTTTTGCCCTTTAAGGGTTGAATTCCAAAAAATTCCTTTCTCAAATATAATGTGACATGGCGGAGACCTTAATCTTTAATACAATATCTCATTTATCTATAACGGTTAGATATCAAGGGAGATAAATAGCTCGTGACACAAAAATCTGTTGTAGAAAAATTTATACTTTTTCCCTTTAACGGTTGAATTCCAAAAACATTGTTTCTTAAAATATGATGTCACAAAGCTCATTACTCATCATAATCCTACTTCAATTATCAATTTTGGTTAGATATCCAGGGAGATAAATGACTAGACACAAAAAACGCATTTTAGAAAAATTGACATTTTTGCCCTTTAAGGGTCGAATTACTAAAAATAACAGCGGAGACCTTAGTCTTTAATATGATATCTCATTTATCTATATCAGTTATATATGAAGGGAGATAAATGCTGGTGACACAAAAACGCATTGCAAAAATATTGATACTTTTGCCCTTTAAGGATTGAATATCGAAAAATTTCTGTCTTAGTATATGACTTCACTAAAGTGGAGATCTTAATCTTTAAAACGATACTTCATTAAACGATTTCAGATAGATATCCAGGGAGATAAATGACTCATAACACAAAAAACAGCATTTTAGAAATATTGACATTTTTGCCCTTTAAGGGTCGATTTCCGAAAGCTTTCTTTCTTAAAATATGATGTGATCAAAGTGGAGACCATAAGCTTTAAAATGACACCTCATTCATTGATTTCAGTTAAGTATGAAGGAAGATACAGGCTTGTGACAAAAAATTACCTTAGAAATAATATATATGACATTTCGGGTTTTGGCCCTTTCTCAACAGGAGAACGTTATGGAGGGTGGGTGCTGAGGAGACCATCTCACAGAATGACTGTTAGTCAGGAACATGTTCAGGGTAAATTCAAAAAGAGGATAGGAAGAGGGGGATAGTAAATTGGAGATAGTACCTGAGCAATCTCAATCTGAGATAATACCATCATTACTTTTCCTTCCCTGTATCCTCATCCCCACTGTCTAAATTGAACCACCCCATATCAGAGGTGATGTTTAACTGCACAGATTCTTTGATTTTTTCTTTTCTTTTTTTATTTTGTTTACTAATTTATTTTTGCTTACTCAGATTTATGTTTTAAGATTTTAATGTATTATTCTGTTCCTTTTGCAATAGTTTACTATGTCTGGGTACTAGCTCCAAATCACTAAGTCAATTTTATTACTTAGTAAATGCTTCGTAACTATACTATGTAGATTAATAAATAACTAAAACACCAGCCAATAAGCTTCACATGAATTTCAAGATACATTAGCCTCGTATAGAACTGGGCACTGCTAAATAGTGTCATTTTTGTTTATGAACAGTTCACCGAAAATTATAATTTTTCTCGGCGAGATGTTTGCTTTATAGTGCTCCAAAACTAAACTTGCGATACAGCGATATGTCTCCTTGGTTCTACCCTTCTTTGTATTTTGTTCTCATTATTAATCTGTATTCAGTATCCCTTTGGTCACTTATTTTTTGCCTCACTATTGGCATCTAACCTGGTCCTGGCAGCAATTTACATATCAAAATTTGCGGTTTCAATTGTTTTAAAGGCAATGTGGTCACTTGTTCAAAATGTACTCCACCGGCTAAGCAGTATGAATATTAATAATGATAAAAAAATTCTAATTTCGTCATAGTTGTCCAATGGGCTCTAGCGCAATCACTGGGACTCAAAGAATTGCCATTCTGGTCTGAAAACTGTTGCAAATGTTTGTTTGATGGTACTATTTAATGTATGTTGCTCTTAGAGATGTAAAATATATAAGTACCTCAAAAACTACACTCAAAAAGTGCCTTAATACTATACTGCGAGCGACTGGGAGTAGCATTATAGCGAAGTATAATGATTACGCACACATTCTTTGAACGATATAATTTGGCAATATGTTGCTATCAAAAGAATAAATATGGAAAAAGTTGCACGCTGAAAAAAAGAACTTTGAGCTGTAAGCAAATGTTAGTTGTCTCATTTATGTACACACATTCAACTTCCAACAATAATAGGAATTACATTGTCAAGAAACATATCCAGCATGTTTTTACGCCAATTATCAAAGTAAGTTGCGGCAATATTAACGTAGCTTATGTTTAGGTTGATCACTCCAGGTGAATGCTGGGATGGTTCCTCACAATAGCCCACAGGTGCCTCCTGCCATATCCCTTGCAAAATATCACCCTTTTGGATAGGTGCCATGCACCCTCCGCCACACACTTTTAGTGAATTGCGGAGTAGTAGTAATAATAATAGTGCGGCAATATCCTTGTTTTAGTAGAGGTGGGATGGGACTGGGGACAAGGAACGTAAAGGAATTAGGCCATGGCCTTTTTGAAGGAAGCATCCCGGCATTCACCTGGAGTGATTTGGGGAAACCATGGAAAACCCAAAAATGGATGCCCGGATGGGGATTCGAACCCGTGCCTTCCCGAATGCGAGGCCAGAGCATTAACCACCCACCCACCATGCTCGGCGAAGGAATTTAGTTTTTATAGTTGACATGCAGCCTGTACCTAACTAGCATTTGGTTCTTCTTGTTAATGCATAATCCACTAGAAATTTGGATTTATTAAACACATTATTTTCAAGTAGAATCATTAGCGGCACCTGTGGATAGGTTGGAATGTAGCCTGGACCAAAATGAATATAGACGCTTGCTTTTGTAGCTTAATGGACTTGAAATTTTGTTTTGCTTTGATTTTTGTCGTAGTTGGTCACTGAAGCATTTTGTTGTACATAATATTAATATCGCTGGAAGTCGATAGTGTGTAATGTCACCAGTCTGGTTGAATAGCCCGCACATGAGAAAAGTGGACACCCAACTTAATAATGCTATGCGTATGATTTCAGGCGTGATCAAGAAAACTCCACAAGATGGCTCTTGATACTGAGCCACATACCACTACCTAAACCTGCGACGGATAAATGCTCTTACACGTGAGTACAAGAGAATAATGGACAACAGAAACTTACCGATCCACCAAGATATTAAGGATGCCAACATCAACAGACTTCGCTCTAGAAAACTGCCAATGAAATCGGCAAGGGATGCTATTCGTGAATATGTTGCGTAGTATCGTGATACCGCTGCAACCACTTACTGCCTCGCGATGTAAACACTTCCCAGTGCAGAGAGTATGACGTCACTGTGTTTCCGTGCGTGCAGCCTTCGATCGATTTGTGAATACACGTTAGACCATAGAACATAAACAATAGTAGTAATAATAATAAAAATTTACAGATTGAAAAAGTTAAAGAAAATTATTACTTTCACAATTAATAATATTATTAAAATATGTACAACATTCCAAACTGATAATTGATATCGGTCATTAGCATTAACGTTATTAGTCACAACTCCATTGATTTGTATTTGATTCCGTTCTTCTATATTTCATCGTGTAGCTGAAATTGCTGCTAAAATCATTCATACGAAATAAAATATTTATAAAAAAACAAGATTTTGTTAACAATTGTTTGCTTTTAGGTTGAAACGCAGCCTGGACCATACTAACAATGGTAGATACGATTTGGAAATTGGGTTCCAGCAATACCGTGTGCTGCGGTTACGTTTCACAATGGTCCAGGCTGTTTTAAGATGTAAACAGCGATAGATACGACATAGAAATCAGGTATCCGCAATAAGGTGTTCGATAGTTACGTTTCAATATGGTCCAGGCTGCATCAAAACCTCATCGCTAATGAATTTAATCCTGTATTACTAGTGCAAAATTAACGATTTCACGATATGAGACGTATTAGTGATGGACTACTTTCCGTGGATGCCTCATTAGTGATTTTTAAAGCTGAGCATGGAACGTATATGTCACATTCAGCAAGGTAGTGACGTCATACTCTCTCCATCCGGAAGTGTTTACATCACGAGACGGTAAGTGGTTGCAGCGGTATTGCGATCTAGATATTACCCAAGATTTTAACATCACCAAAGCTTGGATCCAGGAGTGGGCTGTACACCATAACAGCAGCTTGCCGTGCATTACACACAAGTCACCAGGTTTGATTTACCTTGTAAAACTTGGTCCACACTCAACAGAATCAGAACTCGGCATGGCAGATGCGCACACTCCCTGTACAAGTGGGGCAAGCAACGATCCCCCTCATGCAAATGCGGAGAGATTCAAACTATTGGTCATATTAGTGAAGAATGTCCTATAAGATCTTACAGTGGTGATCCTGTGGACTTCCTGCTGGCAACTCAGGAATCGATAAACTATATAATTAATAAACTAGATATATGTCTTTAATCTTGTAAAGTTGCAGTGTATATATTTTATCAATGTTCTTAAAAGTGTCTAAATCGTCATACGATAAATAAAAAATAAAGTGTGTAACGTTAGAGCAGTCTTTTATTATTATTATTTTGCATGAAGTTGGTGCATTATACACTATCTTGACAAGTGTAATAGAAACATATTACTAAATAATATACTCAAAGGAATGATAGTGTTATCATTACACATCGCTAGATGCCTTCTTCCAGTCACTCACCACCTTATGTTACAGCACTTATTGAGTGGAATTTAAGAGGATGGATATATTTTACAGCTCTAAGAGCAACATATATTAAATAACTAGCATCCAAGCCCATAAAGATTGATAAACTGAGCACAGAGTTGTAGCAATTAATTTATTCTAGTTTATTATAACAATAATATAGAGTATGAGCAGCCTTGGTGGCCAGGCTGTTTGCGTGGAGCCTTGCCTCCCGTGGACTTGCGGGCCTACAGTTTAACATTCAATCTGAAGAACCTACGGTCCAGGCGTGATTCTTACGATCAAAAACAATTTTTTAAAATTTAGCCTCCACGAAGGTTTGAACCGCAGACCACGACATTTGTAATCAAGCGCTTTAACCACTGAGCTGTCTGACCGCTACAAGGATAAAAACAGTGCAGAGACGTCCATATCCAACCCGTCTGTCAATCGCCATCCAGTAGTATTTCGAAATTATGAGACAACATGTGTCATTTGTACAGATAATTTTTCAACCAAATGTAGACAGTATTTTTCTCCTTGTTTCAAAGGATAAGTGTGCAAAGTTTCATGGAGATGGGATGAAAACTGTGGATTTGTATGAAGAAAGAACAACAAACAAACATACATACATTAATCTCATATATATATATATCACACAACGAACGTGTGCAACAGTTTTCAGACCAAAACGACAATTAGAGCCCAAATGATTGTGCTATATTCAAAATTATTTAGGAATAGGTATGCTTATTCTCTGTGTCCAATGGTAAGACAAGCAGACAGGTATCTGTTAAAGCAAAATAAATTGCTAACGCAATAAGGCTGTTTTTTTAAATTTTAAAAGAAGGCACAACACTTACGACTTCCCTGCTTGTGCTGAATTAATACTAATTGCATCCTTTAGGCATCTGTCATTTAATACCTGCCAGGAACAGGTAACATCAATGTCGTTTAACGACATTTTGTTTCGTGAAAATTAAGTTCATTGGATTTTTAAGTTATTTTTTTTGAATAACAGAGATAGGCAACACATAAATACTCGTATCACACAAGTAGCCCATGCTATCACTCCAAATTCCAACCTCAACCAATTTTCAGCAGGGCGCACACCAGAGACAATACTGGCGCAAACACAGACAATATTTATGAATAACACAGCAACTGAGTTGTCTAAAGTCAAACAACAAAGATTCTGTGCCTGCGTTACGTTTCATGTGTGTTTTCATTATGTATCAAAACTAGCACATGGAAAAAGGAATCTGCCATTTTTTTCCGCTGCTTAAACATTATATCACTCCAGTACATACGTTTTTTGCCATACGTACGCGATGACATTTCTTAATGACAGAGAACGCTAAAAATTATCTTTGGTTGTAACTTACAGTTTAAGAGTATCTCTGATTGGCGGTAAAACAGTTCATGGATCTTCAGGACAAGTTGTTTTTCTCAGATTCTAAACGAAAGAAAAGAAGGCAAAAATGTTGTCGGACATCTGCAGCTGGGATGAAACTAGAATAATTCTCAACGAACTCAGAGAACAGTGTATCTGTTTTGTCTGGTACGTATTTGAACTTGCTATGGAATATTTGAATAAATTTAGCTGCCAGTAACCTTATGTCATATCAGGCTTTGCTACAATACTGAATCATCAGCGTACTACTAATTTAGCTCTGATCTACTGGAGATCGCGATTCCATTACAACAACAGTCAGTAAGTACGTCATAATCCTGCTGTATTTAAACGTAAGACGTATAATTTTTAATAAGTAATTCCGTTGTAATACAGCCTGGACCATTATTTTCAAGCAGAAAGTAAGGGCGCTAATGACCCCGACGTTCGACGCGCCCTAAAACACCAATAATAATAATAATAACAACACAACAACAAGCAGAAAGTAGGTTGTTAATACAGCCTGGACCACCATGAAACCGTTAAATGTTTTTCGGGAAATATTTCCAGCGGAGTCTTGCGTTTGAACACTGCAGTATTATGAATCCAAATTCCTGGCGGAATCGCGATCTTCAGTAATCCGGAATTCCTAATAGATAGGAAGCAAAATATTGTACGAAATGTTGGTTTTATCTAACCGGCAATACCGCTCGCTTCGCGCTGTTAACGTGGAAATTGACATATCTGTGCCATGGTTTAATGTAGGCTTATTGGAAGGGGATAGATGGATAAAAAATGGAGAGCTTTTATTCCGTTAATGGTGAAGCATAGTTGGATTTTACAAGAAGAATTAGGAGTACAGTATGAACGATAAGACGTAATGAGGTGGCCTTGCATTCAGGACATTGGTTTGAATCCCCTTGTGGTCGTCCAGATTTGGATTTTCATGGTTTTCCCAAATAACTCCATGCAAATGCTGTGATAGTTTCTTAAAAAGGATCATGGCCTGCCTATAGTGACCTTGGTGTCGATAATCTGTAAAGCTATTAGGAAAAGAAAAAAATTTCATAACTAAGGTAGTAGGAATGTTTTCATTTGTAGGTAAGGGACTCCAAGACTAGAATATATTGTGGGTGGAAGTTCTGAACAGTTTACCTCAACCTGTCACCTGAAATACTTGTTTCACTGAATGTACTCTAAGATTGAAGGCTACTATTGTGTTCGAGTTCTTATCTCAATCTCATTTTTTTTTCAGTTTTCTTCTTGTTAATGACTTCATCAAAGACTCAAAGTGGGTACTTCAACGTGACTGTGAAAGGCTTTTTATGTATCAGTTTAATAGTGATTTTTTTGTTTGTTCTATTAATCGTACCTTGAAAATGGTAAACAAAGAGTGTCTGTTGACTATGAAACAACATATCAGAAAAATTGTACAAGGGAAAAATTTACCTCAGATGAACAGTTTGTTAAGTATGGTATACCCAAGGTTCGTGTTAGAACCTATTTTGTTTCTAATATATATAGATGACCTCACTAGGAATATCAGTCCAAACGATGCAGTTCAGTTTGCAGATGACACAACTGTTTTATTCACCTCCCCAAATATTAGAGATTTGGAATTAACAGCAAATAAAACCATGAGTGAGTTGAAAACTGGTTTGACGCAAATAATCTAATCTTGAATGAGGAAGAAAAACAGTGTGTTTGAATTTTTGTCTACCTCATTCTGCTAACAACACATCATTCGTGTAAACATAAACTGTGAGAAGATCTAAAAAATGGAAATGAAACAAAATTCTTAGGATTGTGGGTACAACAGAAGATGAAATGGGATGTTCACATAAGCAAATTAGCTAAAAGACTGTCTACAGTATTAGTACAGAAATGCACGTATACTACGGTCATTTCCACTCAACTGGTCAGATATGGAATTACACAGTCCAGTCACATTAATGTGACCACCACCTGCTTTCGACGTCAATGTGAAATAACCAATCACAGAAGGCAGGTGGCAGCACATTACAGTGGAGTGTATATAAAGGATGTCCTAGGGCATCGGAAAGCATTTCAATTGTTGGCGTAATGCAGAAACATAGCAGTTTATCTGACGTCCAAAAGAGCATGATTATTGGCTTTCGGGCCGAGGGCGGAAGCATTTCGGAAATGGCTAATTTTGTGAACTGTTCACGTACCGCTGTGGTGAAAATATACTGTGCATGGCAAAATGGCACTATTCAAAATCAGCGGCGTGGAACATGTGATGCACCACGGGCTATAGATGACAGAGGCGAACAGAGCCTACGGAGATGCATTTGGGCAAATAGATGTGCAGCTGTTGAGCAACTGACCGCACAGATGAACCAAGGGACTACCAAGAGTGTATCTTCAACAACGGTTCAGCGAACGTTGCTGTGCATGGGCCTCCACAGCAGACGCCTGGTTAATGCAACTATGCTGACTGCTGTTCATCGGTGATGAAGGCTGGAATTTGCACGCCAATACCGCAACTGGATGTCCACAGAGTGGTGACAGGTGGCTTTTTCCGATGAATCACGTTTATGCTCCATCGAACAGATGGATGTTGGCGCTTAGGGCGTGAAACGTCTGAAAGCAAACACCCTGTAACAAATATGGTTTGGGGAATGTTTTCCTGGCATTCACTGGTTGAACTCATCATTGTGTCAGCACAAGTATGTATCTGTCCTTGCATACCATGTCCACCCTTACATACGAATAATTTTTCCTCAGAATGATGGCATCTACCAGCAGGACAATGCGAGGTGTCCTACAGCTTGCAGTGTATGTGCGTGGTTCGAAGAGCACCAGGATGAGTTAACCTCACTCCCCTGGCCAGCAAACAGAAGATGAAATGGGATGTTCACAGCAAACCCAATCGAGAATCTGTGGTACCACCTCGATCAGTTTGTTCGCAGGCCATGGATCCTCAACCGCGTAATCTAGCACAGCTGGCCACGGCACTGTAGTTGGTGTGGCTCAACATCCCAGTGAACACTTTCAGAAACCTAATTGACTCTCTTCCTGCACGCCTCGCAGCGGTTTGCTCTACCCAAAGTTGGTTATTCTGGTTTTTGAGAGGCGGTCACATTAATGTGACTTGACTGTTTATTTTCTGGGGTAGCTCATCACAAAACAATGATATATTTAGGATGCAAAAATGAGCAGTGAGAACTATATGTTGCCTAAAAATACTGGAATCGTGTAGGAAACATTTCATAAACCTCGCTATTCTAAATGTTCCATGTCTTTACATCTATGAAATAGTTCTTTTCACAAGAGAATACCTCCTAAGAAACAATAAACTAATAAAAAATGATATGGTACATAATTACCTCACTAGAGGATATTTAGACATCCACAAAACATTTTGAAGTACTACTTCATATCAAAAATGTATTTTAAATTCGGGAATAACACACTATAATAAAATTCCAGAAGAGATAAAAAATTGCTTCCTGTTGCTCATTTAAAATAAAACTAAAGGCATTTCTAGTGAGGTACAGTTTTTACTCTATTAGTGAATATATGGACTTATACTCGTAAAAAATGGGTTTTTGGATTTGTTCAAATTTTGTTTTCATCATCTATTGTATTGTTAAATTCTCTTCATGTACACTTGTTTTGTTGTTGTATTATCAATCATGTATATAAGTCCCATCATCTTATAATAATATGTAACATCTAATCATCAAAATGACTTATTCAATGTCAAATGTGCACCTGTACTATGAATTGACTAAATGGATCAATAAAAAATCTAATCTAATGTACCACAGATATTGAAATACAGGCTGTTAGTAATCGTAGCACTTAAGAGATTAGTTAAGTTTGATAGGACATAATTCTGTCCATTAGAGTCTTAAATTGTTTTGGAATGGGTATTATTATTTCTGATTATGACTTTATGCCTTATCAGCATTGAGGTCATTAGAGTCAGGAAGCGACTGGGTCAAAGTACCAGAATGAATTGAGCCTTGGTCTTTTGAAGGAACCATTATAACATTATTTATTAATTTCAATAATAATGAAAAAGAAAATGTTTATAGGCAATGCAATAAGGAAGGATAATGTAATTAAACCATAAATGAAGGAAGGAAGCATCCACAACACGAAAATTAATGAATACAATATTTTCGTTGTAAATGTTGATCATGTATGCCTAACTAGATGAGACTCTTGGCTATTGAATCAGATGTGCACTCCCCGATTGCTGCAACTCCAATCAATTTGACAGAGTTCATGTGAAGGTGGCAATTTCCTTGAGTCATACAAATTTTTACCTCAAAATTGTTCACTGTTTGAGATATCTTTTCATCATATCCGTATGTAGTTAACTTGTCACAGTTCTAGACTCCCTTGCCTACTAATGAAAACTTTCCTAATCCTTCTTTCTAAATTTTGCATCACTATTTATCCTGGCTTCACTGCAAATGTATGCCTTGTGCATGGGGATTACTGGAGATCGCGATTCCGCCAGGAGTTGTCATCATAATACTGCAGTGGTCAAACGCAAGACTCCACTATAAATTCTTCCCTAAGTACATTTAACGGTTTCATACTGGTCCAGGTTGTATTACAACTAATTTTTGCTTGAAAATAATGGTCCAGGCTGTATTACAACAGAATTACTGCTTGATAATAATAGCAGTAATTCCAACGATATTACTATATGTTGTTGTAGCGGAATCGCGATCTCCAGTAGACCCTGTGCGTGCTCAGTTATCTTCCTCTACCTTCTATTCTTCAATGACTCCCTACCCAACATATCAGTTACTGAATTAATGTTACAAGACAATTAAATCAACATAAAAACTACTCATTGTTACCCATGTGCTTAAAAAAAAGTATGTAAAAGGCAACAATTTATTGAATCTTAATGTCCCGCACCAAAAATGATTGTAATAAGTAGCACCAGGGCCTGACGCAGGTTCAAATCACCGTCTGGCCATCCAGATGTCAATTTTTTACAGTTTCCTGATGTAATTCCATTTGATGCTGGGATGATTATTTCAGAAGGATGTGGCCAAATTCCTTTCCAATTCTTGCATCCCATCCTTTCCTGGTTGTAATGACTTCCATGCTGACAAGCAGAAAAAAAGAAGAATTTTATTTTTTTAAATCTTTCTGAATTCTTTCTCTAGTCTTACCAATGTGCCTTGTCTATCTGGGTCTACTGGAGATTGCTACAACAACATTCACTAATGACATCTTAATACTGCTGTAGACAAATGCAAGACATGTTATTTTCATGCAATAATTCTGTTGTAATACAACCTAGACCCATATTTTCAGGCAGAAATTAGGTTGAAATACACCCTGGACCAGCATGACACTATAAAATGTACTTCGGAAAGTATTTATAGCGGTGTCTTGCGTTTGACTGCTGCAGTATTATGTCACCAATTCTTTGTGGAATTGTGATCTCCATTAATCCCATCTATCTTACTGTAACACAGTAAGCTCTTAAAATGGTATTAGTGAGAGATTGTTGAAAGAGCTCCTCATGTTCAGATGGACATATAATTTTATAAATAATAGTGAATGATGTAAGTATAATTAAGAAAAGAAATGTTTATATAATTATCAGGGAAAAGAGTGGCATATAAGACAGTGATTATTTGCTTAGATTCATATGTTCAGAAACATAGTATCTTTGGAGGACAGTTATTGTTGGTAGAGATAGCATAAGTAACATTATGAACAGTATTAAAGAAAAAAAAGGCAGTTTTGATTGGAATAAGTTGAAAGAACAGAAAAAGTAGGGAATGAAACTGATATAATTGAACAGTGGATTTATATTTTTGGAGTAATAGTTGCTGAGATGAAAGTTAAGTGATCTGATCGATCCTGCATGAAAAGTGGACCTTGAAATCTTTTGAATCGGAACGTTGTCCAAGTATTTTTAACACGATCAGAATTGTTGTTGATATTAGAGTAACCACTGTGGGAAGATAAGATGAATGAAAGGAATTAAATTTCAAAACATACAAAGTTTATCCCTGTATAAAGTCTGCAAGTATTACTGTGGCGACCCTCTTTGCTGGACACGAACTAACAAGCACAAGTCTACAGCAAAAAAAGAATAAAAAATATACTCCGTACCAAGAATTAATAGTTTATTTAGATTGCAATCGCCTTATAAGCTACAATCACAAGCAACTTGTGACATTACCTTACTATCATTGCTTAGTGGTGACAATGAAAGTGCTGCTATGCAATGAAAAGAAGGTAGGGTAAGGAAAATAACCTTCCACTTACCACAGATGGAAACCAGTAAGGCCAAACGAACCTAAAAACATAAACACACTTGACAATATTTCAGTTTATAACCTTATTTGTGTATGAAGGACTGGGCCATTGGGCAAGGAGGGGTATGCACACACCATGGCCTACAGTGTGATTTGCTACTCCATGGAGAATAGGATGGGGGAAATTGAGGTGGTGGGAGTAAACTATTATGAAGTGAACTATCGATAATTCTTGGGTGATGAAATGTATATATATTTATTGTAAGCACCTTAGAATTTTGTTAAATTCTAGCTCCTTAGCTTAGGTATAAGAGAGGAGGTTAATTCACAGTAAACATAAAGATCGGTCGTAAAGTCACCGAAGTTGAACTTAGAAATTTTGAGAAGAGTAGTTTTTAACTTAAAAGAAATTTCCTGTAATTGTTCCTACAGTTACAATTCACCATAAAAATCATTTTAAAGTGTATTTATCATATTGCAAAATGTTTATTTTAGGAGATATTCAGGTTTGTTCAGGCATTGAAACACGCGATCATAAAAGTAGAAATTCTAATATTTGTAATATCTTTAAATTGCGTAAAGCTACAACTGATCTTTTATCACCAGCTATAGTCAGCATTGTCCCCATTTTGGCAGTAAAATTAAATATTTTGGCAAAGTCTAATTAGCAATTTTAATTAAGAGAAAATAATAAGCTTTTTTATTAAAAGAGATATTAATTTAAAAATTACATCAGTAGATAGCCCTAATTGAGATGATTTCGTACATAAAAGTCCATAAAAAGTTTTAGTATCTGTCTGGTAATCAAGTTTTTGAAAATAGATGATTGCTGATTGTCGGGCGGAAGTTCGGGAAAGTCCGCCAAGATTGGTCACGTGATGAATTCAGTTTTAAGATGATAGAAACCTTTTGGAATAGTAAATTAAATTAAAATAGATAGAACAGGATGATAGAAAGTTCCGGTAAAAATCTCAAATTAAACTATCGTATACTTTTGAAGATATTAATTAAAGAAAGATTTGCCAAGGTCATAGGCGCGTGCAGGGCTATAATAGTTCGTGCGGTAAGCACACGCTGCCAAAGTTGCTGCAGCCATCACGGCAGCTCTTACAAGCATTACGGTGGCAAACCAGCAGCCGTAATCGAGCGAGCCGTTTTCCCCCATATCAACAACCCAAATTTATGTACCCTGTTCCTTTTACTTAAATAAAGCATTATTTTCTCTGTCTAGTATTAAGATATCCACTGGCTGAAAAGGGCCCATCTGGCCCTACACCAGCCCACCCCCTGGGCTTCACCCAGAGGGAATAGAAAGATAAAAAAAAAAAAAAAAAACACGTTGTCTCATTCTTACGCCGGGAAGTGATCGAGCAACTCCGCACATGATTTTATCAGTGATGTTTAAAATAGGAACTTAGCCAAATTCTGTCTGTCTTTTGTTTGATCTTTATCTGTCTGTATTCTGGGAGTGCTATGTTTGAATAGTCTGCACAAGTTTTGATGAAGAAGCGGGGAGGGAATGGTTAGATGTTCGTGCCATTTGGTCAGCCATATTGGGACTCTGGTGTGATGGTACGCGAGGTTAACTTTTAACATGAACTTTTAACTTTTCATAAGGGGAACGGTCGGTTGAATTTCTCTCCACAACATGCAACCTTTTGGAAAAGTGTGTTCGATTTGTCTACTCAACTGTGTAATGCTATTTTTGAACATGTGATTTCTTTTAAATAAACTTCAAAATTTTTGAGCAAAGTGGACTTGTGATTTCATAGTAGACAGTAAACCTTTTCTAGATTTGTGGTTTAGTAACAGATCTAGTGGCGACCTCAAGCATTTACGTTGAGTCTGTTAGGCTACATGGTCAAATCTAAATTATTTCATGAACTTTCCGCAGAACTTTGAATAAACATAAACTGTTAGTTGAGGCACTAAGGCGATACTACAGCCCCGGTATCAGCCTTTGTCCTTACAATATATATATATACACACAGGGTGTTACAAAAAGGTACGGCCAAACTTTCGGGAAACGTTCCTCACACACAAACAAAGAAAATATGTTATGTGGACATGTGTCCGGAAACGCTTACTTTCCATGTTAGAGCTCATTTTATTACTTCTCTTCAAATCACATTAAACATGGAATGGAAACACACAGCAACAGAATGTACCAGCGTGACTTCAAACACTTTTTTACAGCAAATGTTCAAAATGTCCTCCGTTAGCGAGGATACATGCATCCACCCTCCGTCGCATGGAATCCCTGATGCGCTGATGCAGCCCTGGAGAATGGCGTATTGTATCACAGCTGTCCACAATATGAGCTCTATCATGGAAAGCAAGCGTTTCCGGACACATGTCCACATAACATATTTTCTTTGTTTGTGTGTGACGAATGTTTCCTGAAAGTTTGGCCGTACCTTTTTGTAACACCCTGTATATATGTAAGGCAGTCTCCAGCTGCACCCACCTCTCATAATGTTCTCCTGTTGATGAAGGGTTTATCCTGAAAACTACTTTATTATTAGTGTTTGTGTCTTTTCTGTGCGTTTGTGCCCCACATCCATCATCTAAAGGTAAGTGGTGGCTCATTTCCCTATCCTAATTTGATTCCTTTCTGCTACTTATCGTCTTGATTTCATTGTTGCTATAGTCTTTTCCTGAGCACTTCACGTTAGTTTACCCCCACACTGTCCTCCATGGAGTTGATAGTCATGTGGAAGGCTGTTGTGTGTGCACACCCCTCCTCCATGGCCCAGTCCTATGTTCATGAGTTAGGTTAGAAACAAAAATATTGTAAGATTTGCTCATATTTTTGTGTTCACTTTACTCTCCTGCCTTCATCTGTGATAAGTGATAGGTTATGTTACATATCGCTTGTTATTTACCTTACATCAATTGACATTCCCAGCTATATACATTTTATGCCTTCAGCAAGGAGTTCTCCTTTCACTGTAAAATTTAATTATGATGGAGTGCACGCTCCAATGACAATTTCCCTATACACCCATTTTCTCCCCTTTCCTGTACCCAACTACTTTTGCCCTGTACAAATTTCAACTTTAAATTGTTTCAACATTTTTGGTAAATTATTCAATGATTCTCTTGGTAACTTATTCCAATCTCTGTTCCCCTTACCTGCGAAACAAAATCTTCCCACACTATTGTGCCTAAAATTGAGTGACAGCCTGTAGTCATGGTCATCTTTTCCTTTCCATGCATTACTTTTAATTCTTACACAAATATCTTTCCATGCCTCTTCACTAATATATGCCTTCTTCACTCCCATGTCTCTCCTCCCTCCCCCTCCCTTCCAATGAATCCCATTCCAACTCTTTTATTATATTGGTTACTGGTTGTGTTCAGCAGTAATTTCCAAAGACAAATTTAGCAGCTCTTCTTTGCATTCCCTCCAACTCCTGTACTTGATACCCAAAATGTGGTTCCCGTACTATACCGCCATTTTCAAGCAATAGTCTGACCAAAGTTTTGTAACCCAATTCCTTTACTTCTCTTGTACATTCCCTCATCACTTTCATCAAGTGAAGAATTATGAAACCTTTTCCTACTACCTGTCCAATGTGTCCTTCCCAGTTTATCAAATGTTCAGTAAGCAATTCCTTCCCTCATCTTATAATCATAATCAACCTTTAGTTTTTTTCTGTGTATCTAATAAGCCGATTCTTCTTTGCATTTATCTTTATCCCGTGTTTACCAACCCAGCTGAATATCCTGTCTAGATAACCCTGCAACTGTTCAGTCCTTTAATGCTTTGATCCTTTTATATAGCATTGTGTCATCTGCAAACAAATTAACTTCTGATAGTAAACCATCAACACAATCATTCAGTAGTATAATGAATAGCAGTGGTCCCAATATGTTATCCTGTGGCACTCACATTTTTACTTCCACTTTTGTTTCTGCATTTCAACTTTTGCTTTATATCTTTTAATAATTCTTGTACACACCACATCATTTTCTCATCCACTTCAATAGTTTTTAAGTTATTCACCACCATTTTATGGCTCATTCTGTCAAAGGCCTTTGAAATGTTTAATGCGTAGGTGGCCAACCTTTCCAGCAGCTGGGCCTAATTTTAGAAATAGAATTTTCTAATGGGACGCATGTACTGCTTTCTTGGATAAAATACCTTAACATTTTTATGAAGAATAAAACATTTGAAATGAAATATACACATTTAATGAAATATTAAAAATACAATTATTTTAATGCGACTTTGGCAGAACTAAGTGGATCAATGTTGATTTCGAATGTTCTCCAAATTAACATCGGTGATTAGTGCTTGCTCTGTGTTATAACTTAATACTCTTCATCCTATAGAATCAGCTTAACTGAGTGTTGTACTGATTGATATGACCATTGAAAGTAAAACTTGACAAATATAATGGTTTTGCTTCGCTGACCTACAGCGGACTGCAAGCGGCCTGCAGGTTGGCAATCCCTGGTTTAGTTTTACATTCCCTTCCCCATTTCATCTAAAATATCTTGCATAAATACTATTAACTGAAATTTGCGTGAATATCCTTCCAAAAGCTATGTTGCTGACTTGAAAACTTCTTATGCTTCTCACATATATTTCTGATATGGTTGCATATCAATCTCTCCATTAACTTACCTACCACTGATGTCAAACTGATTGGTCTATAATTTTTTACTGTATTTCTCACCCCTCCTTTATGAACTACTATCACACTTTTCCAACTGTCTGGTTTGTGCAGCAAGTATCAGATTCAGTTTAAATAAATAATATTTAAAGATAAAGTATGTCACGTCCTGCTATCTTTAAGACACCAGCCCCCTTTTTTTTTCCTTCATGATATCCTCAGGATGAATTTCAAATTTTTTGGTCTGTTCGTTTCTAATTGTGTTGTAATCTTGTTCTCCGATTCATTGCCCTTAATGATCTCCTAAACCAATTTTGCCTTTTTCAAATTCACAGTAACTTCTCCATCTTTATCTATAATTGTCTCAACATTCTCCTTTCCCCTCAGTTTTCTAACATATTCATAGAAATTTCTAGACTGATCAATCAGTGGCCCTCTTGCACTGACAATACTTTTCATAAACACATCTTTAGCAACATTCTTTGCTATTATTAATTCCTTGTTTAGTTGTTTTAAATATTCCATACTAACCTGATGGTTCTTAAATCTGTTATGTTCTCTTCGTACCAAGCTTACCTCCCTATTATAGTACATAGGTTCTCTTCTTCTCTTTACTTTCTGTTTTTGAATAAATATTTCTTCCCCCTTTCTTATTATGTCCTTGAACTCTTCTTACCTTGACTCAGCAGTACTTGTGCAGCCTTCCTTTCATTTGCTGAAACATTCTCTGAAATATCTCTTCAAGTTCAAAATCTGTGCCTTTTTATGATTGAACCTATTTCCCCTTACAAACCTTAATTTCTACATCTGTTTAGCTAGTAAAATGAAGGGCAGATAGGTAAATTCAATCTAACACTTACCATAGATGACAATGACTGTTATCAACAAACACAGAAAATACGAACTCATGTAACACTACATTTCATTGCTGACCCTTACTCTAGCAAGTAGATGAGATCCTAAACAGTATTAGATCACTCACTGGTAGGATTTTCGAGTTAGTTTAAATGGCTATGATAGAAGAGGATTGAGCATCTGGTATGTAAGACTTTCACCTTGTCATTAAGACCACATGAAATTATTATATAGTTACAGTTATGCTAAGAAGTTATTGGCCCAAGTCAGAGGAGCTGCAGGCAAATGCTGTTAAAAAGTCTGATTTAATGCTCCTTTCTACCAGTGATTATGTATGGCACTAGATGGTGCCTTTTTTCATTATCATTCATCATTTAATTCATTTCTGAGAGTTTCAGTTGATTTCTCACTGCATTTGTGACATTCTTGATTATACGTTGACTGCAAAGAACAACAAATCGTCCACACGTGTAACTTCAGTAGAAGATTTAATTTCATCTCATAACCCTTCAAAATAATAATAATAATAATATATATATATATATAAAAGTGAGTGAACAGCTAGTTGAGAAATAAAATGAAAATACAAGGATAGCTGGTGTTTCAGACACAGCAGACAATTCAGAAAATGTGTTTATCAATTACCAAAGAATAATTTGATTTAGTTGAAAGTTGTTTATTCAAACATTTAAGTAAAAGTAATGCAATTGAAACTGGAGTTTTATTTACATTGTTTTTAATATTGATGTCTGAATTGGTTATAAGAGTCACATTTTAACCCATTATTTTGAATTTTTGATTTTATTCTGTTTATGGATGATTAAAGGAACTGAAAAAAAAAGTTATATAACTTATATTTCTTTGTATTTTAGTAAAAATGTTTCAAGGAATCCTCTTGAATATGAATGTGGCCATTTCTTTTGTGACGGATGTGTGAATTGGAGTAGAAATGCTTGTCCAGTATGTGGAGTGCCATCACATGCATCAGAAATAGTTCCTGATCGTTGTATAAGCACTTGCATTGAAGTGCTGAATTCCTTTGAGTCATTTCTCTCTCCAGATGGGTAAGTATTAATAGAAACTCATTTTCCTTTTTTTCTAATTACACTTTTTTTATCCCTATATGTTTTCTATTTAACAGTTTAAAAAATATTAAAAAGCTTCATCTTACCATTGTCACTGGAAATGATTTCTTCTGGATTAATTGGCTGGAGGTGTTGAAAATTATGTATATTCTTAAACAAAAACGATGAAAATCGTTGCTTGTGGAAGATTATCAGGTTGGTGTAAGTAAAACAAGAGGTTAAAAACATTTCAACATTAAACACATTTCATTTGCGTGAATATCCTTGTACCCAGTGGAGCTCGCCTCATAACTGATGTAGAGGGGCCTGGAACCCAGTGATCAATATATTAAAGCAGCAGTGAGTCGTTAAGGGCTAGAATGGTGTATGACATCACCCTGAAGACGTGTCAAGGGGGACATGCGGTGTGAAGTAGCCTCACTGCCCTTGTGGACATTATCTTAGCTCTACAGTGACGGATGTATTATGTCTCTTTCACTGACTCTTAGAAGTGAAAACCTTTATTTTAAAATCACACACTTAGAGAGTTTTTTTCTGAGACATCATTGTTAGTATTGAGAAGTTGCAACTCCGAAAATGTAAAATATCAGCTGAGCCCTCTGTTAACTCAGTGTAGTACTTCAAGAGCAAACTTTGGAAACAATGATGCTGCTGTCAAATACGGTTTTTATAAATGGATAAAACAACATTTTGGGTCATGTTACCAAGTGTATCCCATCAGACACTGCATTTATATTAACCTGTATCAAGAACTTGTTTCTGATAGAGTTTTTAGCTATTGTTGCCATGAAAACTAACTATTAAAGTAAACTTGGTACTGCCAGTGGTTTATGCTGTGCACTTTCTACAGTGCGCGTCACGAACGATGGCGGCCCAGTTTAGTGAGGGTATGCGCATGTACCTCATCACTCTGCCAGTAGCCAATCACATTCAGTAACAATCCAGAGCCTGTCGTGTTAACACAAGTGTTGAATGCGATATGTTTGTGAATTGTACTGTTGTAAATCAGTGAATATTGCAATAATTCCTATTCTAAATAATGGAAGATGGACGACATAAGCGTAAGGTTCTGCATAGTCAAAGCAGAAAGCATGATTTTAAAGTATGTAAGCATTTTAACCGCGAAGCAGACGTGAGAGGGCCGATCTGCGATTTTGCCAAAGCTCAAGAGAGAACTGCTAAAGCTTATGATACTAGCCTTAGAACTGTACTGTGAATAGTTAAATGTGGCAACGTCAGATATTCTATGTCAACCCTATTTCTCTCTCTCTCTCTCTCTCTCTCTATGCGCGACCCGCCTTCGTTCGTGACGCGCTCTATAATAGCCAACCAAGAATAGGGAATCATTTTAAAAAGAAATGCAAGCTCATCCTTCCTAATGATTTATTTTTCTTTGTTACTTCTTTTCAGTAAATTTAAAGTTTGCATTTTTTAACTTTTTTCAGACATTTTAAAATTTGCAACTTTATAAGCAATAAAAAATAAATATATTCAATTTCATACAAACTTTATTTATTTTAATAATAAAGTTGTGGCTTTTCATTTGATGGGTAGGGGCATTGAAACTTTTCTCTTGATGCAAGGGCAGCATGATGGAAAACCTATAGTCTATGTCAGTACCAGATTAGCCTTGTAGCAAGAGTTAGCAAATGCTGCGGATCCCGCGCTTTCTGGGCGGCCCCACCCCTGCCTAGCATTCTTGGGGCCTCACATTTGCTATGGGCCCCACGCTGTTTTAATCAGGCTCTGGTCCAGGTTCCACATTTGTCTTTAACTGCTGCCCTGGCACTTCCAAAACAAGCGATTACTACACCAGTTTGATTGCATTAGGTTGAAAATGAGGTTGGAAATTGTTTCCTTTGAAATGTACCAAGAAAGTAACATTTTTATGTGGCTCAAAGTCAGAAAGCATTTCATTAAGACTTTAATGTTGATACCCACATTTAATTTTCAAGTTAAGAAAGGCATTTGATCACATTGACAGTAATTTGTTATTTCAGGTCTTGAGTGGGATAGGTTTCCCTCAACATCTCATAAAGATCATAAAAGATCTTTGTGATAATACAAGAATTCATACTGAAAAAGATTAAAAAATATATAGATAAGAAAAGAAAGGGAAATTAACCCACCACATACCAAAGTGGACGGATGCGATGAGAGAACACTAATGCTGACAAACAACTACACAATATTTCGGCATCTGCCTTGATCACAAATAGAAAAACGGGCCATTAGGCTCGGAACGTGTGTGCACAACGAACGTTACCCAATGACTAACCGTGTAGTGGTGGAGGGGAGGGGGGGGGGGAACGGCTAAGGAGTAGACTATCGATATCGGTATGCAATGTCTGAGATAATATATTTAATATATTGGCAGGCGATGGTAAAATGAGCAAATGTACCAACCATAGCCCTGCCTTTGTCACTCGGTTCTCTCCTGGCCTTGAGTCCACCAACCATATCTTGCGACAGGGGTACGACTTCCTTCGCTCATTTCCAGAAATGCGTACTCTCCTACACAAAATTCTACCCAATGTCCCTCGTGCATGTTTTAGCAGACCACCCAATCTTAAGAACATCTTAGTCCACAAATACCCTCTGTTAGACTCTCCAAAAGCACCATATGGATCTTATCCTTGTAATAGACCCCGCTGTAAAACCTGCAGTATGCTTCCACCCACCACTACATATTCCAATCCCACCACAGGAGAAACTTTCCCCATTATTGGACATGCCACCTGTTCAACCACTCATCTTATATACCAACTAACTTGCCGCTATTGCACCAGTTCTTACATAGGCCTCACCACACAGCAACTCTCTGTTAGAATGAATGGCCACAGACAAACAGTTCACACACGCAACCTGTACCTTCCAGTACCAGAAACATGCCAATAGCCATGATTCCAACAACCTCAACGACTGTTTTACTGCGAGAGCAGTCAGAGTTTTCCCTGACAGCACCACTGCAGCAGAACTCCGGAGATGGGAACTAGCATACCAGAATATCCTGGATACGAGACACCCACCTGGACTTAACCACCGTTAAAATCCAATTAACCCATCACTACCTTTCTCCTTTTTTTTTTTTTTTTTTTTTTTTTTTTTTTTTTTTTTTTCTTCTTCTTCTTCCGCCACGTTTATACCGTACCATTACTAGATTTGCTCATTTTACCATTGCCTGCCAATATATTAAATATATTATCTCAGACATTGCATACCGATATCGATAGTCTACTCCTTAGCCGTTCCCCCCCCTCCCCTCCACCACTACACGGTTAGTCATTGGGTAACGTTCGTTGTGCACACACGTACCGAGCCTAATGGCCCGTTTTTCTATTTGTGATCAAGGCAGATGCTGAAATATTGTGTAGTTGTTTGTCAGCATTAGTGTTCTCTAATCGCATCCGTCCACTTTGGTATGTGGTGGGTTAATTTCCCTTTCTTTTCTTATTTATATTGCCTAAAAAATATGTAGAAATTTTATATTTATCATGAATAAGACAAGGTTGTAGCTTATCACCTGCCCTTCTTAATGGAGCTTAGTTCCTAGAATCCAAACTATTGATACATTAGCTCTTCATACATTTGGAAATTATCAAGTAAATTTACAGAATTATGAAGACTAATTCCAGTGATTTGTGTGCATGTTACCATCTAAGCAAAAAATACACTTTTAAAATTTCTGCCCATGAAACAAACTATCATTTAAATGGAAATATATGATTCCAAAATTGGTCATACAAATTATAATCCTTGAACAGTTACCACTTACTAACCTGGAAAGTGAACTTCTTTTCCAAAACAATTTGATTGCAGGTATGAATCGTGATGCAAGCCGCAAACCACTCCCAGTAACCCCTAATTGTTGAAGATTCAGCTACATCAAGAGTGTGACTACTGTAGCACCGAATATAACGTTCAAATTAACACTGCCAACAAACAAGTCTTATGCTTACATAAATCTTCCGGGTCCACTTTCACTTATCACACCAAATTGGCTGCACCTCTCACGTGACCTGTCCCCAACAATTGCTTCCCAAAGACTGTCCCCATCCCTGCTTTTGGGACTCCTTAAATAGAGAACCTCAAGTCTCGTGCAAGCTTTCCAGATATTATGAAATAGCCGGAACTATCTGAATTAATTTTTGCTCTGTTTGCTCTGAAATTTTGGTGAGAGATAGTCTCTTATCAAAAGGTCAAAATCAATCCTTATAAAAATGTCCTGTCTTTAATAGTTTAGTCGGAAAAAAATATTTAAGTGGTGAATCTTAAATTCCCTCTCCCCTTCAAAGTATTTGAGCTATGATATCGATTCTTAGATTAAAATGCTCTGCTAATTCTTCCTTATCTTTTGGAATATAAACCAGCTTGTTTACTATTTTCTATCTAGATACAATCCAAAACATAAAACTTTAACTTTGAAGCTACAGATCTAAAATTTGTTAAAAACTTTTGTACATTCAATTTCCTATAAGATGCTTTTGAATATCTATAATTACTCTTCACTCACTTTATTATTGTTTCAAAAATGTTAGTTATTTTACTTCTGAGCTTATTTCGTCAAGCCTGACAACCTGAAGTATTCATTTTCTTTAAATTATTGTTAATTTACTTTTTTCTATTCTGGCCAAAGTACTGCCTGGATTTTCATAAAAACTTGTGTGTTGTGCTCAGGAAAAATTCTACTTTCTTTTAAATATACTCCCCCCCTCTATATTTAGCCTAATTATGCTATGTGAAAACAAATCTTTTTCACTTATGAATAATAATTTGTCATAAAATAATTATCTCTTCAGTAAAATTTTAGATCTGCAGAGTTTAATACTTCGTTTTAATCCTGATGACTTACTGTACCTTTTGAAATTACTAGCATTTCCTATTTGAAAATAATCAAAACGCCTTATAGCAGCAATGTTTACAAATGTTTTGACCAAATATCACTATACTTATTCCCTGAAAACTGTAAAAAAATGATTTTTAACATACTCTGAAATAGAATTGAAGTCTGATCGACACTCTTTAAACGAATTTTGATGATATATTGACAAAATTTATTTTCGCCTATGTTCATAATATTCACGTGAAATTGATAAAAACTGTGTAAAGCTTCTAAGAATAGTCATAGAGTAGGGAGAATATTATGTTTTGTGCAATACATTGGGTGTGTAACCATACAATGTAATCATTTCTGTGACATCATCTAGGAAGATTTCCCAGATGTGCTCTTCAGGAAAATAGAAATGAAGGAAAATGTTGCTGATGTCAATGGCAAAATACAATGCAGGAATGGGTTTATTGATCTAATTCACAGAACTAGTTATGCCATACACATATTTTTTAAAAAAAAATGCTTCCTGTTTCAGAACTATTTTCAGCCCATAATTTACATTTCTTCCAACGAAAACTTCCTCTTGCATACCACCATGTGTCTTTTTAATGGTTATGGTTATATAATCGCTTTTGATGGAATCCAAATCAATTCAGTAAGGGGTTACCTTCATAGTCTCAGATGGTTTTGAATTTAACATGTGTTAAAATTCGAGTAAAGGTAAGATATCTGTACATTTTTGTTTTGCCCAAAAAATTCCTGGTCTGAGATATAGGCTGCTAAAGGTAGCTTCCGGGGACCCATTTATCACTTGTGATATTTGATAAAAAAATTTAAAGTGCTCTATCTCTGGAACAATGCTAGATATTTTGTTGCTTCTTTTCTGTTTAAAATACACAGTCCAGTCACATTAATTTGACCACCCCTCAAAAACGAGAATAACCACCTTTGACAGAGCAGAACACTCCAAGGCGTGCAGAAAGAGAGTCAGTTAGGTTTCTGAAGGTTTCACTGGGATGTTGAGCCATGCCAACTCCAGTGTCGTGGCCAGCTGCTCTAGATTACGCGGTTGAGGATCCGTGGCGCGAACAACCCGATCGAGGTGGTCCCACAGATTCTCGATTGGATTTAAATCCGGTGAGTTTGCTGACCAGGGGAGTAAGGTAAATTCATCCTGGTGCTCTTCGAACCACGCACATACACTGTGAGCTGTATGACACCTTGCATTGTCCTGCTGGTAGATGCCATCATTCTGAGGAAAAATTATTCGCATGTAGGGGTGGAAATGGTCCACAAGGACAGATACGTACTTGTGCTGATTCATTGTGAATTCCACAATGATGAGTTCAACCAGTGAATGCCAGGAAAACATTCCCCAAACCATAATGCTCCCTCCTCCACCCTGGATCCTTCCGGCAATTGTTGCAGGGTGTTTGCTTTCAGACGTTTCACGCCGTATGCGTCAACGTCCATCTGTCCGATGGAGCATAAAACTTGATTCATCGGAAAAAGCCCCCTGTCACCATTCTGTGGACGTCCAGTTGCATTACTGGCGTGCAAATTCCAGCCTTCGTCGCCGATGAACAGCACTCAACATAGGTGCATTAACCAGGCATCTGCTGTGGAGGCCCATGCGCAGCAATGTTCACTGAATCATTGTTGAGGATACACTCTTGGTAGCCCCTTGGTTCATCTGGGCGGTCAGTTGCTCAACAGTTGCACGTCTATTTGCCCGAACGCATCTCCGTAGCCTTCGTTCGTGTCTGTCTTCTATAGCCCGTGTTGCACCACATGCTCCACGCCGCTGATTTTGATTAGTGCCATTTTGCCATGCACGGTATACTTTCACCACGGCGGCACGTGAACTGTTCACAAAATTAGCCGTTTCCGAAATGCTTCCACCCGAAAGCCAATAATCATGCCCTTTTGGACGTCAGATAAGTAGCTATGTTTCTGCATTATGCCAAGATTGAAATACTTCCCGATGCCCTAGGACATCCTTTATATACACTCCACTGTAATGTGCTGCCACCTGCCTTCTGTGATTGGTTATTTCACGTTGACGTCAAAAGTAGGTGGTGGTCACATTAATGTGACTGGACTGTGTAATATACTCCGTTTTAAAATAAGTGTTCAACTTTTTTGCTGCAGCCTTCTGAATTTTTTAAAAAATTGGTGAATTTTACAGTAACTGTATATACAGTGTTACTGCAAAATTCTTTGAATTTTTATCTATATGTATCAGGTTAGGTGTAGTACAGGGTGCGTCACCAAAATCCGGACAAATCGAAGAGTTTTTTGAAACAATTTTTTTTTCACAAAATATTAAATATAACAAAAAATACTTTTGCATGGTTTATCAGGGACCTCTATAGAAAATAATTATTCAATATATCCCCCTTTAGCTTCAATAACTGCCTCCAGTCTCGGCCTGAAGCGGTCGCATGCTCGACGTAATGCAGCCGAGTCCATGGCGGCGAATGCTGCTTCAGTGGCGGATTTCAATGATGCGACGTTTGGATGCCGAGACTTGTTGGACATCCTTTCAACTACGCTCCAAACGTAGTAATCCAGAGGATTTAAATCGGGACTGTTTGGAGGCCAAAATTCCTTTGACCAAAACGTCCAAATTATCGGACATCCAGTTTTGAACCAAATGGCTCGTGTGGGCTGGTGCACCGTCTTGCTGGAAAACATACGGAGTTCCAGACGCCACTGCATCAATCCACGGCTTCACAACACTCGAAATAACGTTCAAATAAACTTCTTTTGTCACAGTTTCCTTGTTTTTAAAAAAATGTGGGGGCATGACATGACCCTCGCTCGACACAACACTTAGCACGTGAACACTGGCAGGAAATTTTGTTCTGGCAACAATAGGGATATCCTGTGGATCATGTGCAAGCCAACGGTCATTTCTTCGATTATTTTTGGCATCAACTGTAAAAATCTTTTCATCAGAAAAGAATCTGATACGCCCAGCGGCATCATTTTTCAGTGATGACAGAAGCAAATGGCAGCGGCTGACTCTCTTTGTCCTAGCAGTCTCGGAGAGCATTTGCCTAACCTTCAGTGTGTAGGACTTGTATCTAAGGTCTTCTTCAGCAATTCGACGCATTGTTGGTTCGCTTACACCAATGATTTTTGCCAGAGATCGCAATGACTGCCTTGGATTCTCTGAAATCAGCTCTTGAGCCCTTTCGATGACTTCAGGTGTCCTCATTGTGCGGTCTTTCGAGTGACGCTTCCTTGCCAGTACTGTGGAACCTTCGTTTGACTGTTCTAACGACGAATATTTTGCTACAACATCATAAACTGTCGATTTTGGGTACTTGAAAAACCGAATTATTTCAACTGCTGAGCGCCCAGCGCGAAGACCTTCGACAATCGCGGCTCTTTTATCATACTCCGCACTTCCCTTCAACATCATGGCCATTTTGAGGTTAGCACTGTTTACTAGAAACGTTAGACACTGCAGAGCGCCAAACACGACCTCTGGCGGAAGAAAAATGTGGCGGGAAATTTAAATTTAAAATTGTCCGGATTTTGGTGACACACCCTGTATATATCATGAAAAGTACAACATGCCACTTTGGTTCTAAAATTTTTCATAATTTATTTTCAAAAAATCCATTGTTGAAAGAATGTTCTCAATGCCAGTGAATAAAAATGATAGATGAAACTAAGTTGGAACCATTGAAATGTTTTTAAATTTTTAATTGAATCATCTTTATAAAACCTAAATGTAACAAAAACTTCTGGAACAATGTGGAACAATTCAGATGATTGTGTGTGTTTCACCTAGCATATAAAAGGGGCACATGAATTCACAGTTCAGTTGTCAAGAGTTAAGCAAAGAGAGCAAATTCACCATATTTTGTAGTAAAAAAGTGTGTTTATTTCAAAGTAAAGATGTTTGCAGTTGTGACTTTTTGTGTTCTAAATGCTTCGACAGAATATCAAACATGACACTAACCGAACTTCAAGAAGTTTCCCATGGTGTGGATGATGACGATTTTGTATCTGCAGCAGAAGAATTAAACTCCCTGAATCAGTCAGTTGTAGAGATTGGTGTTAGTCCCATTGAGAAACCATGGTCAGTGTAGTCAAGCCATAAGCTCTATGCATCAAGAAAGTTCTTAGAAATTACTGTAGCTGTGGCTTAGTACACCAATTGAAAACTGACCAATCTCTATGTTGAAATTCCATCTTCAGAAGAATGTGAACCTAAGAAAACTTGTGAAACTTGCTGAGAATTTATATCAAACATCAATTCAGCTGTTTAATTGTGTAAATCCTACAATGAAAAGGTGCAACTTCTGTCCATTTTCCCAGCGCCCTTTCAAAGATACAAATTTTTGCACCACATTCCATCTGCAACAAAACACATGGTGGAGAAAACAAGAACACTGAAGGGTGAAAAAGGAGTGTTTGGAATAGTGGATCCCAATTATGGTCACCCTATGAATGTAGCTGATGTTCACATTGCACAATCATTTTATCTGGGAGATAAAAGGAACTGTTCTTAGCAGAGCGCCAGCAAAACAAACACTAGCACTATAAGAGTTGCAGGAGAAAAAGTAGTGAAAGTGAAAAGATACACGACCCGCATTATTATGGAAGCTTTTGCCATTTTTAAGAAAGAATATGTTGTATTTCAAATCGGAAGCTCAAAATTTTATGCACTACAACCTTAGTGAGTTGTTCCACATCCGCAAAGAGTTGTCTGTTTATGTGTGTATTGTGCCAGATTTGAACTCTGCATGGTAACTATGAAGAACTTACTTGCAGGCATAACATATGACACCTTGTTTGGCTAGTTTAAGTATTTAGTTGTCTGTAATATATAGTGAGAGACCTGTTTGTTTCAGGAATGTTGTGAGTGCCCTGGAAAGGGAGGACTCTCATTACAGACAGTCTAGAAAATACAGCAAAATGGGAACAAAATAAACTCATTAAGTTCGACTTGGGAAATGGACAGTGAAAGCAACAACAGACCAACATCTGAAGAAATTGCAACAATGACACATTGCAGAATGGAGGGATGTGTAGAGGGTGAACAACTATGTTTTGTGCTTTGCTGTGATTTTGCTGAGAACTGGTCAGCGATTCTGCGATTCTGCCACGAGAAGTTCAAGGATATCACTGGAGTAATGACCAAATATCAATATTTGACAGATGAAACATAAAAAAAAAGCACCACAAATGTTGCAGTTACAAGTGATGACAGAGGACATGACTCAGCGCAGGCAATATGTAAAATTGAACAACAACTGCAATCTCAACCAGAAAAGATCATCATTATTTCTGATGGTGCCCCTAGTCACTTCAAAACTCATTACCAAATGTTTGTAGTAAATATGTCACTTGTGCCAATGGAGTGAGTATACAGTGCTACTGGACATGGGAAGGGGCCTTATGATGGTGTAGGAGGCCTGCTGAAACACCATGTTACAATACATAATCTTTCCACAACAAGTACAGAGGCAATTCAAAATGCCGAGGTGAAGTCATACACATCAGCAGCCCTCATCCTGTTACCAAAAGAGGAAGTTGAAAAAATCCACTAGCAGAAAATAGAATGGCCCAACAAAACTGCCCCTGGGAAAGGAATTCACAAGAAAAATGTGTGGACTCACAGTGATGGGTGAATCTATGTTGCATGAACTTTAATCAGCAAAAAAGAAGAAGTTTCATTTGACACTGAATTTCAACCAAGATCTCTGAAATGAAAGGAGAATATTCAGGTTCACAATTTACAAGAGGGATGTTTGTGGTCTATATATATTAATGTGACTGGTGGATTGTGGAGGTCTTAGATATCAATTGTGAGTTAAATGAGATCATAGTGAATTTTATGCTCCTGCACAGACTGGTTGCTGGATAGAGATTCCCAGCTGCAAGGCACAGCCAATGTTCATTTCCAATGTTTTAGAGATTGTGGGTACTCCAGTTCCTTTTAGCTTAACAGGAAGGCATCATTCAATATCAAAGGAAGGCTCTGATGCAGTTCGTCAAATTTTTACTTCATTGAATTTCTAATTTCAGTTCTAAATGGAGTGCACAGGAAATGGTATGTTTTGGAACTTGCTCAAATATTTTGTACATTTTAATATGTTCTTGCTTGTGATATGTTTTTATAGTTTTTTTTTTTTGAAGCTGTCAGTTTCTTGTATTTACCAAGAATTAAAATGCCATGTCAAAGATTAGATTTTGATTTCATGAGACCAATATGTGACAATGATGTAACGGAAACTGGTGAAATACACGGCAAAATTTTACATTGTTTCTAAAACTTGTCAATCTCAAAAGTGGAAGGTGTCCTTTTAAGAGAATTCAGTACTCAATGGTATTGATCAACACAAAAAATTTAAAAAAAATGGGATTGACATTTTTTAATTTTTAAAAATTAGAAGGCTACAGTAAAATAAGTTGAACATACATTTTAAAATGGAATATATCATTTTAAACAGAAAAGTATTGTCCTTAAAATAAATAAATAAAAAAAAAATATCTTGCAATGTTCCAAAGATAGAGGACATTAAAATTTTTACCAAAAATTGCAAGTGAGAAATAGTGTGTGAGATGCCGTCTTTGACAACCTGTATCTCGGACCAGGAATTATTTTGACAAAACAAAAATATACAGGTATCTTATCTTTACCAGAATTTCAACATATGTTAAATTCAAAAACTTCTTAGACTATGAAGGTAAGATATTTTCTTTGCCTGCCTGAATTGATATGGTCTATACCACTTACATACTGATTCCCAATTCTTTGCCCAGACCTTGTTACCAATCTTTGTGTTATATGCATCTTCTATTTTCTCCAACTGCCTTCTATTTTCTAATGACTCTGTTTTCATATCAGTTTCCGGTTCCGGTAACCTCCACAAACAAATCTAACCTTCCTCCTGAGCACCATTTCGAACTTGTGTTTTCAGTATGCTTATAGTTGCCTATTCAATATCCATACTGTCTCAAATACGGAAGCAAGGCCTTACTTCTCTAGTGAAACCATTTGGGAGAGTTTAAAACATGTTTGTTGGATAAGCATATGTGATTTTAATCTATCCAGTTCAAGAACATGGTGTTTTAATCATCATCATCTTCACCTAGTTTCCTAGGTGCAATGTAAGAGCAATCACCACCTTTGTCTGTTCAGGTAGATTTCCTCTTCTTGGACTGCAGTCTGTGGTACACCTCTTTCCTGTAAGTCCAATCTTACCAGATCAAACCATCTCCTCCTGGTCTGGCCTCTAGATCTTTTACCCTTCAGTTCTTTCTCCACTTGTATTTTTGCTACCCTTGTTGGATCCATCTGTATGACATGTTCCAACAATCACAATCTTGCTTTGGCAATTTTTTCGCATAGGATTTCATTAACTGGGATCTCTTTAGAGATCACTTCATTTTTGGTCTTTTCTGCTTTCCTGTACCATTCATACATCTACTACAAGGCTATCTTCACTTCCTCTTTTTACTGACTTGCTAGACCTAACACTAAAGCGGATTTTCTGTTAGGGTTAACCCTTTTTATTCTTGAGTAGTCCCCTAACAAACTTGCTTGGCAGCAAGTTGTAACCATATTAGGAGCTTGGGTAATAGCTTGCCTCTTCTGCCAGCTTAACCATTCTGAAAGACTCCTCCTCTACTATCATTGTTGTTGAGAACTTTACTGTCACCCTGGCAATGGTCCCTTATGTGGTACTATTGACCGGAACCAGTTGATCCAAGATTTTTTTTTTTTTTAATGAGGTGTTACCCCTCCAATTCCTCCTTCCCCATTGTATTCAAAATGAGGCCATAGAAAGATATTTAGTTCCTGTGATGGTATATTGGAGGAAATATAAGAAATGAAATTAAAAAAGTAAGATGTATAAAGGAGCTGAGGAACATATTTTAGAAAACAGGTACATTAAAGCTCAGTTACAACAAATTTTTTGAAAGAAAGCAGAATTAGGCTGACAGCAGAAATTTAAGAATTTGCTGTAATGAATTAGTGAGACGAAATTAGGTACAATAAAAAAGGTGGTATGTTTTTGGCTAGAGTATACAGTATTAAATAAAAGTGAAGTAAAGAGAAAGATACAAAGCAGTGTTTAAGTATGAACAGATAAGAAAAACATCAACAAATGTTTGAATTTAGAGTGGATCATAAGAGATCTTTCTACATTTCAACCTACTTTATTACGATTTACTAAAGCAGTGCATAAATAACTTTTTTCTGTAGTAATTTAGTCATAATATAATTGGCAATTTCAAACACAATTTCATTCTGTATTTAATGTTTTGTTGTAAATTTGCTTGTTCTGAAGTGTAGAAACTGTTAAACAAAATCTTCCATCAGTAAAACCTGGATAAAAACCCAATGTTCTGCAGTGTTACAGGTGGAGCAGTTGTTAATAATCAAATGTCACAAAATATCAAAGAAGTGAAGCCACTTCCTTCTCAGGAGCCATCTGTTAATTCTCAAGGCTCATCACTTTCATCAGCTGTTAAAACATTTTCTGGAAAACATTCTACTGAGGACACAGAGGACTTGTTGCAATCAATTGAAGCAGGGACTGAGCATAAGACTTTGAAAACAACTATAAAGGCTTCCAACACTATACAAAATATTGAGGAACAAAAGAAAGCAGTAAATGGGGAACATTCAAGGCAACGTTCAGCCAGCAGAGGACAAAAGAATTCAAAAGGGAAACGAGGTACAAGTAAACATCGTGATGAATTTAATACTCCAAGTCCAGCTGCAACAGCAGGTCGAAGAAGCAAGAAATTTCAATCACCAAAAACTATTCCAGCAAATGATAAAAGAAATAAAAAGGGCGAAACTCCATTGCAAATAGCTTGTATAAAGGTGAATAATTAAATGTGGCAGTAAATAATATTTATTATTTTTTATAGTGAGTAAGATTTGTGTTATATGCATTGTTGCAGTTGCCTGCACTAAATTTGTCGCCTGTAGAATAAAGGGCTCAATGGATATTGGTGTACTGCACTAGTCTTATTTTTGTAATCTCTTTTGCCCTTTTCTCACCAGTACAAAATAACATCTTCCACATACTGCCCCAAATTCTTCTTCCAGTATCCATCTATGCTTCATTGGCAATGTGTGCTGTATATATCCGCAGCAGTTTCTTCCTGCCTTTCAATTACTTCAACCAAGCTCCTTTACCATATCAGTTACTGATAGAGTTGTATAATATTACCTAATTTGTATTGAGATATTGTCATTGTTAAACTTTAGGGATAGGCCGCTGTACTGTTCTAAGGTCATTTATATATAGCCTTTTAGCACTCCACATTCTTCATATTTTTGAAATGGTAATTACAAATTATTTTTGGCTTTCTAGATTCATCTTTAAAACCTCTTGTAATCTACCTGTTATAGAATTCCTCAAGAAAGTCTTATAGACCTTCTTCTTTCCTCAATAATCTTGGAGACAATGTTAGAAACTGTTCACTTTGTTTCTCTGCAAGTAGTTTTTGAAGTGACTCTATTTAGAATTTGTTCGATTGTTTTATTGGTATGTATGTAAGCTCTGATATAAAATTGATGGTTTGCCAAGTTAGTCTGTTAATTTGTACGATTAAACACAGTGACTGCACATATAGGGTCCACATTTAATCTCAAACATTAATTGGATAGATTCTATTATTGAAGAATAAAATTGGCAAACTTTCTTTTTATTTATTGACATCAAGGTCAGATTAAAACATAATGCAAATTATCTTTAGCATGACATATTATTATGTAAAGTTTTGTTGAAATTGTTTCATACATGCATATACATACAAAAATTCTAAAATTTACAGTCTCTCACCAGGAACTGTGTGACAAACCTAGATTTTTTTTTTTAAAGTATTTTGTGTGATATTTTGCTGTCACAGGTGTATGGATTGGAATGAATTGCCAATCAAATGGATGAACAATTTTCCAAAAACACTAAAAGAATTAAATCTAAATTCATACAGCACATTAGTACTTGGTTGTAGAAATTTCACTCATAAAAATCAAGTAAAGTGAAAATAAGTGTGTATGGAAATTGCCATGGTGCATATGCTCCATTGAAATTAGATTAGATGAAAATGAACTACAGTAGATGATTCTGATTTATTACTGTCTGCTTTGTGATACACCTTTCAATGCCTTTCCTTATTTTACTTGTAAAATGATGACACTTCTTCTATGGTGACAGTTTACTTTAAAGGAATGACACCCTTCAAGTATGTTCTAATATAATTTTCGAAGATTTTTAGAGACTGTAAATTAACCTTTATTTTTTTCATAACCTGTTGAATTGGCACTAAGCAATATGTTATCTTAACATAATGACCTTGGGATCTAGCTGCGTAAACATGGTGTATTCACATTATATTTAGGCAATCAAATTCTCCATTGCATTCTTCAAGTGAAGTGCTGGATGAGTCGGGACACGGCCAGCTAGGTGGCAAAGTGCACGTGGGGTATGTATGTGCTGTTAATTGGCTGACTGGACCAATGCATGAATGTTGGGTTGGGTGTAGAACTTGTACACTGCCATGGTGGTATACTCAATTGTCTTCAGCTTGCAGTGGCACACACTACTTGGCATTCTGTTGTCATGCATCTTTAATATCTTGCATCTAAGCTTCACTTAATGACCACAATACCAGCTGACAAGATTGGATGCAGGGCAAAATTCAAACCTTGGGGTCTGGGATTATGTTCTCCCTGAATTGGTTGCAATTTGCTTTACATCCAGTCTTGTCATGTGTGATTATTGTTACCATATCACTGAAACTTCAACGCCCGTTATCGAATCTGCACTATGACAGTGTGCTGAGTTCTTTATGCCACTGCATGCTGGAGGACAACTCAGCCTACTACTTGTCATTGTCTGCCGCTATCTTCTCTTCAATGCCCAGATATAGCCAAGTGAGTCGATCAACGATGTACACATCATTCCCATGCCCTTGGCCACCTGATCATAGATCCCAGTCTAACTGTACATTTGACACTTCACTTGGTGATGGAGATTTGATTACTGAAATATTGTGTGAAAGACATGTTCATTTAGCAAGTTACTCAAATTCCCAATTCGAAGTTTTTCTGTTTCTCAATGTTTTGAATTGTTTACACTTCATTTCCTACTGCTAATAAAAGGTTTAAAAAACTAGAAATTTCATAATTATTGTGTGTTCTTGTTATTTTTGTATGTAATCTAATCAACTTTGGTAATTGATATTTCATTTTTAAAAGGTAGAAAACAGAAAGTTAGGGTAGGAAATGCAGTATCAAAAGAAGTGGAAGTAAAAATGGGTGTGCCACAGGGTAGCGTATTGGGACCATTGCTATTCATTATTCTAATGAATAATTGTGTTGATTGTTTACCATCTGAAATTAGATTGTTTGCAGATGACATAATGCCGTATAAAAGAATCAAAACGATAGAGGATTGTAAACAGTTGCAGGGTGATCTGGACAGGATATCTAGTTAGGTTGGTAAATATGGAATGAAGATAAATGCAAAGAAGAGTCAGCTTATTAGAGACACAAATAAAAAACAAAAGGTTAATTATGAATATAAGGTGGGGAAAGAATTGCTTGCTGAAGACTTGAAATGTAAATATCTTGGAATTACTTTTGATAACAAACTTAACTGGGCAGGATACATTGAACAGGTGGTAGGAAAAGGTTTCAAAGTTCTGCACTTGTTGGAGAGAGTGATGAGGGGATGTACGAGAGAAGTAAAGGAATTGGGTTACAAAACTTTGTTCAGACCATTGCTCGAATATGGTAGTGTAGTATGGGACCCTCATTTTACGTATCAAATACAGGAGTTGGAGAGGGTGCAAAAAAGGGCTGCTAGATTTGTTTCTGGAAATTATCGCAGAATGCAATCAGTGACGGATATAATAAAGGAGCTGGAATGGGATTCATTGCAAGACAGGAAAAGGATGAGGAGGGTTTTGGAAGTGTACAGTGTCAGGGGTCAGCCGATAGTGGGGGTTAGTATCGACTAAATCACCTGAACCAGTCTTCTTCCAAAATATTCTAAGTCCATAACCGTGTTGATATACTTATGCTAACTGTTAAAATTGACCACAGTCGCCACTTACAGTCTTAAACCTACTGTAAGAAAGGTATTATTTTAGTAATGAAAGTCACAAGCCGAAATCACTGAATTATATTTTTCCAAAATTTTCACGTTAATAATATCATAATACAGTTAGCAAGGCAATCGGATAATAATCTCACCAAACATCACAGGTTGAGAAATCAGAGCAAAACCGCACTCCCCCGAGGAAAATAAAACAAAAGTTCGAGCTTCACATATCCTGAATTTAATAGTCCGAAATGAGTATGGTTCCAAACTTTCAAAAATGGCCGCCACTAACGAGTGGTTATGCTGATTGTAGACTCGTCCCGCGCCTGACCTACCATGACGTCAGAGACTTCCCGACATCCACCACTCTCTCCGTACCGCTACCATTGAATTTCACTACACGAGAAGTTACATGTTGTTACTACGAGGTGTTCTAGCCGAGTGCCGAGAGCCGATTGTCCATGTCATCTATATAGACTCGGTCACGTGATCACTTCTCTCTCTAAAACATTACCAAATATGGATGTGTTAGAAGACCTACCGCTTTAGTCAACGTTTTTTTACCTTTTTAAATTTGGCTTTAGTTAATAATTCGAAATTAGGCTTAAAATATTATTCTCGATTTTAGTCTCTCCCTAAATATAAACTTTGTTTAAATCTGTTGAGTTATGGTAAAACCAGTAATCTCTAACAATCGGTTGTAATTATTATTTATGTTTTATGGTATAACTCTGAAGTTATTTGGATTATCAAGCCGGAAAAATTATCAACGTGTAGCCTAAATTAAACTGTGTATTTTAGAGTTTACTTCATCTTTGTAAGTGCCATATCTGAGACACAATAAATTGTTTAGTTATTCACATGTGGGTTGTTACAGAGTGTTTTTAGAAAATTCATAACATCGGTTCTATGGCTTTAAATGACGTGAAATTAATATGTATGAAACTAGAAGAATAGATTTTTACAACAAACTAATTTTTAGACCGGAATCTGAGTAGGTTTTTAAATTATAAAATGTTAAAGTTGGGTTTTCTATTTTACGTGTTTAGATCGTATTTAAAAATACTTAGTGTTGGAAACTATCAGATTTACTTGAATTTACTTCTCTTCAAGGCTGTTTTAACTTATTAGCTACTTTATATTGTGTGGCAGTGTTTAAAATCAGTGTAGAAGCATTTAATGTGTGCAGTGTTTATAGCAAGTTACTTTGTGATTGGATTAACAGACAACAGGTTAGTAAAATGTCTTAAAATGTGTCTAGAAAATTAACTATGTGTGTTTATCGGTATTTACATGCTCTTAGCGCTTTTGAAATGGTTTAATAGTGTTAGAATTAATTCAGGAAAGTTGAACAAATTAGTCGATTTACTGGCTACCGGTTTTCACTAATATCTCATATTTTACGGACTGAAGCTGCTTAAAACCTATTAAAACTGAAAGATTAGTTTATTTCCTTTATATTTGTCTACTTTTTAAATCCTGAAATTACTTAAAAGACTTCAAATTATTTATGTGAACTGTTTAAGAAAATGAGTGACCAAATTTCTTCATAATTACTTCTTGTGACTATTAAATGCTTTAAAGCTATCAGAAACCTGTTAAATAACTTACTCAACTGTCTCAGGCATTATTCTCTTTACTTTTGGAGCTTTAAAATGGTCATATTCCATTACAATGAGTTATTTTCATTCTGCTTCAGACTATTATTTAATCATCCAGTCTATTTCTTTAAAACACTTGTTAAACTATATTTAAATGTGAAGTTATAGGCCTGGCTATTATTAGTTCTTTACACTCTTTACTGGATGAAAATCCCTTCAGAAATACCAAAATCTGGTATATGCTAAAATTTAATGGTTAGATCTGACTGGTATTGGAATTATTTATTTATCTCTGAAATAATGCGTATTAAACATGATAAAAGGTCTATTTATGCATTCTATTTGCAATTATTTAACATTTACTTCGTCTAAATTGGTTCAGAATAACTCGTTAAACAATGTCAGTATCTGGTATTACGAGTTTAATTTTACATGAGGTTACCTATTTCCTATTAGAATATCGTTGATTTAATGCAATTTATATGTTATTTACCTTGGTTATGGGTTATTTATTCACTTTAGTGTATGGAAAGTGTTGTCAACCCGATTTTACGTGTGGTATCGGATACTACAGTTAACCTTAAACTTGGCCGGAATCTAACTAAATCTTGAAAATAGAATGAGGGATACCTTACAACAGGGCATATACTGGCAATGAGGCATGGAAAGATATTGTAATAGGTATGAAAAGTAATGCATGGAAGGGAAAAGATGACCATGACCACAAGCTGGCACTCAATTTCAGGCACAAGGGTGTGGGAAGATTCTCTTTTTTAGGTAAGGGTGTCAGGGATTGGAATGAGTTACCAAGAGAAATTATGAATAATTTACCGAAAACTTTGAAAGAATTTAAAGATAAAATTTGTAGAGGGCAAATGTAGGTAGGTGCAGGATAGGGGGAAGATGGGTGTGTTTAGAAATTGCCAATCTACAAAATAAAATCAAAAGCTACTAATATCTTTTTCAATAAAGTGTTATAAAGACCACTTAACAATTGATTGCTTAAAGGAATAGAAGTCAAACACATTTTTTTTAAAAAAATAATTAAAGGACCAGATATAAACATTCGCTTCCTATAGGTGACAGTAGAATGGCACAGAACCAGCAAAAAATTCAAACTTGGAATAATTATTTTTGTTTGTTTGATGGTTGTAGGCTGTGCATGAATGATCTACGTTATTACTGACTCTGAAGTGTGTGTTCAGCAGACTGTTAGCCTTCTTCAGCAGTAAGAATGATATAAATTTTGGTACTTTCTCGAAGTTCATATAGAATAACTCTAATAATTATTTGTTGGTCACAGTATATGGTAAAAACTTTGATTCTTGCTTACTGTTTTCTAAAGTTTTCCTTATTGTTAAAAATTCACTTAGAATACATAAGAATTCCACTTTGTTTCATGACCTTGGTGTTACAATTCCTGCCGTACATGCAAATGTAAACATAAACATATCTGATATTAGCTGTTTTTTTTTTTTTGATCAAGACATTTGTTTCCTTCATACACAATCTGTTTCTGAATATGATATATCATTTAAAATCATTAGTACTGTGTTGTTGTTTTAGTGATGTTACTGGTGGTATGAAATCTATTTTTGAAACGATGGAACCAATCTTCCTAATTTTATCCTTTAAGCAGGTTTTTTTTTATTTTATCTAATAGAATATTTGTCTGTCTTTCTTTCTGAGGAATATATTTTCCACATACAAGATAATGGTTAGATTGTTTATCACCACCAACTAAAGTTTCCAGCCATTGACTGGGTATGGTATTTTGCACAAGCTTCTCCATTTTCTTTTTTTCTTCCAAACACCTCTCCATCATCACCTGGATCCAGTCCTTTGCTCTCTTTTATACAGATTCCTCAATCCTCTCAACAATCTATCCCCTGGCATTCCTCTGGTTCAATTACTGTGAATCTTATTTTATGAATTTTCCTCTGTATTTTCTGCTCCTCCATTCTTTTAAAATACCCATACCATTTTAGTCTAGCATTCTCTTTTTCTTTGCATTCATTGTTTCTTGTACGGGTTCCTTCTGTACTGTGTTTCTAATCGCCTTGTTCCTTATCATGTTCCTATTCTGCCTATTAGAAATTTCATTTCATTTGCTTGCATCCTGCTAACATCTTGCCTCTTCATTGTCAAGGTTTGAGCAATGTATGTTAGGACATGAATGTATTATGTACTTCTTTGGGTCACATCATTGTTCCATATTAAGCTTGTGACACTGCTTAAAAATGCCTCTGCCTGCTTTCCTTTTTCACTTATCTCATTATCAGTCCATCTGCTTGTAAGCATCTTAGAATTTGGTTAAATTCTAGTTTTCTTGGCTATAGGGCATAAGGGAGGGGGTAAGCCTTCCAGAAATTTTAAAATTATTCATCTTGTAACTACAGGATATGGGAGACGCGATTCATGCAGAAGCCGATACTGCAGTCTAACTCAGAACATAAGGCGATTTAAAAGCAATAAAGTAATTCAGCACATAATACAAGCCCTTAATGAACAGTTAATAATAGTAAATAACCTTTAAACTAACCTGAACTAGTGAAATCCATAGTTATCGAACTTGTAAACAGTCGATTTTGGTTACGTGACTATATCACTAATTCTCAACACTTTTCGATGCAGTAAAGTATTTTTTATAATAATAATAATCCAAAAGAAAGTTAAATTCACTAAAAACCAATAATTCTGACAGTATAAATAAAGTAAAAACAATTTGAAACACTTCGTTGGACATACTTGCATTTTCAACACCACATAACACCACCTTGTCGATAATTTCCGGAGCTAAAAAGTAAATTTTATGCAAGAGTAAAGAACCTGGTACAACATATTAAAGTTTTAAAGCATTCCATTCAGTATAACGAATATTAAATCTGTTTTATAATAATGACGACATAAGTAAAAACGTAGTAATTTTCAAAATTAAACTGTGAATTACCAAGACCACTTCAGTGAACAAAATAACTTTTAAAACATATAATAAAATAAAAATTCAGAAGATAACACTTTCGAAATAAGCAGCACTTTAATAATAATTAACGAGAGACTAGTTTTTTTTTTTTAACGTGTCTGCCGAATATGAATCACCTCCATTTTTGTGATGTTAATAACTTCTATAATACACCACCGATAATAATAAAAGTTACAGTATTTAAATCAGGAGCAATCACAGAACAAAATGACAGGGGTTTAAACACGAACATTTGTAATTTGGCAGAAATTTCTAAAATTGTGGAAACAAAGTATAAACAAGGGGATTTACCGACAGTTTTCAGGAAGTCAGTTACTATAACACACACGCATTTTAATTTTTTACAGTAAATTGAGTAGATTTAGAACTAAAGTCGTCATTAACTCGACAAACCTATACGCCACATACTATACACTGTTAAATTCTGAACACGGGGAATAACAAAATTTTGACAGACTGGGATGGCGAGGCGCTACAGAAGGCAGGCGTCAAAAGGTATATAACACCGTGCGGAGGCAATCCTTCTTGTCTTGTCTTGTATTTTATGTCATGCAGCCGTCTATGTGTTAGATAGTTCCAAGAAAACCGTTTGGTGGTGCTGGTGCCCGTCAACGATCATTGGTCACCAGAAGACACTCAGTTTGTAACACCATGCGCTACCAGCAACCATGATTGAATATTTTGGTAGGATCGTGGTAACAGTGACTATGAAACTTTAATTCTGAATTTAATGGTGTTTAGTCTGGTATTTATTCCTGTTCATAACTTGCGAGTTTTGGAGACGTTCAATCCAATTTAGCCATTTCAATTGTAATTGTGGCTTTCAAATGTGACTTTGAAATATATTGAAAATTTTTCATAAAGTGAACAGTGCATATTTTCGTAGTGAATAGTAACCTTTTCTTTCCTAAGGAATAAGGGAAGTGGTGACCGTAATGCATTACAGTTGATTTATCCAGGCTTACACATGGTTATACAGTTTCATTAACGAAAATTTTGTCAGAACTTAAAGCAAGTTGGAGGTTAGTTAAGGGGATTAAACCTATACTTCACCCCAGTATGTGGTTCCTCCCTTACATGCTTTCCCATACAACACTTCCCAGGTATTTGAAATTATTAATTTTCTTCAGCTGTTCTACCTTCGCAAGTCCCCTGATTATACTATTCTTTCTGGTTGTTACCATATACTCACCTTTTCTTCACATTAAATTTCATAGCATATTCACCTATCCTTATATCCAACTACCACTGAACTTCCTCTTCACCACTCCCCCAGATCACCAGCCATCACTTTCATCTTTTCATCTCCCATCCTCACTGCCACCATCTCCATTATTACATCCATGATTATGATTAGAAGGGCACCTCCTGGATTTAGCCTGTTACTTTGTTTCTGTCAATTGTTATTTCTCCCCATATTTTCTCGTAGCTATCACTCTGCTTATGGTTTAATTTGAGACTCCTCTGTTCTCTATGGACTACACTATACCTTACTCTTGTGTAGTACATAATTATATGTTTTCTCAGTATAAATTCTTTCCATACTCGGTGTTTTTCCTGCAGCTGTCTCATTGCAAATATCATGTCTGCTGTTGATCTTCCCAATCTGAAGCATGTGGCTCTTCCTAATCTCTTTTTCAACCCCGTCACATATTCGTTTCTCAAGTATCTTCTCATACATTTTCACACATCAGTGTGATTCCTCTGTAGTTCTTAACCTCCTACCTGCTTCCTTTTTTGAAGACAGGTACAATTATTCCTTTTATCCAGTCTTCTCATAGTGTTTTCTCCTTCCACATATAACCGTTGCATTCCTACTACTCCTGCTACTTGTACTATTTCCACTTGGAGAGCATCAGTCATACAGTTCACACATGTGGTTTCGTCGAGATGGCACCACACCTCACAAAGCAGGAGCCACCATGAAAATTTTTGTAAACAATTCCTTGGAAAATTGTTTAGTCGATGTAGCAATGTTGTGTGGCCACCCAGATCACCAGATCTCATCCCCATGGATTTTTTTCTTTGGGTGGAGGGGTACCGTAATAAAAATTGTTTGATAATAACCTAACAGACATATTGGAATTAAGAGAAAATATTGAGTGAGAGGTGATTGCTATTCCACAATTGCTACTGAAATGTGTTACTCAGTATATCATCAATGCATTCAGTGAGTGTGTCTGCTGAGACAGAAAACATTTAGATGGAATACTTTCAAAAAAAATCCACATGTATCCAGATTGTGGTGATAACCAATAAATAATTATTATTAGCTTCAACTTGAATTTATTTTATTAACAAATCTGAAATCTGCCACAGGACACCCTACATTTTGACGTTTCAACTGTCTCTGCAACTTTTCTTTATATTCGTCAGCATTTATCTTTTGTTGGGCAGTCTACTTGTGGAGCATATGCTCACAGTATCCCCAAGCTTCTTCCTTTAACCGCTATTTTAATCTTCATCATCTTGTTACTTATTTCTTTTACTTCATCGTTTACTCCTTTTCTCACAACTACCCCTACTCCATTTCTCCTATTTTCCTCATTTCCTTTCCAGTACAATTGAAAACTTGTTTTCAGTTCCCTTTTGCATTGTTCTTTCCACTTTGTCTCTCTCTGCCCCAAGATATCCAACTTTATTCTTTCCATCAAATTCACAATTTCCTCCAGGCTCATGGTCAATGTTCTTATGATTAGATCAACTGTAAACCATATCCACTTCTTTTATCCTTGGATCTCATCTTTCCAATTTTTTTTTTTTTTTTTGCTTTGAATGAAAGCTTAATCTACTACAGGCTTGCTATGCCTGTTGTAGCATCATTAGAACCCTGTTTGCTGCCACTTTCAGGGTTTCTGCCAGGCTTTCAAGCTATCGTAGTGATCTCAGAGCATTTCATTTTGACGTTTCTTTGTTTTATGCTATGATGGAAGTGGTGTGTTTTACAAATAGTATGTGCTAAACACAATAATAAAAACACATTTTGACTCATAAAAGTAAATTATGTGTAATAAATTCAAGCAGTCAATATTTTTTTAGAAGAGGCATTGCAACCAACTGAGTTTAGTTGAAAATCTAGAAATACAAAGCCCTTCTGTATATGTACAATGCTGCCAACAACCTTTCATTGTCTTTTTAATTATAATTTTTATATCATTTTTCTTTTTTTATGTATGAAAAGGTGTATTTTTTCATTTTAAACATTATTTAATTTTTTTTTTTGACTGTAGGGAGATGTGGACAGTGTCAGAAAGCTTCTTTCTGAGGGAGCAAGTCCCAATACAAA
>JARYHS010011408.1:109544604-109588136 GCA_031002005.1 Vandiemenella viatica | reverse complement strand
TGACATCTTTATGATTTGGACCCATGATGAGCATCATCTAATAGACTTACTCAACTCTCTAAACAACCACTCCATCAACTTTACTTGGACGTACTCCCATACTCATGTTACCTTTCTTGATGTTGATGCTTCCTTGCATAACGGGCGCCTACATACTTCTGTCATATCAAACCTAACTAATTTGCAGCAATATCTTCATTTCAACAGTTGTCATCCCTTGCACATCAAACGTTTCTCTTCCTTACACTCTGGCCCTCCGTGGCAGGCGAATCTGCTCTGATGAACAATCTCTTTCCCAATACACAGAAAACCTGTCTGGAGCTCTCCCTCCTGACTTAGTACACAAAACAAATCTCCCGTGCCATAGCCCTTCCTTTACACAGCCACTCCAAGTAAGTACCCCTTGATACTAACCACAGCCCCGCCTTCATCACTCAGTTTTTCCCTGGTCTCGAGTCCATTAACCTAATCCTTCACCGTGGACATGATTTCCTACGTTCCTTCCCCGGGATGCGCACCATTCTCCATAAAATTCTACCCCACTGCCCCTCGCAAAAGTTTTAGCAGACCACCAAATTTAAGTAATATCTTGGTTCACAAGTACTCACCAAGTAATTCACCCAGACTGCCACAGGGTTCATTCCCGTGCAATAGACCCCGTTGTAAAACATGTAGCATGTAGCATGCACCCAGCCACTACCACTTACTCCAATCCTACCACAGGTGAAACATTCCCTATTATTGGTCATGCTACCTGCATGACAACACACCTCATATACCAACTGACATGCGTCCATTGTTCTAGTTCATATATAGGCCTCACAACCAATCCCCTAGCTATCAGAATGAATGGCCACAGGCAGACAGTTTATACTAACAATGAGGCCCATCCAGTTGCAAAACATGCCAGTTCCACAAAATCAATAATTTGAACATCTGTTTTTCAGTTAGGGCAATCAGAGTTTTCCCTAACATCACAACCCCCTCTGAACTTCGTAGATGGGAACTAGCCTACCAGAATATCCTTGACACCAGAGATCCTCCTGGCCTCAATCTCCAATAAACTCTGCCCACCAGACCCAGCACTTACCTATACCATTTACATTTTTTGTATTTCTGTATTTACTATTATCCATTCTAATATATATATATACAAAAAGGTACGGTCAAACTTTCAGGAAACATTCCTCACACACAAACAAGGAAAATATGTTATGTGGACATGTGTCCGGAAACGCTTACTTTCCATGTTAGAGCTCATTTTATTACTTCTCTTCAAATCACATTAAGTATGGAATGCAAACACGCAGCAACAGAACGTACCAGCATGACTTCAAACACTTTGTGACAGGAAATGTTCAAAATGTCCTCCGTTAGCGAGGATACATGCATTCACCCTCCGTCGCATGGAATCCCTGATGCGCTGATGCAGCCCTGGAGAATGGCGTATTGTATCACAGCCGTCCACAATACGAGCATGAAACTAAAATGAGCTCTAACATGGGAAGTAAGCGTTTCCGGACACATGTCCACATAACATATTTTCTTTGTTTGTGTGTGAGGAATGTTTCCTGAAGGTTTGGCCGTACCGTTTTGTAACACCCTGTATATCCCCACCCAGTTATTATTCACCTCTTTCAATAATAACATATCGTCATCAGTATCAATTATCGATCCAATATTTGAGCTTACTCCCTCCCCCCTTCCACCTAAACTACCAACCGCGCCTGAGACACCATTCACCAGTCGGCCATCTATGTGTACACATGTGACGCCACCTGGTGCTTCACCTTCTGCACGTTTAAGGCTGCTGTAGGCCGAAATATTGCGCTTCACTTGTGTTTGTTTTTTGTTCGTCGTCCCAGTCGCCACATCTGTGGTAAGTGTTGGGTCATATTTCCCTATCCTTCCTTATATATATATATATATATTGAACATTGGATAGGATAAAAAACCACCACTTACCAAAGAAGGGGATTCCAGCGGCGTTGGTACACGCTGCCAGCAGCGCTTGCGTGCAGCCATCTCACTCCTACTGAGGAAGAGCCATGCTCGAAAATTTTATTCTTTGTGTGTTCGTGTTTTTTTTGTGTACCAACGCCGCTGGAATCCCCTTCTTTGGTAAGCGGTGGTTTTTTATCCTATCCAATGTTCAATATATCCGCTTTTAGCGCCTTTGTTTCCTAACAATCTATCTATATATATATATATATATATATAGGAATCAAATTATTATAGGGAAATGAGCCACCACTTACCTTTAGATGATGGATGTGGGGCGCGAACACACAGAAAAGACACAAACACAAATAATAAAGAAATTTTCGTGGAAAAAACCCTTCGTCAACAAGAGAACATTATGGGAGGTGGGTGCAGCCGGATATTGCCTCACAGATAGACCGCCGGTCGAGAAAATGGTGTGGGTAAATTCAAACATCTGAAAAGTAGAGGGGCAGTGAATCAGAGCTCATACCCGACCAAAAATAAATATCCAAACTAATTTCTGGTTGGTGGGAAGATCAAAATATAATTAGAACTAAATATATAGGGGAAAAAATGATATAAAAAATATTATACAAATAAAAAATAATAATATTTATGATGTAAACATCACCTCAGGTTAGTGGTGGTTCAATATAGGTAATGGAAAGGAGAGGAATAAAAAAAAAAAAGGTTAAACATATGTACTACTAATAATAATGACCGGGTATTATCTTAAGTTGAGACCAGGTGGTTGCCTTGTGCCAAGTTTGTCCTGGTTGGCAAGTTCCCACCTTCTGAGTTCAGAGAAACTGCTGCTATTAGGGAGAACTCTGATAGCACGGACTGTGTAACAAGAGTTGAAATTATTCAAGCCGTGGGTTATGGCGTGGGCAGCAACTGGGTGCTTTGGGTTCTGTGTGAACACCGCCTGACGGTGGCCATTCATTCTTATGGAGAGTGCATTTGTGGTCAAACCTATATATGAAGCTAGGCAGTGGTTGCATGTTAACTGGTATATTACATGCTTGGTTTCACAGGTGGCGTGTCCTATGATAGGGAAGCTTTCCCCTGTGACCGGGTTGATGAAAGTGGTGGAAGCATGGTGTATGTCACACATCTTGCAGCATGGTCTATTACATGGGAAAGAGCCTTGGGGTTGACTGTTAGGAAGAGGAAGACTGTTTGTGGACTAGAAGTTCGCTGAGGTTAGGAGGTCTGCTGAAACAAGTTCTAGGAGGGGCGGGGAGGATTTTAGAAGAATGGATCTCATTTCAGGGCATGTTTGTAAGAAATCATAGCCCTGCCAGAGGATTCTGTTGATGGATTCGAGGCCTGGGTAGTACTGTGTGACCAAGGACTGGATTGTGGTTGGTTTTTGCGGGTCTGCGATGGTTGATTGGCTGATTCAGTTGTGATGTAGCACGTGAAAGCTGTTTGTTAACCAAAGCTGGAGGGTAGTTGCGAGATATTAATGCTTCTGAAATACTGTTTGAATAATCCATGAGAGACTGTTAGTTAGAGCATATGCGACTACCTCGAATGCCAAGACTGTAGGAGAGTGAACGTTTGGTATGGTATGGGTGGCAACTGTCGAAATGGAGATACTATTGAAGATTGGTTGGTTTGATGTGAACTGAAGAGTTGAAATAGCCATTGGATAGGGACAAATCCACATCCAAGAATGTGACCTGGGTGTGGGAGTAAGACCAAGTGAATTTCAGCATGCTAAAGTTATTGAGATGGTTCAGGAAATTTAGCAGTTCATTTTCTCCATGCGTCCAAATCATAAATATGTCATCAATGAAACGAAGCCAAATGAGGGGTTTCAGAGGGACTTCCTCCAGAAATGTCTGTTCTAGCCGGCCCATGAACAGATTAGCATAAGAGGGGGCCATGCGGTTACCCATGGCAGTTCCGCAGGTTTGGTGATAGATGTTGCCTTCGAAGGAGAAGTAGTTATTATTAAGGATAAGGTGGGCTAATTTGATGAGGAAGGATGTCATAGGAAGGCTGTTGGGAGGGCGCTGGTCCAGAAAGTGTTCCATGGCCCTGAGGCCATGCCAGTGTGGAATGTTTGTATACAAGGACGTGACGTCAATGGTAACCAGTATTGAGTCGGAAGGAAGAGGTGTGGGTAAGGTAGAAAGCCGGAAGAGAAAGTGCTGGGTGTCCTTTATATGAGAAGGGAGCTGATTAACAATGGCTGTATGTACTGGTCAACCAAGGCAGAGATGCGCTCAGTTGGCGATCCGTAGGCTGCAACGATAGGGCTTCTTGGATTGCCAGGTTTATGGATTTTGGGCAATAGATAAAGGGTGGGTGTACGTGGATTTTGAAGAGTGAGAAGCGAAATGGATTGTGGGGTGAGACCTTGGAGAGGTGCACTAAACTGTACATATTCTTGTATTTTTTTATTGACAGCAGGAGTTGGATCTTCCGATAGGCAGCAGTAGGTTTTGGTGTCTGATAGCTGATGAAGAGCTTCAGCCACATAGTCATTCCTGTTCATGACTACAGTGGTTGAGCCCTTGTCAGCTGGAAGGATAATGAGACCTGAATTGCTGGAGAGTTGTTTTCTGGCACGTGTTTCAGCTGGGCTAAGATTATCGGTGTTTGCTGAAGATTTAAGGAAAGTGGGAGAGGCCAAACTGGTGGAAAGGAAATCTTCAAAAATTTGGAGGGGATGGTTCTGGGGAAGAGGTTTAGGTCAAGTGTGGATGATGGTTTGAATTTCTCTAGACTTGGTTCTAGGTTGTCCTAATACCCTTGTTCACTGCTATGAGTGGCAAAGTGATACCGCCAGCGGAGTGTACGGCAGAACGATAGAGAGTCACGGACTAGTTTGGCATGGTCAAATGTGGGGGTGGGTGAGTCCTTTGGAGAGTACAGAGAGCTGGGATTCAGATAATGGCGATGAGGATAGGTTTATAACTGACAGTTTAGGCTTGGGAGTAGGACTTTGGTGAAAAGAACGAGGTGCAGGTTTTAAAGGGGGAGGTTGAGGTATGTTGAGGAGCTGGGCAATGGATGGTTTTGAGGAAATCAGAAGAGGCTGTGATTTTGATTGGTAGACCATTGGTTGGTGTGGAAGAAACTGCCCTAGTGCAAGATGGGACTTCAGCAATTTGGATAACTTCTGTAAATGTTTCTGGGCATGCATACTGCTAGAGTTAACTGCTTGCTGTAAAGTATGCTGCAAAACTGTAATTACTTGTGGGAATGATAACATGAGTATTTTGTGTAGGGATATGAGGTTTCCAGAATATTGGTTAGCCAGAATGGTATATTGTTGCAGAATAAGGTGAGTAAGGGCCAAAGACTGTTGGTAGCGAAAGGCATGTAGGGCAAGGTGAGTTTGTGGGGGACAACCAAATATTGGCAGTTTGATTGTAAGACCATTTAGAGGTATGTTGAAGTACAGACAATGCTTCCACCACTTTCATCAACCCGGTCACAGGGGAAAGCTTCCCTATCATAGGACACGCCACCTGTGAAACCACGCATGTAATATACCAGTTAACATGCAACCACTGCCTAGCTTCATATATAGGTTTGACCACAAATGCACTCTCTATAAGAATGAATGGCCACCGTCAGACAGTGTTCACACAGAACCCAAAGCACCCAGTTGCTGCCCATGCCATAACCCACGGCTTGAATAATTTCAACTCTTGTTACACAGTCCGTGCTATCAAAGTTCTCCCTAATAGCAGCAGTTTCTCTGAACTCAGAAGGTGGGAACTTGCCTACCAGGGCAAACTTGGCACAAGGCAACCACCTGGTCTCAACTTAAGATAATACCCGGTCATTATTATTAGTAGTACATATGTTTAACCTTTTTTTTATTCCTCTCCTTTCCATTACCTATATTGAACCTGAGGTGATGTTTACTTCATAAAAATTATTATTTTTTTATTTGTATAATATTTTTTGTATCATTTTTTCCCCTTATATATTTAGTTCTAATTATATTTTGATCTTCCCACCAACCATAAATTAGTTTGGATATTTATTTTTGGTCGGGTATGAGCTCTGATTCACTGCCCCTCTACTCTTCCGATGTTTGAATTTACCCCCACCATTTTCTCGACCGGCGGTCTTTCTGTGAGGCAATCTCCGGCTGCACCCACCTCCCATAATGTTCTCTTGTTGACGAAGGGTTTTTTTCCCGAAAATTTCTTTATTATTGGTGTTTGTGTCTTTTCTGTGTGGACGCGCCCCACATCCATCATCTAAAGGTAAGTGGTGGCTCATTTCCCTATCCTAATTTGATTCCTTTCCGCTACTTAGCGTCTTTTTTTCATTGTTATTATATATATATATAGTATATGAGGCATATTTTTAAAGTAAGTTCCATTATTGATTATTGCCATTGCAAAGCTAAGATTGTTGTTGTTTGCATGTGCATTCAGTTCTTCAGTTGGTAAGCAAATTGTACACATAGTTTAAGATTGCTTATTCTAGTGTGTGGTCCGTGGTGAGCGATTGAAATGTTTAAGGTAATTGATTCAATCTGCCAACCGTGAAATGCAGTCCCTTATCTATTTCTTAAATGCAAGAAATGCCAAACCGGCTGACATTCATCACCAAATTTGTGAGGTATATGGTCATTTTCCACAAATTTCACGGAGTATTTTTTACAACATTGGGACAGATAGATTACAGTTTTGAAAATTGTGCTCACAATGGGTGCCCAAGATTCTCACCGCAGGACACAAAACCAAACCGGCTTCCAGCGCAATGACCTTTTTCACACATGAAAAAGGCGATGAGTTCCTGGACCATATCATGACAGGTGACGAGACTTGGGTGTGTGAATCAAAGCAACAATCCATGAAATGGAGGCAAACTTCATCGCCAACAAAAAGAAATTCAATCAAACCATGTCAACATGACCGACTATTTTTTCACAGTCTGCAGTCCGATCATATACCTTGAACATTTCAGTTGCTCACCACGAAACACACACATGGACTAGCAATCTTACACTGTGTGTTCAGGTTGCTTAGCAACTGGAGAACTGAACAGGTATGCATGCAACAACGATTGCAGGATTGCAGTGCAACAATCTATAAATGATCTTACTTTAAAAATAAGCCTTGTAGATTGTGAATGCCGCGGAGCCATTAAATGATACACCTATAAATTGCTGTGAATGTGCTAGAAAATTGAGCAGAAAGAAAGGTATTCCTACAATTTTACATTTGGATGGAGTAGTTCCTGAGAATTTGAAATACGCAGGGATTATGAAGCAACTGATTTAATGAAGAGATGGGATGGTGTGAATCAGAGAACGGTCTTCTCGATGTAAGTGAAATTAGCAGATTAAAAAAATTGAAATAAACATTATGAAGGGACTTGGAAAAAAAAACATGATAAAAGAGGCAATGTGAATAAAATAACTAAAGATGTTTTAAAGATAGGTGTATATGATATTATATCTTATCCTGTAATAATATTTTAACTGGGTACTTGTTGCTTACCGAAAAGTGCAATAGTAGCAATGGTGGTATGTAAAGAAGTGGGATTGCCACAGTGTAGTGTATTGGAGTGATTGCTTTTCATTATTATAATGAACGATTGTGTTAATGGTTTGCATTCAGAAATTAGCTTGTTTGCAGATATTATAATGGTATGCAATTGAATCAAAACAAGAGAAAACTGAACAGATCGAGGGGGACCTGAGCTGGATGTCTGGCTGGGTAGGTCAACATGGAATGAAGATAAATTACAAGAAGAATCAGCTTTTAGGTACCGTACACAAATAAATTAAAGGTTTTCTTTATGGTGGAGAATTAAATGCTTGTTGAAGATGTCAAGTGTAAAAATTTTACATAGTATTTGATATTTTTCAGTTGAGGAAGATGTTTCAAAATCTTTGAGAGTATGATGAATGCATGTAGCAGAGAAGCTGTGAAACATGGTTACAAAACTTTGGTGAGACCATTGCTTGAATATAGCATCAGACACATTTTGGGTATCAATTACAGAAGTCAGATGAGGTACAAAGGAGGCCAGTTAGATCTAATTTTGGAAAACGCTGCTGAACACAATTAATAACTGACATGTTAAAACAAGCTGTATTGGTAGTCACTGGAAGACAGGAGGAGGATGAATAGAATGCTGAGAGTGTACATGGCATATATTAGTGATGACTGATGAGATTTGGATGGATATCAGTAGAATTAGTGGTAGTGCTTGGAAGGGAAAAGTTGACTGTCCTCAAGCTGTAATTTGATTTCAGGTGTGATGATGTGGGAAAATTATCTTTTGCTGTCACAGGTGTATGGATTGGAATGAATTGCCAATCAAAAGGATGAACAATTTTCCAAAAACACTAAAAGAATTAAAATCTAAATTCATACAGCACATTAGTACTTGGTTGTAGAAATTTCACTCATAAAAATCAAGTAAAGTGAAAATAAGTGTGTATGGAAATTGCCATGGTGCATATGCTCCATTGAAATTAGATTAGATGAAAATGAACTACAGTAGATGATTCTGATTTATTACTGTCTGCTTTGTGATACACCTTTCAATGCCTTTCCTTATTCTACTTGTAAAATGATGACACTTCTTCTATGGTGACAGTTTACTTTAAAGGAATGACACCCTTCAAGTATGTTCTAATATAATTTTCGAAGATTTTTAGAGACTGTAAATGAATCTTTATTTTTTTTCATAACCTGTTGAATTGGCACTAAGCAATATGTTATCTTAACATAATGACCTGGGGATCTAGCTGCGTAAACATGGTGTATTCACTTTATATTTAGGCAATCAAATTCTCCATTGCATTCTTCAAGTGAAGTGCTGGATGAGTCGGGACACGGCCGGCTAGGTGGCAAAGTGCACGTGGGGTATGTATGTGCTGTTAATTGGCTGACTGGACCAATGCATGAATGTTGGGTTGGGTGTAGAACTTGTACACTGCCATGGTGGTATGTTCAATTGTCTTCAGCTTGCAGTGGCACACACTACTTGGCATTCTGTTGTCATGCATCTTTAATATCTTGCATCTAAGCTTCACTTAGTGACCACAATACCAGCTGACAAGATTGGATGCAGGGCAAAATTCAAACCTTGGGGTCTGGGATTATGTTCTCCCTGAATTGGTTGCAATTTGCTTTACATCCAGTCTTGTCATGTGTGTTTGTTGTTACCATATCAGTGAAACTTCAACGTCCGTTATCGAATCTGCACTATGACAGTGTGCTGAGTTCTTTATGCCACTGCATGCTGGAGGACAACTCAGCCTACTACTTGGCATTGTCTGCCGCTATCTTCTCTTCAATGCCAAGATGTAGCCAAGTGAGTCGATCAACGATGTACACATCATTCCCATGCCCTTGGCCACCTGATCATAGATCCCAGTCTAACTGTACATTTGGCACTTCACTTGGTGATGGAGATTTGATTACTGAAATATTGTGTGAAAGACATGTTCATTTAGCAAGTTACCCAAATTTCCAATTCGAAGTTTTTCTGTTTCTCAATGTTTTGAATTGTTTACACTTCATTTCCTACTGCTAATAAAAGGTTTTAAACTAGAAATTTCATAATTATTCTGTGTTCTTGTTATTTTTGTATGTAATCTAATCAACTTTGGTAAGTGATATTTCATTTTTAAAAGGTAGAAAACAGAAAGTTAGGGTAGGAAATGCAGTATCAAAAGAAGTGGAAGTAAAAATGGGTGTGCCACAGGGTAGCGTATTGGGACCATTGCTATTCATTATTCTAATGAATAATTGTGTTGATTGTTTACTATCTGAAATTAGATTGTTTGCAGATGACATAATGCTGTATAAAAGAATCAAAACGATAGAGGATTGTAAACAGTTGCAGGGTGATCTGGACAGGATATCTAGTTAGGTTGGTAAATATGGAATGAAGATAAATGCAAAGAAGAGTCAGCTTATTAGAGACACAAATAAAAAAACAAAAGGTTAATTATGAATATAAGGTGGGGAAAGAATTGCTTGCTGAAGACTTGAAATGTAAATATCTTGGAATTACTGTTGATAACAAACTTAACTGGGCAGGATACATTGAACAGGTGGTAGGAAAAGGTTTCAAAGTTCTGCACTTGTTGGAGAGAGTGATGAGGGGATGTACGAGAGAAGTAAAGGAATTGGGTTACAAAACTTTGTTCAGACCATTGCTCGAATATGGTAGTGTAGTATGGGACCCTCATTTTACGTATCAAATACAGGAGTTGGATAGGGTGCAAAAAGGGGCTGCTAGATTTGTTTCTGGAAATTATCGCAGAATGCAATCAGTGACAGATATAATAAAGGAGCTGGAATGGGATTCATTGCAAGACAGGAGGAGAATGAGGAGGGTTTTTGGAAGTGTACAGGGCATATACTGGCAATGAGGCATGGAAAGATATTGTAATAGGTATGAAAAGTAGTGCATGGAAGGGAAAAGATGACCGTGACCACAAGCTGGCACTCAATTTCAGGCACAAGGTGTAATACTCCTCAGGTAGCCAAGTGTAATCTATCACTGCTATCTTCACTATCCTGGCAGTGTTAAGCCAAGTGTAATACTCCTCACAATTATTATTTCTTACTACCAATTAAAGTCCACAGGTTTGTTGACGGTTCGGCCCATATACCGTCATTTCACCCAAGCACGCGGACTGAGGAGCTACTTATCTTCATTTTTAAAGGTTCTTATTATACAAATAATAAGAAGACGTTTAACTTCGTACAATCAATAAGTTTCTACTTTATTGATCAAAGTCCATTTGCTATTCTGAACAACTTTATAAAACCACAAATGAAAACACACTCTTTCGTATATTAAGAACGATCACAGACCCAGCAGGCTCAATACAAAATTACTAGACCGCCGCCACAATCTTGGCGCGCAACAACTCGCGCCCGCTCGCGGCCAGACACTCTCGCACACACCACACTTAAAAAACCAAAGATATTAATGTCACTTATATTACCCCTGTTTACAAACTTGGTACCGTCTGTGGTCTCCGTGAGCAAATACACTTGCTTACAATTCATATTATACATTCATTACAATACTACAAAATATACTTATAAATACATATATATTTTCGGGGCTAGTGGATATGCTACACCTGCCCCCACTACGAGGCAAATTAAATTTAATGCTTGGCATGTATTTCACTTTGCCGAGAAGTCATTACTATCTGTCCATATTAACTTGTCAGTTAAAATTGTTAGCATTAGTTTCTGACACATTAACTGAACAACCTTTTCACACCACCAAATGTTATTATGTACACCAATTGAATGTTTCTTTATTAATACTACTTTGTTTTACCTTTCACACTTTACACCTTCTTCCTTTTCATGAACTGTACACGGTCCGTTACAATTAAAGCTACCAACAGCTGACTGAGGTCAACAACCAACTCTTTGCGGTGAGCACACACTCTATTGTCATATTCTACCGAAGCGGGTAGTCTACCTGGCGCTCGGTTAGGGGCGTAACCGCACAGCTGTTTTTCTTTTAGCGTCAAAGTTAATTGTGCTACTAAATCACTTACACAACAAGCACATTTTAAAGTCCACATATTCTAACATTTACTTTAACTCTTCATTGTTCTTTGTACACTCCTGGCAGGTTGAAACCTTACTTACATCTATTCAGATCACTTATATTTTAATGTAACCTTTCTCAACTACATACAACAATTTTTTACAAACTATCTTTAGTTTTGTACAGTTTCAAGTCTACTACGTTTCGCAAACCCAGTTTTTTATTTGATTTAGGATATGCAAGTAAATATACACTAGAATGAGGCTTAGAAATTATACGGAAAGGTCCAAAATAAACTTTGAAAAATTTCTTAATCTCCGAATTGATATTACTGGACTTACATTTTGTTTTCACCAAAACTAAATCATTCAAATCGAACTCGGTAGGTTGGATTCTTTTATCATATCTTCTCTTTCTTTCATCCGCCTTCTTTCTCAGTCTTTCTCTGAATTTGGTATCTCCTCAGTACTAACAAGTCTCGACAATGCATCGGCCACAGTGTTGTCGCTACCCTTGATGTATGTTATGCCCCCATAACGTTGATTTTTTCTTTCTTTCTTTTCTTCCAATCTTTCAAAATTTCTGCTTGTAATAAATCATTTTCAACTTCCCCGCAAGACCATTCTATTTCTTCCTGGTGGTTCATTTTAGATAGATAACTCTTTTTGAAATCATCCGAGCTCGCTTGGCACTGGCTGTCCGCAACTGTACAAGATAATAAAGCCTTTTGTTCTTTACTTTGCTCTTCTCCGTCGGCGGTAGAATAACAAGCTACGTCAGTAGGTGTTCGTAAAGGGGCTATATTCGCATTTTGACAGCTATCTGGTGCTTCAACTGTTTTCGCCCTTACCCGTGATATACCTTTAATTTCCGATTCATCATATTTCCTTATAAAAAATATTCTGACTTCATTCTCATTTTCTTCTTCACTGCTTCCAGATTCCCTTTCCTCTTCGTTATCACTGCTAGGAACAATTTCCCCAGTTTCGTCAATGCTAATCGCTAGCTCATTATCTTCATTCTCACAATTTCCTTCGTCGAACAATTCCATTGCAGCTTTACATTGCACCTCCGCACTATTCACTCCTCCTCCGGTATTCTTCTCATATTCTTCTTCATCTTGTACATCGATGTTAGCCAGATCTATGACTTCGCGACAATTCCAACCACCCCCTTGCTTTAATGTTGCAACACCGCATTTCTCATTCTCCATCTCGTTGAAACATTTCCACCATTGTAGATATTCATCTTTGCTGTATGATTTGCGGTACTCAAATAAATGCTCTTCTTCATTCTCTTTTATTTTAACATTATTTGGTCCATAAGTTCCGATATTCGCTTCCGTGCGGACCTTCACAGTCGCGGTTTGGAGTTTTCCGCCTCTTCTTTCTCATCCTGTACCTTTTCTGTTTTTCTCATATACATCATTTGTTTAGGCTGCTGTCTGTAATCATGGCGTTCACCTGATGCATAATTACTACTATAGTTCTGATTACCGTATTTATTATTATTATTGGCCACGTTCTTGTCAAAATGCCGATCTCCTTTTCCTTGCTCGTACATTTGCTTTCCACTTCTTCCGTATATGTCACGTCCTCTCTGTGAACCGTTATCCCACCTATCGTTGTGTCGATAATCTTTCATCTTATCCGCGCTCCGGTCGAACATTTTGTTTCGTTCTGTGTTGTTTTCATAAGCTTCTTGGTATCTGTCTATCCTCTCTAGTATGTCTAAAAAGTCTTCCATCTTGTCCCACTGGGTTGCAATTAATTTTTCCTGGACTTGTCTGGGCAACTTTTGTAATAGCACTTCCATTCGTTCAATTTCTCCGATAGGCTGATCTAGATGCCGTAATTCTGTCTGCATTTTCTCACAAAAATTTCTCATACTCCCATCTGTCCTGTGGTAACGCTTGCAGTTGTAAAAATCACTTTTTACTTTTCGTTGTCGTCTCTGAGACCAGTACTTATCTCGGAACATTTGGAGAAACTCATTAAAATTATGACAGCTCTTCATTTTTCTGTGTACGTATTGCATTTTATCAACCTCTGACCATTCTATGGGCAAAGTTCTAGCATAAATTTTAACAAAGTCAGCGGGATGAACATTTCCGCCCGGTTCAAATATAGTTTCGGGTAACGATAATTGACAAGCATTCGATCCGCCGCTCACAATAATATTAGGCTGTTTTTTGACCTCTTCTAGATTTCCTTTTATGCTGATCATATCTTCGCGTATTTGCGCGACCCCGTCCGACAATTCTTCAAACTGTTGCTCTATACATACTGTTCTACTGGAATGTTCAACGACCTGCCGTTCTACTCCTTGTATCTTCTTATCACATTGTTTCTGACCTTCCTGAATCTTCCCCATCTCATTTTCAACATTCTCTTGATTTTTGTTTACATTTTCTAATTTTTCTTTAAATAACCTTTCGCTTTCGGCCACACTTCGAGTTACCATAGGAATTACGTTATCATTTATCTCTTCCACAATTTTTTGTCGCATATTATTTTCAATTTTCAACATTTTGCTTTCAATTTTTTCGAATTTTACGTTCATCTGCTCTGTTACATTTTCAATTCTTTCATGGACCTGTACTACCATCTGATTGAAGTTTCCAGTAATTCTTTCTTCCAAATCTTGCATGGCGGTTTCTTGTTTTCGGCTAGCATTTAATATGGCGGTTTCTTGTTTTCGGCTAGCATCTACTAAGGCTTCTTGTTTTCGGCTAACTTCCAATAAGGCTTTTTCTTGTTTCCGGCTGACTTCCAATAAGGCCTTTTCTTGTTTCCGGCTAGCATCTAATAAGGCTTCTTGTTTTCGGCTAGCATCTAATATGGCGGTTAGCAGCATATTAAAATTTGCCGACCCTTCCCGAGTGTTTTCAGACTGATTCAATTCTGGTGAAATTATTCTTTCTACTGGGTTCTGCCCCCCATTAAATACACTGGTTCCTTCAAATTGTACATTATCTTCACTACCGCTACTAATGTCATTAATTGCAAAACGACTGCCAAATTCATTGTCATCCCCATTAACAACCGGACTACTACTCAATTCGGCTTGCACAAACTACTGTTTTCACGTATCCCCATACGATTTTCATATTTTCCATCAAAACTTACTGTTCCCGAACTTTCGATCAAAATTCCTGAATTATTACCATCTGACTCCACTAAATCCGTATTACCTTCCGTTCGGACTAATCTATCACAACCGTCTTCCATATTCAAAGACATTTGAAAATTCAAAATAGAAGAAACAAAATTATATTACACTCCAGTTAATAGGAAAAATTCCGTCAGACAACAATTCAAAACTCCAAGGGCACCAATCAACAATGAGTCAACGCCGCTTTCAACAACGCCGTTATCCAACACACAACAAAGACAAACAATTCAGGATCCAAATCACTACCAAATCTTGTACTTCCTCGTATCAGCTGAAAATTTACAGTTCACAGAAACAAAATAGTATTTAAATTCTGCTCTCCTCCGGCCTGAAATAAAATCAAACATATAAATACATTACAGATTTTAATTCTAATCACGAAGTGTTTTCCCCCCTTTTTTCTTTATAATTTCTTTATTATTACTTGCTTCTCAACGGAAACCACAGACGCTAACTACTCTAAACAAACTACTGCAATTTGTAACAAACTTTAGACTTTCAATGATAACTTTTTCTTTTACAATTCTTAATAGCAATTCTTTGTCTTTAGATATTCTTTAACCAAGCGATAATTACTTTTCTCGTTTCAATGTTCTTTTAAACAAACAAATTTTAGAGTTAATTTCACTGATTTTAAATTTAACTTTTTACTGTTCAAAATTTTATAACTGCTCTTCTTTCTGCAATGTGATCGTCGATTGCTGCTGTTACCCCGTGAATTAAATTTGGAATTTTGTACTTGCCAATCTGCGAAACTGCTGTCGTCGGAAGTTGCTCACCACTGTTGACTGCAGCGACGTTATAGAAATCAGAAGATTACCAGGCGTCCCGGATGCTATGTTAATTGCTAATTAACATCCGTAATTGGTACCATCATACCAATGAATTATCCTCTGCAGGGTAGCCAAATGTAATACTCCTCAAGGTAGCCAAGTGTAATCTATCACTGCTATCTTCACTATCCTGGCAGTGTTAAGCCAAGTGTAATACTCCTCACAATTATTATTTCTTACTACCAATTAAAGTCCACAGGTTTGTTGACGGTTCGGCCCATATACCGTCATTTCACCCAAGCACGCGGACTGAGGAGCTACTTATCTTCATTTTAAAGGTTCTTATTATACAAATAATAAGAAGACGTTTAACTTCGTACAATCAATAAGTTTCTACTTTATTGATCAAAGTCCATTTGCTATTCTGAACAACTTTATAAAACCACAAATGAAAACACACTCTTTCGTATATTAAGAACGATCACAGACCCAGCAGGCTCAATACAAAATTACTAGACCGCCGCCACAATCTTGGCGCGCAACAACTCGCGCCCGCTCGCGGCCAGACACTCTCGCACACACTTCTCACACCCAAAAAACCAAAGATATTAATGTCACTTATATTACCCCTGTTTACAAACTTGGTACCGTCTGTGGGCTCCGTGAGCAAATACACTTGCTTACAATTCATGTTATACATTCATTACAATACTACAAAATATACTTATAAATACATATATATTTTCGGGGCTAGTGGATATGCTACAAAGGGTGTGGGAAGATTCTCTTTTTTAGGTAAGGGTGTCAGGGATTGGAATGAGTTACCAAGAGAAATGATGAATAATTTACCGAAAACTTTGAAAGAATTTAAAGATAAAATTTGTAGAGGGCAAATGTAGGTAGGTGCAGGATAGGGGGAAGATGGGTGTGTTTAGAAATTGCCAATCTACAAAATAAAATCAAAAGCTACTAATATCTTTTTGAATAAAGTGTGATAAAGACCACTTAACAATTGATTGCTTAAAGGAACAGAAGTCAAACACATTTAAAAAAAAAGAATTAAAGGACCAGATATAAACATTCGCTTCCTATAGGTGACCGTAGAATGGCACAGAACCAGCAAAAAATTCAAACTTGGAATAATTATTTTTGATTGTTTGATGGTTGTAGGCTGTGCATGAATGATCTACGTTATTACTGACTCTGAAGTGTATGTTCAGCAGACTGTTAGCCTTCTTCAGCAGTAAGAATGACATAAATTTTGGTACTTTCTCGAAGTTCATATAGAATAACTCTAATAATTATTTGTTGGTCACAGTATACGGTAAAAACTTTGATTCTTGCTTACTGTTTTCTAAATGTTTCCTCATTGTTAAAAATTCACTTAAAATACATAAGAATTCCACTTTGTTTCATGACCTTGGTGTTACAATTCCTGCCGTACATGCAAATGTAAACATAAACATATCTCATATTAGCTTTTTTTTTATCAAGACATTTGTTTCCTTCATATACAATCTGTTTCTGAATATGATATATCATTTAAAATCATTAGTACTGTGTTGTTGTTTTAGTGATGTTACTGGTGGTATGAAATCTATTTTTGAAGCAATGGAACCAATCTTCCTAATTTTATCCTTTAAGCAGGTTTTTTTTTTTATTTTATCTAATAGAATATTTGTCTGTCTTTCTTTCTGAGGAATATATTTTCCACATACAAGATAATGGTTAGATTGTTCATCACCACCAACTAAAGTTTCCAGCCATTGACTGGGTATGGTATTTTGCACAAGCTTCTCCGTTTTCTTTTTTCTTCCAAACACCTCTCCATCATCACCTGGATCCAGTCCTTTGCTCTCTTTTATACAGATTCCTCAATCCTCTCAACAATCTATCCCCTGGCATTCCTCTGGTTCAATTACTGTGAATCTTATTTTATGAATTTTCCTCTGTTTTTCTGCTCCTCCATTCTTTTAAAATACCCATACCATTTTAGTCTAGCATTCTCTTTTTCTTTGCATTCATTGTTTCTTGTACGGGTTCCTTCTGTACTGTGTTTCTAATCCCCTTGTTCCTTATCATGTTCCTATTCTGCCTATTAGAAATTTCATTTCACTTGCTTGCATCCTGCTAACATCTTGCCTCTTCATTGTCAAGGTTTGAGCAATGTATGTTAGGACATGAATGTATTATGTACTTCTTTGGGTCACATCATTGTTCCATATTAAGCTTGTGACACTGCTTAAAAATGCCTCTGCCTGCTTTCCTTTTTCACTTATCTCATTATCAGTCCATCTGCTTGTAAGCATCTTAGAATTTGGTTAAATTGTAGTTTTCTTGGCTATAGGGCATAAGGGAGGGGGTAAGCCTTCCAGAAATTTTAAAATTATTCATCTTGTAACTACAGGATATGGGAGACGCGATTCATGCAGAAGCCGATACTGCAGTCTAACTCAGAACATAAGGCGATTTAAAAGCAATAAAGTAATTCAGCACATAATACAAGTCCTTAATGAACAGTTAATAATAGTAAATAACCTTTAAACTAACCTGAACTAGTGAAATCCATAGTTATCCAACTTGTAAACAGTCGATTTTGGTTACGTGACTATATCACTAATTCTCAACACTTTTCGATGCAGTAAAGTATTTTTTATAATAATAATAATAATAATCCAAAAGAAAGTTAAATTCACTAAAAACCAATAATTCTGACAGTATAAATAAAGTAAAAACAATTTGAAACACTTCGTTGGACATACTTGCATTTTCAACACCACCTTGTCGATAATTTCCGGAGCTAAAAAGTAAATTTTATGCAAGAGTAAAGAACCTGGTACAACATATTAAAGTTTTAAAGCATTCCATTCAGTATAACGAATATTAAATCTGTTTTATAATAATGACATCATAAGTAAAAACGTAGTAATTTTCAAAATTAAACTGTGAATTACCAAGACCACTTCAGTGAACAAAATAACTTTTAATACGTATAATAAAATAAAATAAAAATTCAGAAGATAACACTTTCGAAATAAGCAGCACTTTAATAATAATTAACGAGAGACTAGGTTTTTTTTTTTTTTTTAACGTGTCTGCCGAATATGAATCAACTCTATTTTTGTGATGTTAATAACTTCTATAATACACCACCAATAATAATAAAAGTTACAGTATTTAAATCAGGAGCAATCACAGAACAAAATGACAGGGGTTTAAACACGATCATTTGTAATTTGGCAGAAATTTCTAAAATTGTGGAAACAAAGTATAAACAATGGGATTTACCGACAGTTTTCAGGAAGTCAGTTACTATAACACACACGCATTTTAATTTTTTACAGTAAATTGAGTAGATTTAGAACTAAAGTCGTCATTAACTCGACAAACCTATACGCCGCATACTATACACTGTTAAATTCTGAACACGGGGAATAACAAAATTTTGACAGACGGGGATGGCGAGGCGCTACAGAAGGCAGGCATCAAAAGGTATATAACACCATGTGGAGGCAATCCGTCTTGTCTTGTCTTGTATTTTATGTCATGGAGCCGTCTGTGTTAGATAGTTCCAAGAAAACCGTTTGGTGGTGCTGGTGCCTGTCAACGATCATTGGTCACCAGAAGACACTCAGTTTGTAACACCATGCGCTACCAGCAACCATGATAGAATATTTTGGTAGGATCGTGGTGTAAACAGTGACAATGAAACTTTAATTCTGAATTTAACGGTGTTTAGTCTGGTATTTATTCCTCTTCATAACTTGCGAGTTTTGGAGACGTTCAGGCCAATTTAGCCATTTCAACTGTAATTGTGGCTTTCAAATGTGACTTTGAAATATATTTAAAAATTTTCATAAAGTGAACAGTGCATATTTTCGTAGTGAATAGTAACCTTTTCTTTCCTAAGGAATAAGGGAAGTGGTGACCGTAATGCATTACAGTTGATTTATCCAGGCTTACACATGGTTATACAGTTTTATTAACGAAAATTTTGCCAGAACTTAAAGCAAGTTGGAGGTTAGTTAAGGGGATTAAACCTATACTTCACCCCAGTATGTGGTTCCTCCCTTACATGCTTTCCCATACAACACTTCCCAGGTATTTGAAATTATTAATTTTCTTCAGCTGTTCTACCTTCGCAAGTCCCCTGATTATACTATTCTTTCTGGTTGTTACCATATACTCACCTTTTCTTCACATTAAATTTCATAGCATATTCACCTATCCATATATCCAACTACCACTGAACTTCCTCTTCACCACTCCCCCAGGACACCAGCCATCACTTTCATCTTTTCATCTCCCATCCTCACTGCCACCATCTCCATTATTACATCCATGATTATGATTAGAAGGGCACCTCCTGGTTTTAGCCTGTTACTTTGTTTCTGTCAATTGTTATTTCTCCCCATATTTTCTCGTAGCTATCACTCTGCTTATGGTTTAATTTGAGACTCCTCTGTTCTCTATGGACTACACTATACCTTACTCTTGTGTAGTACATAATTATATGTTTTCTCAGTATAAATTCTTTCCGTACTCGGTGTTTTTCCTGCAGCTGTCTCATTGCAAATATCATGTCTGCTGTTGATCTTCCCAATCGGAAACATGTGGCTCTTCCTAATCTCTTTTTCAACCCCGTCACATATTCGTTTCTCAAGTATCTTCTCATACATTTTCACACATCAGTGTGATTCCTCGGTAGTTCTTAACTTCCTACCTGCTTCCTTTTTTTGAATACGGGTACAATTATTCCTTTTATCCAGTCTTCTCATAGTGTTTTCTCCTTCCACATATAACCGTTGCATTCCTACTACTCCTGCTACTTGTACCATTTCCACTTGGAGAGCATCAGTCATACAGTTCACACGTGGTTTCGTCAAGATGGCACCACACCTCACAAAGCAGGAGCCACCATGAAAATTTTTGTAAACAATTCCTTGGAAAATTGTTTAGTCGATGTAGCAACGTTGTGTGGCCACCCAGATCACCAGATCTCATCCCCATGGATTTTTTTCTTTGGGTGGAGGGGTACCGTAATAAAAATTGTTTGATAATAACCTAACAGACATATTGGAATTAAGAGAAAATATTGAGTGAGAGGTGATTGCTATTCCACAATTGCTACTGAAATGTGTTACTCAGTATATCATATCATCTGCTGAGACAGAAAACATTTAGATGGAATACTTTTTAAAAAAATCCACATGTATCCAGATTGTGGTGATAACCAATAAATAATTATTATTAGCTTCAACTTGAATTTATTTTATTTACAAATCTGAAATCTGCCACAGGACACCCTACATTTTGACGTTTCAACTGTCTCTGCAACTTTTCTTTATATTCGTCAGCATTTATCTTTTGTTGGGCAGCCTACTTGTGGAGCATATGCTCACAGTATCCCCAAGCTTCTTCCTTTAACCGCTGTTTTAATCTTCATCATCTTGTTACTTATTTCTTTTACTTCATCCTTTACTCCTTTTCTCACAACTACCCCTACTCCATTTCTCCTCTTTTCCTCATTTCCTTTCCAGTACAATTGAAAACTTGTTTTCAGTTCCCTTTTGCATTGTTCTTTCCACTTTGTCTCTCTCTGCCCCAAGATATCCAACTTTATTCTTTCCATCAAATTCACAATTTCCTCCACGCTCATGGTCAATGTTCTTATGATTAGATCAACTGTAAACCATATCCACTTCTTTTATCCTTGGATCTCATCTTTCCAATTTTTTTTTTTTTTTTTTTTTTTTTTTTTTTTTTTTTTTGCTTTGAATGAAAGCTTAATCTACTACAGGCTTGCTATGCCTGTTGTAGCATTATTAGAACCCTGTTTGCTGCCACTTTCAGGGTTTCTGCCAGGCTTTCAAGCTATCGTAGTGATCTCAGAGCATTTCATTCTGACGTTTCTTTGTTTTATGCTATGATGGAAGTGGTGTGTTTTACAAATAGTATGTGCTAAACACAATAATAAAAACACATTTTGACTCATAAAAGTAAATTATGTGTAATAAATTCAAGCAGTCAATATTTTTTTAGAAGAGGCATTGCAACCAACTGAGTTTAGTTGAAAATCTAGAAATACAAAGCCCTTCTGTAAATGTACAATGCTGCCAACAACCTTTCATTGTCTTTTTAATTATAATTTTTATATCATTTTTCTTTTTTTATGTATGAAAAGGTGTATTTTTTCATTTTAAACATTATTTAAAAATTTTTTGACTGTAGGGAGATGTGGACAGTGTCAGAAAGCTTCTTTCTGAGGGAGCAAGTCCCAATACAAAAGATTTTGCTGGCTGGACTCCATTGGTAAGTGTACTTGATTAATAAAGAATGCCTTCTCTTTTACTTTATATGTGTGTTTTTTACTTGAGAATTTTTATTAGAAAGAAACACTATGATATACCTTGATTGGTTTTGATTTATATATTATGTATGATTTTTAAACAAAAGGAAACCAATTCTGCAGCACTGTGTCATTTCTAAATACTACTTTCTTCATTGATAAAAGTGTGGAAAATTGTAGACACAGGAAGCTACAATTTCAGTAAAACTTCAGATGCTAATTAAACTTTTTTTAAAAAAATATTGATCAGATGTAGTTAACACATCTTGCAGATATAAAAGGAAATTATATGTAAAAATTAGGAATACGGATAATATGCTTCTCAGACAACATTACAAAACTTACTGTAGAATTTTAACCAAAGTAATAAAAGAATCTAAACGTTTGGCCATAAACAATGAGATTAGTAGTTCAGATAATAAGATAAAAAGTGTTTGTAACATTATTAAAATAGAAACAACTGTATCATCCCTTGAACACAAACCTATATCTATAAGCGTTAATGATAAACTTGTAAATGACCCCTCTTATGTAGGAAGTGCTTTCAATAACTACTTCTTAACAGTTGCTGAAAAAATAAAAGGAAAATATGATGGGAATATGGATGCTATAGCAATACTTAAATCCTTGTCACCAAAAACAGAACATATGTGTCTATTTCCCACCAGTCAAAATGAAATTGAAAAAAATTATTAAATCCCTCAAAAATAAAAAGTCATTTGGTTATGATGAGGTTTCATCCCATATTGTGAAAGAATGTAACACTAGTATTAGTAGAGTTATTAGTCATATTTGTAATAGTTCTTTTGAAGAAGGTTTCTTCCCTGACTCACTCAAGAAGTCAATAATCAAACCGCTTTATAAAAAGGGTGATAGCTCAAAGATTGAGAATTACAGACCTATTTCACTTCTACCAGCATTTTCAAAAATCTTGGAAAAAGCAATATACAGAAGGGTGTATGCAGATCTACTCAGTAAAGTACAGTTTGGTTTTAGACAAGGTGTTTCAACAGATTCAGCAATTTTTGCTTTTGTAAACAACATACTGGAATCAATGCATAAAAAATTAAATTCCCTAGGTATATTCTGTTATCTTGCTAAGGCTTTTGACTGTGTTGATCATGAGATTCTTCTAGGTAAATTAGACCACTATGGAGTTAGTGGTAAGTCAGGACTTTGGTTTAAATTTTACCTGGAAAATAGAAAGCAATGTGTATCACTGAAAGATGCTAATACAGGAAATGTTATAAACTCAGAATGGGGTATAGTTAAATGTGGGGTGCCTCTGGGTTCAATTCTTGGCCCTCTGCTGTTCTTAATCTATATAAATGATCTCCCACATATACTAGGTGATAATGAATGCATGGTGCTCTTTGCAGATGATACTAGCATATCGTTGAAAGACCCATCAGCACAAAACCTCAAAAACACAGCAAATGATGCTATAAAGAAAATTAACACGTGGTTTAATGCCAACAAACTAATACTTAATGTAGAAAAGACATAGTTACTTCAGTTTGTTACAAAAAATAAAACAACAGACAGCTATAATGTGATATGTGAAAGAAAAGCAATCAATGAAAGTAATTTCACAAAGTTCTTGGGTGTATGTATAGATAAAAAATTGAACTGGAAACAGCATATTCAACAACTTCTTAAAAAACTGAATTCTGCAACATTTTCACTTAGGGTAATATCTAGAATAGCTAATATAGAAACCAGAAAGTTAGTATATTTTGCATATTTTCATTCCCTGCTCACTTATGGCATCTCATTCTGGGGAAACTCGTCACAAGCACAGAGGGTATTTAAATTGCAAAAACGTGCTATAAGAACTATTTGTGGAGCAAGCCCACAGACGTCGTGCATAAATCTATTTAAAAACCTGGGTGTACTAACGATGCCAGCACAGTATGTATACTCTGTACTATCATTTGTAGTGGAAAATCCTGAACACTTCAATCTTAATGCTGACATACATAGCCACAATACTAGGAATAAATATAATATCCACAAGGATAACAAATCACTGTCAATTGTACAGAATGGGTTAACATTTACTGGAGCTTCCTTATTCAATGTCTTACCTACAGAAATTAAATGTTATCTACAAAAACCCAACTACTTTAAGTCCAAACTGAAAGAGTTTCTGCTTCAGAACCCATTTTACTCTGTGAAAGATTTTTCTTCTTGGAATTTGGTAACTAAGAATGACTGATAAAATAGTATATATGGTGTATGGTAGGGGAAGGTGACAAAGTTGTCCACAATTACTAAAATGATATATGGTTTTTCTTTCTGTTGAAACTTTTGACAAATGAAGTAATTACACTGTTTACAAAATTTCACTCATATATAGTAACTAAGATGGGATAGCATGCACTCAAAAACTGCTGTGAAAAATTATCATACTAACAGGTTTTTAAGTAATTGACTGCTTATGAGTTGTGGTAACTGGTTGGTAAGAAAATAACTGGTTGTTAGATGCTGGTAACAAGTGTATACACTGTTCGACATAATAAGTATTAATTAACTCGGGATTGTATTTGTAGATTACAGGAAATATTGGTTATACTAATGGGTCGTAACTAACTTGTTGTCAATATATAATAATATTATCAATTATATAGTAATATTGACATTACTAATAAGTGTATGTACTGTTCCACATCTCCAAGATTATTCTCCCATGGGATCAAAGTGAACATATCTATCTATCTATCTACCTATCTATCTATTGATAGCAATATATCATTAGAACATATATTTAAATAATCAAATTATTATTTCTCTCTCTCCTCCCATTCACAGCTAATCTCTCATCTCAGCTTGCCTATTAAAGCCCATATGATCGATTATTTGATTGCAACCCTGAAACTCCTAAAATATGATCAAATTTTTTTATTTTTGTTAGACTCATCTATCCCCATCCGTCATTTCCCAAACCATGTTCATTTCATACATTGTCTGTCTCCTCAGTTTTATTCATCTTCCTTTAACGTCAGATTTCAACCTGGCCTTACATCCCTTCTAATGGCTGTCTCTAGAAATTCTCTATTTCTATTGTAGTCTCTGAGTCTTATATAATTTGTAACTTTTTCTTCATCATCAGACGTTTCCACTTATTGTGGGTCGTCCTGCACATCCTCTTCCAAGCCTGGCGGTCATTCCAAGACTTTTCCTCCATCACTTTTCTCCACACGACTCCTTTAGCCTCTGCATTAGAGCTGTAAAAGTAACGATGTATTCATTACTGAGTAACAGGTTCGTTGCCTGAGTCGATGTACCGAAGCGTTACTCACAAACTCATTTCATTACTCGCATTTGTCGTATAGATACGAAAACTTTCCAGCTCCCGCAGATAACTAATTTTGACAATGTAAAGACTAATTTTGTAGTTTTTATTTTGCTTAACATTAAAATTTACAGTACATAATTTGTAAATAGAAAATTTGTATGGATAATTTGAGATAGTTACTGTTTTTTCATTTGATAGTTCATTTATCTAATAGTTTTTGATATACATCTCTGCACTTGTTATGTTCTACTAATATTTAATACAATTGCAATGGAGCACACATTCCGGTGGCAATTTCCCCACACACTCGTCTTCCTCCCTGTCCTGCATCCACCTACATTTGCCCTCTACAAATTTTAACTTTAAATTCTTTCAACATTTTTGGTATATTATTCATAATTTCTTTTGGTTACATATTCCAATCCCTGACACCCTTACCTAAAAAAGAGAATCTTCCTACCCCCTTGTGCCTGAAATCGAGTGCAAGATTGTGGTCACGGTCATCTTTTCCCTTCCAAGCATTACCTTTAATTCATACACCAATACCTTTCCATGCCTCATCACCAATATACGCCTTGTACATTCCCATGATCCTTTTCCCCCAGCTCCTGTCTTCCAATGAATCCCATTCCAGCTCTTTTATCATATCTGTTACTCATTGCGTTCTGCGATAATTTCCAGAAACAAATCTAGCATCACTTTTTTGCAGTTACAGTATTCCATAAATGAAGAACAAGGTACAATGACTTTATTCTTTTAGCCTGGTGTTAGTTATTGTATCATTACCACAGGATTCATGTGATCAATCATCAATGCGGTTTTGGCTTTGTTGTTGAATGTTTGTAGTAACCGTGATGCAACAACAATTAATCTAATCGCATGTTTGTCCTTGTACCTTGGTTATTGATTTAAAAGTTTTGATTATTGATATTTTTAAAATGAAAAAAAAAAAAAAAAAAAAAAAAAAAAAACCACGGGAGGCAATAGCATTCTGCCTCCAGGCCCGATTTGATGGTATGTCCACATTTATTTTAATAAAGCTATCACAAAAAGATGAAGTATTTACAAAAATAAAGGAAAACCATAAAGGAAGACAGTGGTGAAACCTCCTATTTAAAAACGAACTTTGATGAGATTATAGTATTTGTTAAATACATGTACCATTATCACAACAGGCTTCTTTGCAGGGTTTTGAGCAGGCTACTTTAAAAAGTAACCGTCATTAGTTATTGTCACTAGATATGTCACAGTCAGGTGAAAGGTCAGGTCTTTTTTTTTTTTATGGAAACAGGTGTTTGTTTTGAAATTAGATTATTCTTTTGTATATTATATTCATTACAGTAAATCAAGTGTACATTCAGGGGTTTTCTGTAACATTCATGTGCTAATTACTTGACTTTAAGTTTTATCCATATGAACAACTTACCTAAACTTATTTTACTAAATAAACAATTTGCTTAAACTTTACCAAGTACGAACGAAGTCGTCCCGTATGTGATACAGTACTTCATGCTATTGTTTGATTGTACCGAAAGTAACCTGTAACAATTCAAAAGTAATGGATATTGATTGGTGTAGTAATGAATACATACAGGTACAGGATTTCTCATTACCTTTACAGCTCTACTCTGCATCTTTCTCCACTTTTTCTTCTGTATCGAAATTTAGTCCTGACTGCCATAAAATTTTGGAAATGATGTCATATTTAGAATTTCAAGCAGGCAACATGGTTTCAGGCAAGGATATTCATGCGAATCTCAGTTGGTGGGATATATGCAAGATATTTCAGATGAAATGGACAAGGGAGGCCAAATTGATAGTGTAGCACTAGATCTGTCTAAGGCGTTTGACAGAGTAAGCCATAAAATGGTAGTAAATAAGGTAAAAACCATTGGAGTGGATAAGAAAGTCATTTGCTGGGTAGAAGAATTTTTAAAGGGTAGAAAACAGAAAGTTAGGGTAGGAAATGTAGTATCAAAAGAAGTTGAAGTAAAAATTGGTGTGCCACAGGGTAGCGTATTGGGACCATTGCTATTCATTATTCTAATGAATAATTGTGTTGATTGTTTACTATCTGAAATTAGATTGTTTGCAGACATAATGCTGTATAAAAGAATCAAAACGATAGAGGATTGTAAACAGTTGTATGGTGATCTGGACAGGATATCTAATTGGGTTGGTAAACATGGAATGAAGATAAATGCAAAGAAGAGTCAGCTTATTAGATACACAAATAAAAAACAAAAGGTTAATTATGAATATAAGGTGGGGAAAGAATTGCTTGCAGAAGACTTGAAATGTAAATATCTTGGAATTACTTTTGATAACAAACTTAACTGGGCAGGACACATAGGACAGGTGGTAGGAAAAGGTTTCAAACTTCTGCACTTGTTGGAGAGAGTGATGAGGGGATGTATGAGAGAAGTAAAGGAATTGGGTTACAAAACTTTGTTCAGACCATTGCTCGAATATGGTAGTGTAGTATGGGACCCTCATTTTACGTATCAAATACAGGAGTTGGAGAGGGTGCAAAAAAGGGCTGCTAGATTTGTTTCTGGAAATTATCGCAGAATGCAATCAGTGACGGATATGATAAAGGAGCTGGAATGGGATTCATTGCAAGACAGGAGGAGGATGAGGAGGGTCATGGGAGTGTACAGGGCATATACTGGCGATGAGGCATGGAAAGATATTGCAAATAGGTATGAAAAGTAGTGCATGGAAGGGAAAAGATGACCATGACCACAAGCTGGCACTCGATTTCAGGCACAAGGGTGTGGGAAGATTCTCTTTTTTAGGTAAGGGTGTCAGGGATTGGAATGAGTTACCAAGAGAAATGATGAATAATTTACCGAAAACTTTGAAAGAATTTAAAGATAAAATTTGTAGAGGGCAAATGTAGGTAGGTGCAGGATAGGGGGAAGATGGGTGTGTAGGGAAATTGCCACTGGAGCCTGTGCTCCACTGCAGTTAAAAATTAAATTAAATAAAAAATTAAATCAACAAAAGATTTATTGCTAAGTCCATAGAAATGATAAATATATCCTTGTTTTTCTTGATCTATCATTCCAGTTATAATATTAATCCTGGGATTACTTCTCTTGAATCAAGTTTTTCCAAAGTTCATTTGATCTTCATTATTATCTCTTACCTTTCTATTATTCTGTTCATGGTCCTTAATAGTAATTTCAAAGCATGTAATGTCAAACTTATTGTACATTTGCTAGCTTGGGCTTTCTTCTTAGAATATTTTTTTTTTTTTAAATTTGTTGGAATCTTTCCCATTCTATATTTTTTTTTTATGCTAGTTTAGACGAATCTTTTAATTTCATATTCTCCTAGCAGTTCGTTAGGAATCTAGTCTGTTGCTACTGCCTTATTTTAATTCAAATCTTTCAAAACCATATAAAATGTTGTCCTTAAAACCGTTTTCTCCATCAGTATATCCTCTCTTTTGAGCATGCTGTTCTCAGTTTCTATGTGTATTCCTTCTACCTGTTAGTTCTATCTTATGAACTTCATAGAGATTTTCCAACATCACATTTAATGTTTCTATTTATTTTTTCTCATTTCTGTAAAACACTGTTTGGTCCTCATATATGTTTCATCTTTTTTACATACTCCTTCATAGTTCCTTCCTATTTCTGTATCTACCAATTTCTTTCTTTTTGCATTTCCTATATAACTGTTCCAGTCTCTTATGCATTTTTGTGTCTTACTCTGAACCATCAGTTCCAAAATTTCTTCTGTGATACAGCGTTTTCAACCAGTTTCATTCCTACTTGTTTGGTTATCTCCCTCTTCAGTGTATTCTGTTGTTCAGTTCCATTTTTCAGTTTCTTCTTAATGCTGAATTTACAGTATCTGTTTCAGGCAAGTTTATTTTGTTTGCTGTGTGTTGCTCTCTCATTCTTTTCATTTTTACTGATTATCTCATTACCGTCATATTGTGATCTATATCACATCCCAGAAATGTTTTGTCTCCTTCATACCAATGACATTTTGATGAGAGTTGGCAACTCTGAAGATCACAACATAAAACACTCTAAGGCTACCAAAACTTTATAGGTTCTAAAATCTTTTTATTATTGCTTTGAGCTGGATAAAGTACTCTACAGGAAATACATTTTTCAAATTTTGTTTTGGGACTACTCTGGATAGAATAATCAAAAAGAAAACTGTCAAGAACATTTTATAAATGACTGTTAGTAGTGATAGAAATTTGAATAATGAAGGTAGTTTAGAGAGTAAATAATAATCTGGTAAATCCAAATAAACAATTGGTCAGCTGAAACAGAAAGGGAATAAACTTGGTCAATCCCTTTGAAGATGGGCAAGTGTATAGTAGTTTACAGTGGCAGAAGAGTGACTTCAGGCACTTCCTAATTATGATGCAGTTGCACAGCAGTGTTTCCTTTGAAGCAATTCCCTATCCATTCCTCACTTCCTCCCTTCCTTCCTTCACTTCTACTACCACTTTTTTTTACATGAAAAAGGAAAGTATGTGCTCAGGAATCGGCAAATGGTAGTTTCATCTTGGAGAATGACAGCAGCATGATTTCTAAGTGGCCCCAACACGGGACACAAATTCAGTCAGGATAGAAACTGAACATAATTTAATTTTTTAATGATGTGTTTAAAGTGTAGCTACAGGGACTGGTGTTGATTCTGTAAGGGGTGGCTGTTGCTTTCTTAATTGCAAGGATCAGGCATTATGGAACTTTTTGTGGTAATGTTTTTGTGCTGTCATTATTTGATGGAATGCTCCAGTCACCTGAAGAATGTTTGATTGGTGGTTGTCTGAGCTGTGATTTATGAGAGATTTGGTCAGTAATATTCTTTGTTATGTACAGCAGTAATTGTCCTCACAGGCTTTTCCTATAATCAATGCTATTTGCTGATGTGTATTCTTGGTTGTTATTCAGATTTGCTTTTGTCTTCTGGTGGTTGAAAGGTACTACTGTCTGCCTGATATGCAATGCTATACTACATCTGTTACCCAGTTTCTGTCTTTTTTGCCTTTTTATGAGTGTTTGTTGCTTTGAAGGGTCTAATTTCTTATTTGGGTAATTTCTGATAGATATAGTTCAACTGTAGCCTTGGGGATGATATCTTATGTACTAATGATTAACCCTAGGATGCATATACAGGGCCTCCGAGGCCCTTGTATGTCTTCATTTTTTTTAAAAATCTGTAATTTTGTGTTTGATTTCTAACTGCTTTCTAGTACTCTTTCACTAACATTGTGACATTCCTCCTACCAAGTCTGAACGAGATACCTTTTTAAGTTTTCTGTATAATTCTATACGTTTACCCATACACCGTGAATGCATAAGCAGGGCTTCAGAAGCCCTCACATATTTATAAATGTTCTTTAGCCTATATTGTCTTCAACATTTGTTTGGGAGCAGTTATTAATTCAACAATAACTGTAGTAGTATTTCCAGCAACTGGAGTGCCAACAGCAGCAGTAGCTGGAGTAGTAACTAAAACATAATACACACTGCTTTCACAAATTGGCAATGTCGGTGTATCATTGATCTTTTTGCTATCAAATGTTTTATTATTGCATAGTATTGTTATCCTGTGCTGCTCTTGTCAGCCATATTGTTACTGTAGTTTGTTTGTTGCTGCAAGGCCCATATTGTTACGAGTATGACTCGTTTAGTGCTGCACAAGCTGCTGTTCGAGGGACACGTCTTTTGCTATGGCTTCGACACGCAAAGCAAGAGAGACAGTACGTGCAAATGCAGCTAATTTTGAAAGTGTTGTGGCTCAGTGGTTTGAAGAAGATGATTCTTGCGAGGAAGGAAATATTTTTGAAGATGCAAGTAGTGAAGAATCAGCCAATGAACCTGCAGATGTGAATATTGAGGCAGATGACAGTCCTTCCGATAATATTACTTCATCAGAGTCTGACAATGAAGAACCACCACAAAAAGGTATAGAAGACCACACATACATTAGTCGGAATGGAACGATTTGGAAATTAGAACCTCCTGCAACTTTTCGTACACCTGTCCATAATATCGTAAAGAAGGCACCTGGTCCAGCCCGTGGTTTGAAAACCTGTAAACCTAAGGATGCCTGGGACTATTTCATCTCCAAGGAAATACTAGAGGAAATCATCAACTGCACAAATATTGAAGGCAGAAGAGTGGCTGCTTTGCGTGGTAAAACGTGGAAAAACGTTTCGCTTGCTGAAATGGAGGGTTTTCTTGGTCTTTTACTGCTTTCTGGTGTTGAGAAGAGTTGGGATGTCCCTATTAGAGAATTATTCTTGGATGAAAAGGCAAATCCTACATATAAGGCCACCATGTCAGTAAATAGATTTGAGGTTATAAGGAGAATGATTAGATTTGATGACAGGCGTACCCGTGAAGCTCGATCTGCAGATGACAAACTTGCAGCTGTTCATTATGTATGGGAACTATTTCTTGACAAGTGTAGAAATAGAATGATTCCCAATGATTCGCTCACAGTTGATGAACAGCTAGTCCCATTCCGTGGAAGATGCAGCTTCACCCAGTATATGCCCTCTAAACCAGCCAAGTATGGCATAAAAATATTTTGGTTATGTGATGCTACATCTACATATGCTTTAGACGGAATTGTTTACACGGGAAGGAAGCCGCATGAACCTATTCAGAAAAATCTTGCATTGAATGTGGTGAAAGATCTTGCTAAAAGCATTGAAGGCTCATCAAAAAATATTACTGTTGACAACTTCTTTACTAGTGTCCAGCTGGCAGAAGAGATGCTTCAGAAGCAAATTACAGTGGTGGGAACAATCAAACAAAATAAACCAGAAATTCCTAATGAGATGAAACCATCAGCCTCAAGAGCGATTCATTCCTCTTTGTTTGCATTTAGAGGTGACATTACAATGGTGAGTTATGTTCCAAAAAAGAAAAAGTCTGTAGTTCTCATTAGCACAATGCATCACGACAGATATATTGATGAAACTGATGCAAAAAAGAAACCAGATATAATAAAGTTCTATAACTCTACGAAGGGTGGAGTAGATGAAATGGACCAGAAAATTCGTTATTACACTTGCAAGAGACAAACAAGAAGATGGCCATTTGCATTATGGATGAATATGATTGACGTTGCAGCAATGAACAGTGAAATTTTATTTTCCACCCAACATCTGACATACCATAGTGGAAGAAGTGATAAAAGGCGTTTGTTCCTAAGAGATTTAGCAGAGGAAATGGTAAGACCACTAATGGAACTTCGTATTCAGATCCCTAATCTTCCAAAGAAAATCGTTGATGCCATGCAAAGATGTGGTGTTCAGAAAGATGTCATATTGCCGAACCAACTACCTGTTTCAGGAAAAAGAAGAAGATGCAATTATTGTCCATAAAATAAACACAGGAAAAGTGCTATGAAATGCATTAAATGTAAAACCAATTAATTAATAAAATGTTAATCAGGCCCACCAGATCCTGTTACTGTATCTTAGGAATCTTTCAATATGACAGTAAATTTGACAGAGATAAATTTAACTCCAAAAAATGATTATATGAAAAGACGAAAATTTAAAATTAGGCAGGGCCTTGGAGGCCCTGCATATGCATTCATGTGTATTTTCGGCACCATGCATCCTAGGGTTAATAGTATAATCTTCTATCCATTTTCCTGCTTAATCCTTTCACAAATATTTCCAAGGTTTTGCAAATGGCCGCATGTGTGCTGCTGAGAATTTTGTTTACTCCTCACACCATCATCACAAATATTTACTTGAACCATTTACATTACAAAACTTGTTGGCAGGGGTGTGTTCCTTATATCAAATAGCCTTCCGAGTAACTTAAGGATAATGCAAGTTTTGTATTAATTTTTAACTCCGTGGCCTACTCATTCTTACAAAATCAGCCACAATGGAGGCGAAATGTCTGATAAAGCAAAACTCCATCATTCTCGTTAATAAAATGCATTGTACCCTCAATAGCTTGGCAATCTTTGGCGTGTCTTGATAAGTGTTAGTTATTATTATTAATTTTAATTGCAATGGAGCTAACACTCCGGTGGCGATTCCCCATGTCATCTAATGTCTAATGTCTAAAATAATTAGTGTTAAATTCCTCCCCCAGTCACTTTCCCAATTTACAAGTTTTAATTTTAAACTCTTTAAGTGTTTTTGGTAAATTATTCTTCACTTCACTTGGTAATTACACTATCTGCCACCACAGTGCTGCTTGACTAACCAGAAATTTCAAATAAATAACTACATTTGATTTTATTTGTATTTATATTTCTAAATGGAAGTGTAAATTTCAAATAAATAATCATATTCAAGTTTATTTGCATTTACATTGCTATCTGAAAGGCAATTGTTTGTTCTGGTAGTAACAATATAAAGATACAAGAAATTTTAATGCGAGGCAGATATTAAAAAATAATTGCAGTGCAAGGCTTGTTTAAATTTATTTATTGCTTTTTGTTTGTTTACGATGACTAGATGCAAAAATTCATGTAAGGAGAAGAGCATCCAATGTTTATGCTGTTTTATCTATAGCAGTTACAGGAACTGAGTCACAATATAACTTGAGAGTTTTTTGACATAAGATATCAAACAGGAATGTGTATTAAAACTTGGAGAAAGTTTGCACAAAAATAAATAATTGGATTAATTTTTTTTGCATTTATTTATTTATTTATTTATACGCCAATTGGCTTTGTGCATAAAGAAATAGTTCTTAACATCAACATAAAGATAATTCATAAAAGTATTTCAATGTTGGAGATTAGTCCAGCATGAGATCCTCCAAAGAAGTTGATGTTGGTAGCATGTAGGTTAACAAGACTAACTATTCTGTGGTATGGTGTGAAACTTAAACGTTTATGGGGGGTTAACCATAACGTAATGATCTCAACTTTAACCATCTTGCCTAGGATAATTTCAGCTCTTGCTTTGCTTTATTAAATTGGTCACCACCTTTGCTTGATAAAACCCCAAACTAAGGAAAGGTAAAAGATAATAATGTTCACAAGTCTATTGCTGGTAAATAGTCAATATATTCTTCAAAGTTTAGCAATGTCAAAAACTCAACTGGCATCAAACTATATTTCCAAACATAAAATTGCAAATTCGATTAACCCATTGAGCCAGACCAAAACCCATTGTTCTAAATCCAACTAATTAACATATGAAAACATATAAAAGTTCTTCACATGCTTCTAAGGTTAAATTTGTGCACCGACGACCGGCACTTAAGTTATGCCGACACACCACATGGTGAAAAATACTGCTTCAAAAATACATAGTAACACTCTAGCTGAAACTTGAAAACAGAGCGAGCCTACATTGTGCCATAATGGAGTGTGGTTACGCTCATACTAATTCTGCAATTCTGGCCAGACTAAAAATATTCATATCACTTTGAAATTTTGAGAGTAGCTAGATCTTCTAAAAAGCGTTAATTTTTATCCTTATGAGATATTTTATAGGTTCAACAGTTTAGCTGTAAAAAAAGTATTTTATGCGATTCCCAAGACCTGATAGTAACTCTTACACTTTTGTAGTTACAAAACTGAAATAAATTTTATTTTATCCCTCATTGGATTATCTTTCATTTACCATCAAGCAAAGCATGTTTACTATTTTCAAAAGAGTGAAATAAAATTCGTAAACCAAAAATATAATCTGACTAATTAGTATTTCCTAAATTCTTAATCTGAAGTTATCAATCTGAAAGTAGCTTTAAACAATTCTACATATTAAAAAATGACTACTGTGCAAATTTGAAGTATCTAAATGCCTTCTTCGATTTACTATGAATTTTTATGAATATCATTCCAGGCGAATGCTTAAGGCTGATGCAACAGAAAACACTATCTTGTTCAAATACCTTAACAAAACTGTAAGAACCTGATTTCTAGCTTGAATTAACTTGGTAACTGACTTTAAAAATGAAGTGCAATGCTGTTCAATCCAACTCGTGGTTCTGAGAATAAATTTTATTACGTAGTTACAAAATTTTTAGGTTACCTTACAATGGTCCAGAAGCAACATAATTTTTGTTTGGTTTTACATCATCCAGCAGTCTTCTTGTTTGAAGATTAACCCTAGAGCAGTTAATCGGAATTGCTCGAGTATTTCTGGTGAATCAATAAGACCATTAACAACTTCATAGAAAAAGCACAGGTCTGTCAATTGCCTCTGACTTCATGGGCTGTTAATGTTATAATAGTGATACACATCACACACATCTGTAAAGTTTTCACCATGAGGATAGAGTAACAGAAACTTACAGAATTTACACTGAACCTTTTCGACACAGCTAATTTGTTGATCTTTAAATGGTGACCAGACAATACTGCCATATTCCAGTAATGGTTTGACAAAGACAGAGAAAAGTTGAAACAGTGTATTAACGTTTTTGAATTCTTTCCCAGATCTATATATGAATCCAAGGACATGAAATGCTCGCAGAGTTATGTAGTTAATATGATCAGAGAAAGTAAGCCTATCATCAATCATCACTCCCAAGTCTTTTATGGAGTTAACTGTTTCCACATTTTGACTACATAATGAATAGTTAACAGGCAACATGTTTTTACATCGGGAAAACACCATGATAGCACATTTTGTTATGTTAAGGTGCAACTTATTTACCTGACACCATACCTCTAACTCGGAAATGTCTCATTGTAGAATATCTATTTCATGATCACTTTATATTGCTCAGACTTAAAATTTTCACCAATGTCATTTATGAATATGCTAAATAGGATAGGTCCTAGATGGGAACCTTGTGATACACCAGAGGTAACAGTGTACTCATTTTACACATTCGACAAATGACCATTCCCTCATACTTGTAAACGCCTATCAGATAAATATGAGCTAAGCCAGTCCAAGGCTTTGGATTGTATCCCATAATGACTTAATTTACTTACTAGAATTTCATGGTTAACCATGTCAAAGGCCTTGCTGAAATCTGTATATAGGGAATCCACATCCTGACCTTTATTCAGTGCATTAAGTATGAAGTTAATGTAGAGATAGAGATTAGTTGACATAGATCTTCCACCAAAGAATCCATGTGGTTTGGTGTTATGATATTTTTGAATGCAAAAGTAAGCTGTGACGGGACAATTTTCTCCAAAAGCTTAGTAAGTGATGATTGAATGCAAATTGGCCTATATTTGCTGACATCAGATTTAGCACCTGATTTATGTGTGGGTCTAATATATGATAGTTTCCATGTTGAGGCAAAATTTCCTGTTTCAAGAGACTTATTGAAGATGTGAGTGATAGGCCCACAAAGTCCAATAGTACAATTTCTCAGTAGAATGTTGGGTACCAGGTCAGGTCCAGCACCTTTACTAATGTTCAGTCGTACGATTTCACTAAAAGCATCATCAAAATGGACTTCAAATTTAGAGATGTCTGCTTTGGGATATTTACTGCTATTGTCATACATAGGAGCAGTTGGACGATGAGATGGATCTTTGTATATACTCTTGAAGTATGATGTGAACAGATTGCTGACCTCAATACCATTTCTCACAGTCGCACGTATAATTGTGAGGCTGTTTTGCAAAAAAATTTAATCTGATGTTCGTTTAAACCTGTGTGTTGATATTTGTTTATTTACCACAGTTAAATCAATAAACTCATGTAATGATCTATTCTCTATACCAATTACTAGAACCAGATTCAACATAACCTAATAATTCTTTGATAGTGAGTAAAAAACAGGGAAGTTTGTTGAAAAGTCAGAAAATATTTACAGGAAACGTAGATGATCACAAAATATTCCAAAAATAAATCATGATTATTTGGTTTTGATATATCAATTTTCTTAGAAAATTTTTCATAACAATAAAAATATCCTTAATTTTTGGCAGGCATTGCGGATGTAATTGCAAGTAGTACAAACTGAGGGCAGAGATAAAAACATTACAACATGAGGAGATGCACTGGTTCATTTTCTTGCTGCAAGACTGAGTGGATGTGTATATTGTTTACCTGTCATTACCAGAAGAAGCAGTGAAAAAATGAGAGATTAAGTAGGATTTTACTGTATGGAAGGTACTTTTTTATCACAAATAATGATGTGGTTATCAGCATGCACTTTAAAAATTTGTCACTAGCCGTAAACAATTCATGTGTAATGGACTTTACACTAGTTAGGTAATAAGACCACATGAATTTACTTTTGTGTATGCAAAATGTGTGTTCACATTCAAAAACCTTATGGATGAAGACAATGGTGATGTAGAAAAATTGAAGCGTACAAACTACTTAAGACAAATCCTAAAAAGATTAAGTTGGGTCCTATAAAATGCAGCTATATTCATGCTGACCTTTGACATTCTGAAATTTTTGTAAGTCTTAAAATCTGGCTTAATAAAACTGGATGTATCTGAGCGAATCAAAAAGTAAGTTACAATAGCTCGCCATGAGAGCACACTGTGTGTATTGACTGTGGGCAATCCAGAGCAAGCTATGGTAACTCCAGACATGTCTGATATGAAGGTTGATGTGGTATCCTGTCGTGTTGTGTGTGCAGAGCAGGATAGGCTTAATGGTGTGTCAACTGGATTTTCACTCCAAATTTGAAGTTTGTGCATTGATCAGATTTCTGTGGGGTAAATGGCTCAATTGCATGGACAATCATCATGAAATTGCTGCTGTACATGGTGAGTGTGCAGTTTGTCACCCAGATATTGTAAAGTGGTGTAAGCAGTTTGATGCTGGATGCACAGATGTTACAGACAAATATCGCAAAGGCTGGCCTGCAATGTCCAGTATCTTTGCAAATGTTGACCATGTTGATGGTATCATTAGAGAGAAATGGCACTTAACACTGCAGAAATTGTCAGCATGCTGAACATTTTGTACGACAGTGTTTTCTCCATTGTTCACCAGCACCTTGGATTTCGTAAACTGTGTCAAAGTTGGGTCTGACGTCTGCTGACCAATGTTCACAAGGGATGATGCTTCCAGTCATCACTGGCATTTTGAGTGATTTTCTGTGAAGGGCAACAAGTTTCTGTGGCGAATTATAACAGGGGATGAAACTTTGGTCCACCACTTCACCACCGAAACAGAGAACATCGATGGAAAGGGTTAACACCACATCACCACCACGAAAGGAGGCCAAGGTCAAACTTTCAGCAAGAAAGGTAATGGCAACAGTGTTCTTTGACATGGAGGGTGTGGTGCACGTGGAATTTATGCCAAAAGGCATGACAATCAACTCTTGATTTGTATTGTCAAATCTTGATCTGGTTGCATAAGGCAATTAAATAAAAGTGGTGGGGAAAATTCAGCACTGGTGTGATTTTGTTGCACTATAACACAACACCTTACATGGCCCACCAAATGTTTGAACTGCTGCAGCGATTCAAATGGGAGGTATGGCAACATCCTCCATACAGTCCAGAGTTAGCGCCATGCAAATATCATGTGTTCTATAAGCTGAAAAAGGATCTTGGTGGACGATGATTCCGAAATGATGAGGAGCTAAAGCAGCTGTCTCCAGGTGGTTACATGGCACTGGAGGTGATTTCTACGCATCCAGAATTGATAAGTTGGTTGACAGTTCCGAGAAATGTTTGCAGTCTCTTGGGGACTATGTGGAAAAGTGAACTTACATTGTTTGTTGTCATAGCTGTGTTGCCTATGAGTTGATGGTTTCATAAATGGCCATAATTTGGAAGTGAAACTTGCTTTTTGATTTGTCTTTGTAGAACTATAAGTGCTACATTAAGTTTTCAGGAAATTCTCTATGTTACCTTAACTCAATCTTTATTAAACAGATGTAATTTAGCTGCCTACAAAATTCAACTGTTCACTGCCAGCAATTGTGGATGTCAGAATTGCAAAATATTATCTCCTGGAATGCAGTATATCAGACCAAAAAGATGATTATATTTTGCAAAACAATTCAAGGAATAAAGCTTTGAATTTATAAGTTCTTTCTGCTGACAAGACTACAGCCAGCTAAAATTCAGTCCCCGCTCATTGGTCACTAATTACACATGCAATTATTAATGCTGACATTCTGTAAGAGGTGCTACCTTTTGTAATGCTTCTGATTCTGCTGCTTCTTCTATAATGCTTTTCGAAAATAGTCTCTCTTGCTTATAAATCTTAATTCAAATAATACAAAGTACCATTCATTAAAAAAAAAAAAGCTCACTGAATCTCATGAGATGTCATTTACTATAGAAAGATTGAGAAACGAACAATTGCCACCAGAGCATGCACTCCATTGCAATTTAATTTGATTTAAGTTTAAGATTTAATGAGGCAATGTCCAGTAAAATTAGAACTAGCCTGTGGTCAAATCACCTGGAGACTGGGAACACTAACATTCTCTGGTCGTACATGACAATCTTGTTTCATGGTGAAATATGTTAAGGACATACTAATAGGAAAACATTCTTAGAATAATAAGTGTTACAGTAATAAATCAGGATATTCATACTTCAAAGTAGTAATTTTGTTACAGAATAATAACAATAAGGCCATAGAAATAAAGAAAAATCTATTGAATATACCGTTGAAAGTTCATAAAATAAATGCAAGTACCAAAGACATTTTTTTTTGTAGCAGATGACTCATGATGCAGTGAGAGAAAGTGCCTTCATTTGATAAGTGATTTAACAGTAAATTAGTATTGCCTTATCATGTCAAAGGTGCCAATGTGTTTGTGTAATTTCAAGTTTGATGATTAGATAAACTGTTGGTATTGAAGTCTCATTGAAAAAGGGAGGGAGGCAACAAAATCTCCCATCTCGCCACCACTTCCAGTAGCTTCTTCCACTCTGGATGGTGACTGGCCAAGTATTTTTGTATTTGCTTCATCCAACTATGTTGTTGTCTTCCAGTTTTCAAAATCTGTCATAGCCTATTTGGCACTGACCAAACTTATTTCAGCCTTGATTCTTCTAAGATGTCTAGAACTTTTTTTTGTAGTCCTAATGGAAGTTGCACTGATTCATTTCTGATTTTTTTCATGTCTGTGCTGCTGGATAATTGGTAGTTTATTTTTATTCTGACCTTGCATTTGGGAGGACGCCAGTTGGAATTCCCGTCCGGGCATCCAGATTTGGGTTTTCCATGGTTTCCCCAAATCACTCCAGGTGAATGCTGGGATGATTCCTTCAAAAGGCCATGGCCGAATTCCTTCCTGTTCCTTGTCCCTAGTCCTATCCCACTACTAATGACCTTGACATGTATGAGGTGTAAAGCCATAAGTTAAAAAAAGTATTTTTATTCTGGTCACTTGAATCCAGCTTTGAGCACATTTAGTTGGTATTTCAGCTTCTAATCCAAATGTCAGAGAGGAAGCAAGTAGATTTTATATATTTTGTCACCCGCAAAACACTGTTATCTCAAAATATCTGTGAAATAGAGCTGCAGAAGTTTGCATTTATTTTAATTTTTTTTGTGAAATTAGTCTGTCATCAATTAAGTTAAGGCTGCCAAGGTATTCAAAGTTTGGAACTATTTCAATCTGATTTTATTTCCCATCTCATCACCAAGCACACAATTTCAGTCTCGCTTTAAATTCATAAATGGCAAAAGTAGATGGGTAATAATAAAGATAATGGTAAAAAGAAATAAGAAAGGGGTAATTAGATGATTAAGGAAATTGCCACCAGAGTATGTTCTCCATTGCAATTAAATTCAGTTCATTTCAAAACCCTGGAATAAATGTTCTTGCATTTCTTTTCGACCAACCTAATAATTTCATCCATAATTTTTGTAAAAAGTAATGGAAGCAAACAACTAGTCTCAGTTCATTAAAATGTTTTGCAATTTACAGCATGAAGCAGTGCAGCTGGGCAACTTTACAATAACTGAGATGCTTCTTAATTCAGGAGCAGTAGTTAATGCAACTGGTGCTGGGAATATGACAGCACTCCATGAAGCTGTAGAAAGTAATAATTCATTGATTGTAAAGTTACTAGTTTCACATGGTGCATGTGTAAATGCAAGGAATCTCAGTGGAATTTCTCCAAGGTGAGTGGTACTTGGAAAGAAGGTATTATAGAGAGAAACCATTACTTACAAAGTTGATAGCAGGGTTCTTCTCTAGTTCCTCATTAGTCAATAACTGTTGTCCCCATTTTATGCAGATAAGACTTGTTACTAATGTTACTTTTCTCAAGTGTTTATGGCAATTATTTTCAGAAAACTTAGAAACCTGAAAATTTATTTATCGCAACTTTTTAAACCACCCACATGTAACTTGCCTTATTTGATGAGAGCACATTATGAATGTCCAATTGGCAATGAAGTGACAGAGGTGATCTATATTGCTTCACCTATCTTATCTTATATCTTTAAACGAGCAATTTTTGTAAGATGTGTATATATATAAAGGATAGCAAAATGAACCACTACTTACCTTAGATGATTGTTTCATGCGGTGTTCCTTTTTTTGTAAATCCATTTGCTACTTAGCTCCTCTGGTTACTATAAACCAGAGTCCCACTAATCCGAACACGGTAATCCGAACATGGCAAAAAATTAGTCTAAATATGAAAAATGATAAAAGAATTAATACATAGTTCATGAAAATAGTTCACACTGTATTTCACTGCACGGTTAACATACACACAATTTTAATTTACACAGTACAGTACACACGTATTAGAAAAATTAACAAGAAAACATTAAGTTTAAACAGTGCATAACAATGAAAGAAAAACTATCAAACTTACGATATAGATACAATGCTTACAAGCGCCTATTTTATTCCTACTTTTTAGAAGACAAAAACTCAGTCATTTTTTTTTTGGCATAATGAAGACAGTCTGTTATACGACACAAAGTTGAGCCATCGTATCACTAACCTTAAATCAGCAGATCTAACAGTGGCCTGTTGCTCCAAATAGTGTAGTGCGAGATCAAGGGCTTCTGCCGTGTCACTGTGTGGCACCAGCTCTCCTTTGTCACATTCTGCCTCATTGTCACTTCCGTCACAACACTCCACTTCTACCTGGTCTTAAGTCACAGCAGCCACTAAATCAACGTCAGTAAGGTTCTGCAATCTTGCATCATCCGCTGCCATCCATTCATCTACGTCTGCTTCAAAGGCTCCTTCACATCCAGGGATTGTCTGTACCATTTGTAGGAGATTCTCCTCTTCATTTTCAACTGGGATGTCCTGAAATTCAAGAGATGTCCACAGTTTTCTCCAAGAATTTCTCAGTGTTTTCTGAAATATTCTGCCATGCCTCAGTGGCCCAATAAACAACATCCTTCACATTGTTTTTTTTTTATTTTGTCAACTAAAGGAATGCTATCATCTTGGATCAGAATTCTTAAAAATTGTTTTCTGTAAATCAGTTTTAATGTTTGCAGTATGCTGTAGAAGTGGTGTTACATTCGGCGGCGAATACTTCACCACGATTTTTCCATCACATAATTCCTCAGTGCCGGGGTGAGACTGCGCATTATTAGTCAGAAGGATAGCATGGGGAGGCAAATGATTTTCGTTAGAAAACCGTCGGACAGAGGGAACAACTGGTTGTGAAACCATTCTTTGAACAGCTTACCATCCATCCATTCTTTTTTCTGATTGTGATAATATATGGGCACGGACTTCGTGTTGCAGTTTTTAAAAGCTCTGGGGCTAACAGATTTTCCGACCATCATTAAAGGCACGCTAATAAAGTCACACGATCTTTGCTTATTTTAAAGCTAGGAGCTTTGACTTCTGCTTTTGAAGCCAGGCTTTTTGTTGGCAGTGCCCTAAAATTCATCAGCATGTGGCATAACATAGAGAAAATATAAATAAAAAAACAAAAAAGGAGTTGGTTGCTAGGGAGATGATAGCATAACAAGAACCGGCGAGCAATTGGGTTGAGTGTGAGCACTTTCGAGCTGATGACATCTAGTTATTGTATATGGAGAACCTTTGTAATCTTCGGATTCTTCTTAATAAACTTTAACGAAAATGAAGATCAATGAATTATATTAAAGTTTATAATCACTCAAGTGTTTAAAGATTAAGTTTTCATTGAAGTTTCGCATCAAGACTTTGGAAGAATGCCTGTGAAAATAACAACAGGAAGTATATTAAAATATGATATTGAATATAAATAAAATACCAGAAGGATACATAAAATACGAGATGGCGACCGAGAAGACACGCAGTAACTAATAAAAAATACAAATTATTACGACGACAGAGACTAAACAGAGCTGGTCGGTAAAGAACCTGACAACAAATCTACGGCAGCGCCATCCTAACTACTTGCAATAAACATCACAGACTGTGGACAGCTGTTTACCAACTGAGTAATACCTTGGCCTGCTCCGACGGTTGGCGTGCTACGTCAACAAATGACGCATGCCGTTATAAGTGATTTTTTATACTGAACTAAAGTGGGGCAAATTATCATACAGTATGAAACTTGACAATTTGTAGATCATAATTTTGAAAGATTC
>JARYHS010011408.1:109519641-109543604 GCA_031002005.1 Vandiemenella viatica | reverse complement strand
AGACAAATATCGCAAAGGCTGGCCTGCAATGTCCAGTATCTTTGCAAATGTTGACCATGTTGATGGTATCATTAGAGAGAAATGGCACTTAACACTGCAGAAATTGTAAGCATGCTGAACATTTTGTACGACAGTGTTTTCTCCATTGTTCACCAGCACCTTGGATTTCGTAAACTGTGTCAAAGTTGGGTCTGACGTCTGCTGACCAATGTTCACAAGGGATGATGCTTCCAGTCGTCACTGGCATTTTGAGTGATATTCTGTGAAGGGCAACAAGTTTCTGTGGCGAATTATAACAGGGGATGAAACTTTGGTCCACCACTTCACCACCGAAACAGAGAACATCAATGGAAAGGGTTAACACCACATCACCACCACGAAAGGAGGCCAAGGTCAAATCTTCAGCAAGAAAGGTAATGGCAACAGTGTTCTTTGACATGGAGGGTGTGGTGCACGTGGAATTTATGCCAAAAGGCATGACAATCAACTCTTGATTTGTATTGTCAAATGTTGATCTGGTTGCATAAGGCAATTAAAGAAAAGTGGTGGGGAAAATTCAGCACTGGTGTGATTTTGTTGCACTATAACACAACACCTTACATGGCCCACCAAATGTTTGAACTGCTGCAGCGATTCAAATGGGAGGTATGGCAACATCCTCCATACAGTCCAGAGTTAGCGCCATGCAAATATCATGTGTTCTATAAGCTGAAAAAGGATCTTGGGGGACGATGATTCCGAAATGATGAGGAGCTAAAGCAGCTGTCTCCAGGTGGTTACATGGCACTGGAGGTGATTTCTACGCATCCAGAATTGATAAGTTGGTTGACAGTTCCGAGAAATGTTTGCAGTCTCTTGGGGACTATGTGGAAAAGTGAACTTACATTGTTTGTTGTCATAGCTGTGTTGCCTATGAGTTGATGGTTTCATAAATGGCCATAATTTGGAAGTGAAACTTGCTTTTTGATTTGCCTTTGTAGAACTATAAGTGCTACATTAAGTTTTCAGGAAATTCTCTATGTTACCTTAACTCAATCTTTATTAAACAGATGTAATTTAGCTGCCTACAAAATTCAACTGTTCACTGCCAGCAATTGTGGATGTCAGAATTGCAAAATATTATCTCCTGGAATGCAGTATATTAGACCAAACAGATGATTATATTTTGCAAAACAATTCAAGGAATAAAGTTTTGAATCTATAAGTTCTTTCTGCTGACAAGACTACAGCCAGCTAAAATTCAGTCCCCGCTCATTGGTCACAAATTACACATGCAATTATTAATGCTGACATTCTTTAAGAGGTGCTACCTTTTGTAATGCTTCTGATTCTGCTGCTGGTTCTATAATGCTTTTCGAAAATAGTCTCTCTTGCTTATAAATCTTAATTCAAATAATGCAAAGTACCATTCATTTAAAAAAAAAAAAAAAAAAAAAAAAAAAAAAAAAAAAAAAAAAAAAAAAAAAAGCTCACTGAATCTCATGAGATGTCATTTACTACAGAAAGATTGAGAAACGAACAATTGCCACCAGAGCATGCACTCCATTGCAATTTAATTTGATTTAAGTTTAAGATTTAATGAGGCAATGTCCAGTAAAATTAGAACTAGCCTGTGGTCAAATCACCTGGAGACTGGGAACACTAACATTCTCTGGTCGTACATGACAATCTTGTTTCATGGTGAAATATGTTAAGGACATACTAATAGGAAAACATTCTTAGAATAATAAGTGTTACACTAATAAATCAGGATATTCATACTTCAAAGTAGTAATTTTGTTACAGAATAATAACAATAAGGCCATAGAAATAAAGAAAAATCTATTGAATATACTGTTGAAAGTTCATAAAATAAATGCAAGTACCAAAGACATTTTTTTTTTGTAGCAGATGACTCATGATGCAGTGAGAGAAAGTGCCTTCATTTGATAAGTGATTTAACAGTAAATTAGTATTGCCTTATGTCAAAGGTGCCAATGTGTTTGTGTAATTTCAAGTTTGATGATTAGATAAACTGTTGGTATTGAAGTCTCATTGAAAAAGGGAGGGAGGCAAAAAAATCTCCCATCTCGCCACCACTTCCAGTAGCTTCTTCCACTCTGGATGGTGACTGGCCAAGTATTTTTGTATTTGCTTCATCCAACTATGTTGTGGTCTTCTTCCAGTTTTCAAAATCTGTGATAGCCTATTTGGCACTGACCAAACTTATTTCAGCCTTGATTCTTCTAAGATGTCTAGAACTTTTTTTTTGTAGTCCTAATGGAAGTTGCACTGATTCATTTCTGATTTTTTTCATGTCTGTGCTGCTGGATAATTGGTAGTTTATTTTTATTCTGACCTTGCATTTGGGAGGACGCCAGTTCGAATTCCTGTCTGGGCATCCAGATTTGGGTTTTCCACGGTTTCCCCAAATCACTCCAGGTGAATGCTGGGATGCTTCCTTCAAAAGGCCATGGCCGAATTCCTTCCTGTTCCTTGTCCCTAGTCCTATCCCACTACTAATGACCTTGACATGTATGAGGTGTAAAGCCATAAGTTAAAAAAAAAAGTATTTTTATTCTGGTCACTTGAATCCAGCTTTGAGCACATTTAGTTGGTATTGCAGCTTCTAATCCAAATGTCAGAGAGGAAGCAAGTAGATTTTATATATTTTGTCACCCGCAAAACACTGTTATCTCAAAATATCTGTGAAATAGAGCTGCAGAAGTTTGCATTTATTTTAATTTTTTTGTGAAATTAGTCTGTCATCAATTAAGTTAAGGCTGCCAAAGTATTCAAAGTTTGGAACTGTTTCAATCTGATTTTATTTCCCATCTCATCACCAAGCACACAATTTCAGTCTCGCTTTAAATTCATAAATGGCAAAAGTAGATGGGTAATAATAAAGATAATGGTAAAAAGAAATAAGAAAGGGGTAATTAGATGATTAAGGAAATTGCCACCAGAGCATGTTCTCCATTGCAATTAAATTCAGTTCATTTCAAAACCCTGGAATAAATGTTCTTGCCTTTCTTTTCGACCAACCTAATAATTTCATCCATAATTTTTGTAAAAAGTAATGGAAGCAAACAACTAGTCTCAGTTCATTAAAATGTTTTGCAATTTACAGCATGAAGCAGTGCAGCTGGGCAACTTTACAATAACTGAGATGCTTCTTAATTCAGGAGCAGTAGTTAATGCAACTGGTGCTGGGAATATGACAGCACTCCATGAAGCTGTAGAAAGTAATAATTCATTGATTGTAAAGTTACTAGTTTCACATGGTGCATGTGTAAATGCAAGGAATCTCAGTGGAATTTCTCCAAGGTGAGTGGTACTTGGAAAGAAGGTATTATAGAGAGAAACCATTACTTACAAAGTTGATAGCATGGTTCTTCTCTAGTTCCTCATTAGTCAATAACTGTTGTCCCCATTTTATACAGATAAGACTTGTTACTAATGTTACTTTGCTCAAGTGTTTATGGCAATTATTTTCAGAAAACTTAGAAACCTGAAAATTTATTTATCGCAACTTTTTAAACCACCCACATGTAACTTGCCTTATTTGATGAGAGCACATTATGAATGTCCAATTGGCAATGAAGTGACAGAGGTGATCTATATTGCTTCACCTATCTTATCTTATAACTTTAAAAGAGCAATTTTTGTAAGATGTGTATATATATAAAGGATAGCAAAATGAACCACTACTTACCTTAGATGATGGTTTCATGGGGTGTTCCTTTTTTTGTAAATCCATTCGCTACTTAGCTCCTCTGGTTACTATAAACCAGAGTCCCACTAATCCGAACACGGTAATTCGAACATAGCAAAAAATTAGTCTAAGTATGAAAAATGATAAAAGAATTAATACATAGTTCATGAAAATAGTTCACACTGTATTTCACTGCACGGTTAACTGCTGTACATACACACAATTTTAATTTACACAGTACAGTACACACGTATTAGAAAAATTAACAAGAAAACATTAAGTTTAAACAGTGCATAACAATGAAAGAAACTCTATCAAACTTACGATATAGATACAATGCTTACAAGTGCCTATTTTATTCCTACTTTTTAGAAGACAAAAACTCAGTCATTGTTTTTTGGCATAATGAAGACAGTCTGTTATACGACACAAAGTTGAGCCATCGTCTCACTAACCTTAAATCATCAGATCTAACAGTGGCCTGTTGCTCCAAATAGCGTAGCGCGAGATCAAGGGCTTCTGCCGTGTCACTGTGTGGCACCAGCTCTCCTTTGTCACATTCTGCCTCATTGTCACTTCCGTCACAACACTCCACTTCTACCTGGTCTTAAGTCACAGCAGCCACTAAATCAACGTCAGTAAGGTTCTGCAATCTTGCATCATCCGCTGCCATCCATTCATCTACGTCTGCTTCAAAGGCTCCTTCACATCCAGGGATTGTCTGTACCATTTGTAGGAGATTCTCCTCTTCATTTTCAACTGGGATGTCCTGAAATTCAAGAGATGTCCACAGTTTTCTCCAAGAATTTCTCAGTGTTTTCTGAAATATTCTGCCATGCCTCAGTGGCCCAATAAACAACATCCTTCACATTGTTTTTTTTTATTTTGTCAACTAAAGGAATGCTATCATCTTGGATCAGAATTCTTAAAAATTGTTTTCTGTAAATCAGTTTTAATGTTTGCAGTATGCTGTAGAAGTGGTGTTACATTCGGCGGCGAATACTTCACCACGATTTCTCCATCACATAATTCCTCAGTGCCGGGGTGAGACTGCGCATTATTAGTCAGAAGGATAGCATGGGGAGGCAAATGATTTTCGTTAGAAAACCGTCGGACAGAGGGAACAACTGGTTGTGAAACCATTCTTTGAACAGCTTACCATCCATCCATTCTTTTTTCTGATTGTGATAATATATGGGCACGGACTTCGTGTTGCAGTTTTTAAAAGCTCTGGGGCTAACAGATTTTCCGACCATCATTAAAGGCACGCTAATAAAGTCACACGATCTTTGCTTATTTTAAATCTAGGAGCTTTGACTTCTGCTTTTGAAGCCAGGCTTTTTGTTGGCAGTGCCCTAAAATTCATCAGCATGTGGCATAACATAGAGAAAATATAAAGAAAATATAAAGAAAAAAGGAGTTGGTTGCTAGGGAGATGATAGCATAACAAGAACCGGCGAGCAATTGGGTTGAGTGTGAGCACTTTCGAGCTGATGACATCTAGTTACTGTATATGGAGAACCTTTGTAATCTTCGGATTCTTCTTAATAAACTTTAACGAAAATGAAGATCAATGAATTATATTAAAGTTTATAATCACTCAAGTGTTTAAAGATTAAGTTTTCATTGAAGTTTCGCATCAAGACTTTGGAAGAATGCCTATGAAAATAACAGGAAGTATATTAAAATATGATATTGAATATAAATAAAATACCAGAAGGATACATAAAATATGAGATGGCGACCATGAGAAGACACGCAGTAACTAATAAAAAATACAAATTATTACGATGACAGAGACTAAACAGAGCTGGTCGGTAAAGAAGAGAACCTGACAACCAATCTACGGCAGCGCCATCCTAACTACTTGCAATAAACATCGCAGACTGTGGACAGCTGTTTACCAACTGAGTAATACCTTGGCCTGCTCCGACGGTTGGCGTGCTACGTCAACAAATGACGCATGCCGTTATAAGTGATAAAGATAAGTGATTTTTTTTATACTGAACTAAAGTGGGGCAAATTATCATACAGTATGAAACTTTTGCTGTATGACAATTTATAGATCATAATTTTGAAAGATTCCAGTACTTTCTTGACCTGATACACAGTCCAGTCACATTAATGTGACCACCACCTTCTTTCGACGTCAACGTGAGATAACCAATCACAGAAGGCAGGTGGCAGCACAATACAGTGGAGTGTATATAAAGGATGTCCTAGGGCATCGGAAAGCATTTCAATCGTTGGCGTAATGCAGAAACGTAGCGATTTATCCGACGTCCAAAAGGACATGATTATTGGCTTTAGGACCAAGGGTGGAATCATTTCGGAAACGGCTAATTTTGTGAACTGTTCACGTGTCGCTGTGGTAAAAGTATACCGTGCATGGCAAAATGGCACTATTCAAAATCAGCGGTGTGGAATATGTGGTGCACCACGGGCGATAGATGACAGAGCCGAACGAAGGCTACGGAGATGCGTTCCGGTAAATAGACCTTCAACTGTTGAGCAACTGACCGCCCAGATGAACCAAGGGATTACCAAGAGTTTATCCTCAACAACGGTTCAGCGAACGTTGCTGTGCATGGGCCTCCACAGCAGACGCCTAGTTAATGCACCTACGCTAACTGTTGTTCATCGGCGACGAAGGCTGGAATTTGCACACCAGTACAGCAACTGGACGTCCAAAGAATGGCGACAGGTGGCTTTTACCGATGAATCACGTTTTATGCTCCATCGGACAGATGGACGTTGGCACATACGGCGTGAAACGTCTGAAGGCAAACACCCAGGGTGGAGGAGAGAGCATTATGGTCTGGGGAATGTTTTCCTGGCATTCACTGGGTGAACTCATCATTGTGGAAGGCACGATGGATCAGCACAAGTACATATCTGTCCTTGCGGACCATATCCACCCCTACATGAGAATAATTTTTCCTCAGAATGATGGCATCTACCAGCAGGACAATGCGAGGTGTCATGCAGCTCGCAGTGTATGTAAGTGGTTTAAAGAGCACCAGGATGAGTTTACCTTACTCCCCTGGCCAGCAAACTCACTGGATTTAAACCCAATCGAGAATCTGTGGGACCACCTCGATCGGGTTGTTCGCGCCATGGATCCTCAACCGCGCAATCTAGCGCAGCTGGCCACGGCACTGGAGTCGGAATGGCTCAACATCCCAGTGAACACCTTCGGAAACCTAATTGACTCTGTTCCTGCATGCCTCGCAGCGATCCGTTCTGCCAAAGGTTGTTATTCTGGTTTTTGAGAGGTGGTCACATTAATGTGACTGGACTGTGTATATCTTTCAGATAGTAAACTAACAATATTTCTGATAGAGTAAATATAACAATGCAGGTTACATGAGATTTTCTTAATGCAGATTAGACAAAATGACAGATAATGAATAATCTTATATGAACTAAAAAGTCGTTGCTTTTCATTCAATGTTAATAGCCCAACTGTAACGGACGTATATATTGGATTGTGTTACTTTCTGCAACTCTTTAAATATGCAGGAGCCTAAAGATACTGGGGAGGGACAGCCATCGAGCCTTTCTCAGAATATAGTGCTAAACAGTGATGACGTTTCGGGAGATTTTTATGGATTTCCCGAGAGCGCATCATCGCCGGTTACTCATGTTGACCCACTAGTACTGACCAACGATAACCGACCGGAATCGGACATAAACAATCAACTTTCTTCAGAGATCTATGAACTGAAGCAATTAGTAATAGGCATCTTTTCACAATGAACTGAACCAAAAAATGAGATTTCGGAATAAGTTAAGCAATCACAATCACAATTAAAATCTGAGCTGAACTGAACCAAAAAAAATGAGATATTGGAACAAGTTAAGCAATCACAATCCCAATTAAAATTCGAGTTGGCTGAAAAAATGAATGACATATCAGAACAAGTTAGACAATCACAATTAGAATTTGAGTTGTCAGAAATTAAGAAATCACATAAGGACTTAAAGGATCAGTTTACTTCACAATTCCACAGTGTTACTACTCAAATAGATACTATTAGAGAGGAAGTACAAGCTAGTAAAATTTTTTGTGAGAAAAATACGTACAAAGACACACGGGGAAACCACTGACCTGGCCATTATTGATTTAACATTAAAAGTGAAAACTTCAGGAGATAACATCTGTATATTAGAACAGAGCTACACGGAAATGGGTAATCAAGTGAAGACAATAGAAACAGACCTCACTACATTAGCTACACAACAACATGAAACTCGCACAGAAGTAGTAAGGCAAAAAACAGCCTCCACCTGCTTAGTGCAAAACTTTGATACACTAGGATATAAAGTAAAAGATATGGTAACTGAAGTTAATACCATGCAATTACATGACTTGCAATTAGCAGAGGTGTATGAAAAATGTAAAGAAGCACAAACTCTAAACTCTTGTGGTAATTTGAGTCAAATAACAATTATTTCTAATAATAAAGTAGAAATGATTAAATTCTGGGATAATGGAAACATACACCCGGTTACATTCATAAAAAGTTTTGAAGCCTATAGGACATTTCAAAATCAGAATAATACAGAATTTTTTTTATCAACATCTGAGAAGTAGAGCTCAGATACGGGGAGAGCGACAAATTCAGAAGTGCAAAACCTATGAAGAATTAAAAAATATTTTTTTGAATCATTTCTGGTCTCAGGAAAGGCAGTACAATGAAAAGAGAGAACTTTGCAAGGGTAGACGATTTCAAGAAGGGCGAGACTTGTATTTAGACTTTTTTGCCGGCGAAGCAGCGAAGAATGATTTCTTTACCAATCCACTCCCTGAAGAAGTAATAGTAAGGGACATTGTAAGTAGGATGCCTGATAGAATACAAGATATCTTTACAGCACAGAATATTAAGACTATTGAAGAAGCTGAACAATTATTATGTAGACTTGACAATGGACATTATCATAAAACTTATAAGAATAATGGTCATAATGCCAATAGCTTTAGACAGAAAAGGTATTATGAGAAAAATGATTCGAACTACAGTAACACCCAGAGAGAATATACAAACAGTCAGTATTTTAGTAAACGCCAAAGACTGAATAATAACAGATATGACAAACATGATCATTTAGAGAATAATCACTATTCTGATTCAAAGTTTCATCCCGGTTCTGAACAATTTTTCCCCAACAGAGGTAGAGCAAATGTCAGAAATATAACACGCAGTAACCATTGGTCCACTCAAAGGAGTTCCCCTTTCTCTTTCCTGTGTAAACTAAAAGAAAAGAGCTTCATCCACTTTATTGTACTGGGACTGTTTCAAAGTCTGCCGAAATTCAAGTGTTTTTCCCGAAGACGTTGCACGTTCAAGCCTCACTTGATTCTGCTTCCAATCACAAATGGTTGCCTTACCAACACCCAGTTCCATCACCAGTGTAGATACATTCTCACCATTGTCTAACCACTTCAAAGCATCCAGTTTTTCTTTGAGAGTTGACGTTGTATGTTTCCATTTACTCATGACGACAATACACCACTACATCTGAATGCATACAGTACAACTGTCAAGCGTGCCAGCGATCGATAGCTAACATTAACTGAACAGTTTGCGAGCCAGTTGACAGTGCACTGACCTCGAACAGTTCAAACGTCTCAAACCCAAAGGGAGGGAGTGAGAGTGAGCCATTGTCTCCCTACTTGTTCCCAATTGCTACCATGGTGTAACTACTTATATGCTTGGTATACTTCATTCTAGAAACTGGTCACTGTAATTCCAGCTAATCCATACAAATCGGTAATCTGAACAAGGCCGGTCCCAATTAGTTTGGATTAGCGGGACTTATATATATATATATATATTGTTAGGAAACAACGGCGCTAAAAGCGGATATATTGAACATTGGATAGGATAAAAAACCACCGCTTACCAAAGAAGGGGATTCCAGCGGCGTTGGTACACGAAAAAAACACGAACACACAAAGAATAAAATTTGTGTGTTCGTGTTTTTTTCATGTACCAACGCCGCTGGAATCCCTTTCATTGGTAAGCGGTGGTTTTTTATCCTATCCAATGTTCATATATATATATATATATATATATATGAACTCGTAAACAGCTCTAACTATTTGGACAATTTCATATTTATATAACGTTTTGGTTTATTAAGTTTATCTAAATATGTGTTTTTGATGTAGTAACGCAAATTTACAAAAAAAAAAAAAAAAAAAATCAACAACAACAACAACAACAACAATTTTGTATTTGGTATCTCGGAAACTGCTGTCATGCCATCTTGTAGACGTTTCAGGTACCAGAAAGCCTACTGATAGGTTCTCTTTGGTTTCCACAATGAACAATTCGTGTACAGTAGCTGACATGTGCAAATAGTATCGTGATCAGACACAGAACGGTAATATAATAATGAGGAAATAAGTAAATATAAGTATTTTATTTTGAAGAGTATCAATAAATATCACTTTCAGTGTAAAAAGTCGTTGTTAAATACTACATGTTTAATCATAAAACATTGAAGAAGTAAATATTTAAAAAATATTGGCTTTGTAAGAAGTCATTTTTTCAAACTTCTTTATTTTACAAAACTTCTTTGAAAACAATATTAGCAGTTATAATGTGATCATCATTGACTTTTTGACCGTGTGTGTATCTAACACACAAAAAAAAATTAAAAAATATTAATCAATCTACAAACTCTTGATCCATAAAAAAAAAAACTGGTTCAGATAAATACAATCCTACCTTTTAAAGCACCTGTCCTTGTGCTTTTTAAATATTCATAGTGAATGTTACTTCGGTTGGGAATTGTTTTCGAATCATTTGGAAAGGCATGGTTAGTAGTGGAGGTTAATGCAAGGGAAGAGCATACTTTTATCAGAGTGAATCAATTTAGCACTGATGATGTACTCGTCTAAGAGAATTACCACTAATCTTGCACCATTAATTAATCCCTGATTATCATCAATATTTCTACTTAGAATAATAATAGCATTTTCTTAAAAAAAAAAAAAAAAAAAAAAAAAAAAAAAAAAAAAAATCAGTTTATGAGGTGATAAACCAGTCGATTTCGGAAATTGCTCTAGCGATTTGTAGGAAATTTTGTATGTAGCTAGTGATTTGCTTTTCATGTTTGTAATTCGATTTTGCAAAAAAAGGAGCAATTCTTGGATTTGGTATCTCAGAAACGGCTCTAACCTTATCTGATAGGGTTCAGGAACCAGTAAGCCTACTGATGTTAGTTAAGCTTTTCGTTGTTGTTGTTGGCTGTAGGGTGCATCGACAGCGATGTCATTAGTGCCGTAAGTTAAATTCTATTTACGAGGAACAGTGCACTCAAAACATGCATAGGAAGTTCAAAAAAGCCTTTACTTGAATCAAACTTTACTTAAAATCTTGCATATTGAAGAAAAACTGAAAGATGTCAAGCAAATATCGGTGACCCAGGTACTATTTATTCATACAGGTTTGGTGGGAGAAAAAAAGGGGAGGTTGACTTGCAATTATTTAAATAAATGATGAAAAAGAGGAATCATTGTTTGCCATAGGTGATTGCAGGAAGTTGTAGAAAAAGAAAATTATACAGATGGAAAGAAATTGAAATTTTCTGACTTACACTTTTCTGCACACAATAATATGATGGATCTTAGGCCAGAGGAGTTACTGCAAACTGGGAGAGCACTTATACCATAGACTGTGGAACATGAATTAAAATTTTTGCTGTTGTATGCTATTCTCTGTGCAAAAATATTACGGTCAGGATTGTGGTTAAATACCATTTGCCTGCAACTATTTATCCCACTAAATAACTGATTGATTCCAAAGTAAATACATGAAATAGGATAAAGTAATTATTATTATTCAACAAATACACCAGTACAACTGTTGAACGATATTATTTATTTCAAGGATGTGTTTTGCCTCTTGTCATCTTCAGCATCCACTGTTTTTTATTTCCGTTTCCGTTTAGAGGTGTGGTTGTTGGTCACCTGTGTCCTCAACCAGCATGCTGCTTCCAATATTGCATTTAATTACACAATTTGGATATAGTTGGTATCTTATGACTTCTCTGATAGTCAATTTTGATGCACAGTTTCTGATGCATGTCATTGTCATACTTCACTTTTTGTGTGGTAGTTGAAGTTTGACAATGGTGTGCCTCAAAAACTGCACATAAAAATTGACTATCAGAGAAGTTATAAGATCCCAACTATATCCAAATTGAGTAATTAAGTGCAATGTTGGAAGCAGCATGCTGGTTGAGGGTATAGGTGATCAACAACCACACCTCAAAATCTAAATCTTAATAAAAACAGTAAACACTGAAGATACCTTGATGAGAGGCAAAACACATCACTGAAATAAATAGTATCCAACAACAGTTGTATTGATATATTTATTAAATAATAATTATTAGTTTAACAAGCAACTGTCAAAGAAATGGCCTACAATGATCATATAATGAAGTAGTATATTTGTTGCAAGTAAGTTGGTAAATGACATGCCAATCACTTGGTGAGACTCAGTGTGTTCTCATCTAATCCCCATTCTTTGTCTCATCTCTTTGCATAAATAAGGGTTCATACTGAAATATTGTTTTTTGCTGCCCTTCTGCCTTTATCCCTGATAAGTGTTGGGTTTACTTTCCATATCCTTTTGTTTTTTCGTTGCATAAAAGAATTCTCCACTCATTACCAAACTGTATTAAGTAGTAAAAGTCATTGCGAAGCTTCTTATTTTTTTACTATAAATTTTATAAATTTTTTAAAATGATCAATTTTATATTTTTTGATGTTGACAGCTAATTATATCTGTTGCTGGTTACCTGGAAAAAATCTAAATCCTTTGAACATTATTCAGTTACTTGAGAAACTACAGCAAAAATCTCAATTTAGATATTTGTGTTTAAACTTTTTTTATGACTTTCAAAGACTGGCTAGTTTACAAATTGAAAAATTGTACTTTCAATTTATAATTATTAGAACAAATATTTTTGATCACTTCTTTTCAAAAACGGCAAATCAGAGGCGTAGCTATCGGAGGGCTAGGTGGTGCCATGCATTGGGCCCCTAAGCTCAGGATGCCCCCAAGTACAACTCAGGGGGCTCCCTAAAGCAGAACAGGAAATATCACAAGACATGGCAGAGCTAAAAAAAGGTCGCTTTTCTGGCCAGAGGGCTCAAAATATTTTTTTGCTCTGGGGCGCTTGTTAACCTACTGCCACTGCCCCTGCAAATGATCAAATTTGGTGATCAGTTACAAATGTTTTAAGGAATAATCTATTATGAGCTTGCTATGGTATCAGGTCAGTCACATGTCATTTCTGAAAAATTATCTGAACAACTAAGCAGCCTTCTTTTACTTCATTAGAAATGGCTAGTTACTCGGTTATTTTTTAATAAAAATACTGTGTAATTTTATTTTACTGTGGAGTACTTCTATAGTACATAATTTCATTTTCAACCTAACTTTAAACTAGAAGTTGCTTGCAACTTCTTTCGCACGGAGAACAAACATCTCTTAAACTGATTGATCACACATCACTAGTGAGGGAAAAAAATATTTAAAATTAAAAAAATATAATGTCGTTCATATGCTGAAATCACTGCCAGAAGTAACAAAATCCAGCTAATAGTTTTAGCACAAGTTTTATTCTGCAATAAAATGGATGCTTTAATCTTAAATTTATCTGTTTTCTGAATTTACATCTAAATGAAGCATATACTGTTGTTGTTTTTGGGGCTTTAGGGAGCGTCGACATCTAGGTCATTAGTGCCCTAGCAAGAAAGCATATACTATTTTACTTCCGGGACTATAGGGTACACATTATTCAAAAGCACGTCAAAATCGAAACAGCATTTGTTTGCTTGAATCTATTGAACAAAAAAAGAAAAGAAGAAAAAAGAGAGAAAGAGAATACTAATTTGTAAACAGTTTTACCTTTAATTTCTCAGCTTTGCAACATGATACCAAAATAAGACATACTCTTTTTTATACCTTGGACAGTGGGCTATGCGTTATTCAAAACCGATCAAAATCCACTTTGTAGTTTTTCTGTTAATACTGTTCAACCAGACAGACAGAATTTTGATTTATGAAACGTAAATTGCTACACACAGTCGAAGTGTTTGTGGCCTATGATATAATAAAAACCAAATAGCACCAAGTCTCTGTTCTAATTATAGATAAGAATATATATAAGGAAAATAATGATGAATATGTGTTGTTATCAAACAATAGAAATCCATTAACATTCAAACAAATTTTCAGCTATCACATGAATTACTTGTACTTATGCAATAATAAGAATTAGGAAACTGCAAAGAAAACTACGAATGTTGGCGGAAGGGCAGCCATGAACAGAAAAGAAGATGAATGTATTTTACAATATTTTGGTATGAAACTTTGTCTTTGATAAAAGACAAAACATGTTGCAATGGCTCACCAAAATATTGTAAAATGTATTTGTCTTTTTAGGGTTCTATACCCATAGGGAGACCTATTGCAATCACTCTGATTTCAGTGTCACAGGTCTCTAGCCTCTAAACAGAAAAAGTTTGACCTCAAATTTCCACACAATACTAATTTTGTTGAACTAAGACTGAACATCATATTTAAAATATTACAAAATTATATTCTGTGGAGCTTCTGTCAAACAAAGAGGGTTAAAAAAACAGAAGTTTTAATTTGATTTTATTTTGCCTTAAATTAACTCTATTTATTGAAAATTTTGTTAATTTATAATACAGTGCATCCTAATACTCCTATAATAAATTGATTTCTACTGAATGATAAATTAATGCTATGAGCAGCAATGTGGCAGTGCACTATAGAACTGTGAGATGGAGTTCATTATCCAGAAATTTATCAAGTATTCTTTTTTTGTGCCAAGCAACTGCCTTCTGATCTACTACATGTGAGACAGCTGTTAAAGTTATTTTAGATCAAAATCCTTATTATATGAGGCTTGTCTTAGTCTTGTCGAGTTTTTGTTGCCATCCTCCTGCTTTCATCTCGTGTCTTAATTACTTATGCAGATTGATGTGAACATATAAAGCACAATTATTGTTTTAGTTTTTTGTAATTCAAAATTTCATGAAATTAGTTTTGTTTCTAAATTCTTCTTCTTCGTCATCTACTATCTCTCTCTCTCATTTAAGAGAAGTATAATATACAGAGTTGTAAACAAACATTCTTCGTCCATCTTATGAAAACCACCACCAAAATTCAAACACAAATACCAGAGTTGAATTTTTTATTGCACTTTATTCTCAAATAATTTTTTCCATACTAAAATTAAAAGTTCCAAAAATTTAAAAATTAACAAGTTTTAAAAATCATAGCAAAACATATATCAAACTTCAAACTTTGTTTTCCGTATATACATTTGACATGTGAAAGAATCTATATTTATGTAAAATGTAGAATATCAACACCTTCCTTGAGGAAAATCCCCCCCTCCCTCATAAAACTAAATTCAGCATAATTCTAAAATTGCTGCTTACCGGAGGATTGGAAAGGTGCCATAGTAGTACCGGTTTACAAAGGAGGGGAGGTGAATCACAGGCTGATTAGTTTGACCTCTGTATTAGGTATGGAGACCTTGGTATGCAACTACTTAATAAAGGTCTGTGTCGAATGAAATAGTTTATAAATCAACTGCTAGATTTTGGTAGGTGATATTCATATGAATATCAGTTCGTGGCAAGATCCTCATATGTCATTGACAAGGGAGGCTAAGTTAGCAGTGCAGCACTGGTTCTCTTCAAAACATTTGGGGGGATGGGAAATCTGGAAAGATACAGTTTATTAGATAAAAAATAAAAATAAATAAAGGCTTTGTATGATAAGGTGGAGGAGGAATTGCTTGTTGAAGACACAAAATATGAATATAATGAAATATTGTTTGGTTATAAACTAAATTGCTCTGGAAGTGTTGGGCTGATGGTAGGCATACGTTTCAAAGTCCTGCATTTACAGGAACAGGTGGTGATGAGATGTGCCAGGAAAGTGAGGGAATTGAGATACAAAAGCTTGATCAGACCTTTACTTAAGTATTATGAGTATCAAATGCAGGAGCTGGTGGAGGGGGGAGGGATGTTTGTGATGTGATAATGCTGCTCTGCTGGGGATAGTTGGAAACTAGGATATCAGTGAAGCATATTCTGAAGCCGTGGTGGGTTTTGGCAGAAGAATGACTAGTAGTATGTGGTAGGGAAAAGATCAACATGATCACAAACTAGCTCATGATTTCAGATATAAGGGAGTGGGAAAATTTTCTTTTGTATGCCAGTGGAAATTTACCAATGGAAATGCTAAAATGTTTACCTGAAATAATGAAAGAATTTAAAATCAAAATTCATGAAACATAAAAGTGGGTGCGTAGGGTGATTGCTCCCAGAAAAATATAAATGATCACCATTAGTAAGTAGTTGGGGATTTTGTAATATATATATATTTATAGTATGAAATTTTGCTCATACAATGAAAATAAATGCAGAAAAATAATTTGAATACAGTAAAATAACAATAATAATAATTTTCATTAAAAAGTAAAAATTCTGAACATAATACATTGCTGCCACTAAGGTACCAATTCTTTGAATAATTGAACCTTGGCAGTGAAGTCTTTTTCTTTGAATAGTGGAATGCTGTGTTGTATTTTTTATTTTATCACTAGCTGACCTGACAGACATTGTCCTGTCCAAATTTCAATAAATTTGTTTCGTTAATTTGTGAGAAGTTATTGGAAATGTGTAAACAAAGTAAAAGTGAGGGGAAAAAACATATTTCTGTGTGCCCATTGTATTTATTAACGATTGTATCCATGAATATTCAGTTTGAGGAGGAGTACATTCAGAGGTATACCAATGGTGAAATTTTACATGTGAGATGATTTCTATCGTCACTGCATCGCTGAAATGCAGGAAATGTGTGATGTGGCTGGAATGTGATTGACTTGCCACCGTGTGATTTTGTTCCCAACTTTGAATTCAATTGAATTAAGTCAGAATTTCATATCAACCCAATTAATTATTTTCTACCATTAAATTTGAAACCTGAATTAATCTCAAGGTGTTTGATTTACATTTAGATTCAATCATCGTACCACCAAAATGGTATGGTAAATATTGCATCATTTGCCCTAATGCCATCATACATTCATCCCAAACGGTCAGTTTGCATTGCTGAAAAACTTTGGTCATTGCACAGTTCTTTGAAAGGTTGCACTTAATGATTTTATTGATTTGTATATGCAGCGTCAACTTGATTGCTGAATGAGCTGTCTGATCAGCTTACAACAATGTAGCTGCAATTCCTAATGCAAGTGCAATGTCATTCTGTGAGTGAATCATTGCCAACATCAATGCAATCAAAAAAGTTTTTCCTCTTCCACCAAGAGCATCAAAGAAGAAAATCTCTCTAGTTCCATCAATCACATCTTTTATAATAGTGTTGTGCACATATTTTTGATGCCGATTCAACAGCGGAATGTTCGTTCGAACTAATTCCCCTGTACATCGCAATGATTTTGTTTTTTCACATTTCAACACTTTATTAATAGTGTCGTGCATCAGACGATTGGGCGCTGTCTGGTATAATTGAAGTAATATGTTATTTGATATCGTCAAGTAGATGTCCTCATTATCAGTCAAATAGAAATAAAATAACTACATTCGTTGGTCAGAAATAACATAAAAAATAAAAAAAAATGTAGTTTTATTTTAATTTTGCCTGGAATAAGTTTTTTTCCACATTTTCTCCAGATCTTCCAGTTTTTGTAAAAGAAACATTCAATTGTGTTATTCCATGCCTGGAGCATAAGGAACAAAAAAAAAAAAATTACGCATATTCATCTTTTGAATCAGGACTTGTGGTCTTTGGATATACAAAAATCCCATTTTTTTAAAAAAATAAAATTTGTGAACATTTTGTTTAAAAAATTAACCAAATTGGTCTGTAGGGAAAAAAAAAGTACTTTCAGTTTTTTTTGTGTTTTTTGCAATTTTCTGTGTAATTTTACCACTTTTTATTTCTCTAAAACCTTATTCGAACAGTTACAAACATTTTAAAAAATAGCCACTTCAATCTATAGAACAAAGTACTTGCAGTTTTTCCCAAATTATCCAATTTTCTGGGCAAATTTTTCAATTTTTGTTTCTCTAAAAACTTTATTCAGACTGTTATGAACATATTTATACATATATACACACACAGTCTAGTCCACATTAATGTGACTACCTCTCAAAAACCAGAATAACCATCTTTGGCAGAGCGGACCGCTCCGAGACGTACAGGAAGAGAGTCAATTAGGTTTCTGAAGGTTTCACTGGGATGTTGAGCCATGCCAACTCCAGTGCCGTGGCCAGCTGCACTAGATTACGCGGTTGAGGATCCATGGCGCGAACAACCCGATCGAGGTGGTCCCACAGATTCTTGATTGGGTTTAAATCCGGTGAGTTTGCTGGCCAGGGGAGTAAGGTAAACTCATCCTGGTGCTCTTCGAACCACGCACATACACTGTGAGCTGTATGACACCTTGCATTGTCCTGCTGGTAGATGCCATCATTCTGAGGAAAAATTATTTCGCATGTAGGGGTGGAAATGGTCCGCAAGGACAGATACGTACTTGTGCTGATTCATTTTGAATTCCACAATGATGAGTTCACCCAGTGAATGCCAGGAAAACATTCCCCAAACCATAATGCTCCCTCCTCCACCCTGGATCCTTCCGGCAATTATTGCAGGGTGTTTACTTTCAGACGTGTCATGCCGTATGCGCCAACGTCCATCTGTTGCCACTCTGTCGACTTCCAGTTGCACTACTGGCATTCAAATTCCAGTCAGCACAGGTGCATTAACCAGGCGTCTGCTGCGGAGGTCCATGCGCAGCAACGTTCGCTGAACCGTGGTTCAGGATACACTCTTGGTGGCTCCTTGGTTCATCTGGGCGGTCAGTTGCTCAACAGTTGCACATCTGCCCAAACGCATCTCCGTAGCCTTCGTTCGCCTCTGTAATCTATAGCCCATGGTGCACCACATGTTCTGCGCCGCTGATTTGAATAGTGCCATTTTTGCCATGCACGGTATACTTTCACCACTGCGGCACGTGAACAGTTCACAAAATTAGCCATTTCCGAAATGCTTCCACCCTGGCCCGAAAGCCAATAATCATACCCTTTTGGACGTCAGATAAATCACTATGTGTCTGCATTATTCCAACGATTGAAATGCATTCCGATGCCATAGGACATCCTTTATTTACACTCCACTGTAATGTGCTGCCACCTGCCTTCTGTGATTGGTTATTTCACGTTGACGTCGAAAGTAGGTGGTGGTCACATTAATGTGATTGGACTTTGTATATCCCTCCTACACTACTGTCTGTGCCGGAGATGCCATTCACCAGGCGGCTGTCTCTGTGTACACATTTGACTCCGCCTGGTGTCTCACCTCTGCACAAATAAGGCTGTATACCGAAATATTGCGCTTCTCTTGTGTTTTTTTTGTTTTTGTTTTTTGTTTTGTGTTTGTTTGTTTGTCGTCCCAGCCATTTTCATCTGTGGTAAGTGTTGGGTCATATTTCCCTATCCTTCCTTATATTTTTATTGTTTTAAAGCAATTTCCTGCTTATTGTTATTATATATACCTTGGGGTTGCAAACGGTCCCCTAAAGGTGGAAGAATCAAAAATGGTCAACAGCATGAGGATGCAGAAGACAACGGGAAACCATTGCATTAAAGACCCAAAGGGTATCCCGAGGACATGTAATCCTCTCAAATTACATATATCATGATGGCTTCTTCCTGGGTAAAATATTCCGGAGGTAAAATAGTCTCCCAGCAGATTTCTGGGTGGGGACTACACAGGGTGGAGTCATCAGAATGGATAGAAACATTCTACGAGTTGGAGTGTGGAATGTTAGAAGTCTGAATAGGGCAGGTAGGTTAGAAAACTTAAAAAGGGAGATGGAACAACTTAAGTTAGATGTTGTTGGGATTAGTGAAATTAAATGGAAGGACGCACAGGATTTCTGGTCTGGGGAACACAGGATAATTAGCACACAAGGTGTCAATGGAGGCACTGGTGTAGGACTTGTAATGAATAAGAGAGTAGGGAAATACGTTAGTTATTAAGAACAGCTTAGTGACAGGATTATTTTGATTAGGTTAGAAACTAAGCCTGCCCCAACCACATTAGTACAAGTGTATATGCCAACAGCACAGGAGGATGACGAAGAAAATAGAGAAAATATATGCCAAAATTGAAGAACTGATCCAATACGTAAAGTGTGAGAAAATGCTAATAATCATGGGTGATTGGAATGCAATAATGGGAGAAGGAAAAGGGGAATACTGTAGTATATTTGGGTCTAGGAGAACCAAATGAGCGAGGAAGCAGGTTGTTAGAATTTGTGAAAGATATAAGCCATTTGTGGCAAACACACTGTTTAAGAACCATGCAAGAAGGATATACACTTGCAAACATCCTGGGGATATGGGCAGATATCAGCTAGATTATGTCATGGTCAAACAGAGATTCAGGAATCAAGTTCTAGACTGTAAAGCGTACCCAGGGGCAGACATAGACTCTGACCATAATTTGATAGTAATGAAGTGCAGGCTGAAATTCAAGCGAATAAGGAAGCAAAGTAAGCAGAACAGATTGGAAGTGAAAAAACTGAAACAATCTAGCACGAGAGAAAAATTTGCGGAAATGGTAGACTTAGGTCTGAGAAGTTATTCGGAAAGTAGCTCTACCGAGGGCAAATGGAATGCATTAAAGACCGAAATAATGAAAGTTGGTAAAGAAACATTAGGCTTTAGGGATCAAGCCACCCGAAAAACTTGGATCACAGAGAAAATTTTAAAACTGATGGATCAGAGGAGAAGGCACAAAAATGCCCAGGATGAAGTGGGAAGAGAGCAATACTGGCAATTTAGAAATCAAATAAACAGGAACTGCAAAAAAGCAAAAGAAAAATGGCTACAAGAAAGGTGTGAAGAAGTAGAAAAGGAAATGGTCACAGGTAAAGTAGTTGTTGCATACAGGAAGATTAAACAGAATTTTGGAGAAATGAAGAAAAGAGGTGTAAACATTAAAGCTTCTGATGGGAAACCTTTTAAAGCTGGGACGATAGAGCTAACTGATGGAAGGAATACAATGAAGAACTTTATGATGGGCATGACTTGAACAATAGCGAAATGGAAAAGGAAGTGATGTCGACATTGATGATTTAGGAGATCCTGTTTTTGAGGACAGAATTTAATAGAGCTCTGAATGACTTGAAAGCAAATAAGGCAGTTGGAATTGATGAGATCCCTGCAGAACTTCTTAAATCCCTAGGAGAAGAAGGAATTGGAAGATTATTCAAGCTGATATCAAAAAGTTATGAAACAGGAGAAATTCCAACTGATTTTAATACAAATATCATCTTCACACTTCCGAAGAATGTACAAGCCGACAAATGTGAGAATTATCACACCATTAGTCTACATGCTTCAAAATTACTGACCAGAATAATATATAGAAGAATGAAAACGGTAGTAGAAGAGGTAGGTGAAGATCAGATTGGGTTTAGGAAAAATTGTGGCACGAGGGAAGAAATTCTGACTTTAATATTAATACTTGAAGGGCGGATCAAGAAAAACAAATATACTTTTTTGCATTTGTTGATTGAAGAAAAAGCTTTTGATAATGTTAGATGGGACAAGATGTTTAAAATATTAAAGAAATCAGGTCTAAAATATCGAGTTAGAAGAATATTTTATAAACTATATAAAAATCAAGTAGCTATATTAAAAGTATAGAACCATGAGAGACATGCATCAGTTAAAAAGGGTGTGAGACAATGTTGTAGTCTATCTCGTTAAAATTGAACTTGTATGTACAAGAAGCAATAAAGGAAATAAAAGGAAAATTTCCATGTGGCATAAGTGTTCACGGAGAAAAAATCAGCATGCTACGATATGCTGATGACATTGTCTTGTTAGCAGAACGAGCTAAGGATATTGAGAAGTATCATGAACAAAGTACTGAAGGATGATTTTGGACTGAATATAAATCAAAAGAAGACAAAAGTAATGAATGTAGCAGAAATGATACCAATCACAGTAAGTTAATATAAAAATAGGATCGAATGCAATAGAAGAAGTAAGTGAATTCTGCTACTTGGGAAGCAAAATTACAACCAATGGCCAAAACAGGAATGATGTTAAAAGCAGAATAGAACTAACAAAAAGAGCCTTCATGAAAAAGAGAAATCTTCTAGTTTCAAATATTGATCTAGGAATTAGAAAGAACTTTTTAAAACTCTTATGTGTGGAGCACAGCACTTATGGTAGCAAAGCATGGGCTTTAGGAATACCAAAAAGAAAGAAAATTGAAGAATTTGAAATGTGGTGCTTCAGAAGAATGCTGAAATTAAATGGACAGACAAAGTACGAAATGAACGAGTTTGGGAAATAATGGTTGAGTGAAGAAGTTTGTGGAAGAAGCTACATAAAGAAGTCACAGGTTTGTAGGTCATATTTTCAGACATGCTGGATTGGTTAAGTTGTTAGTGTAGGGAACAGTCGAAGGTAAAAACTGTAGAGGAAGACAGAGGTTATAATATATGAAGCAGATAATTGAGGACGTGGGTTGTAGGGATATGTAGAGATGAAGAGGTTTGCACAAGATAGGAAGGGATGCAGAATTGCATCAAACCAGTCGAAAGACTGATGACAGCAAAGAATATGTATATTGAACGTTAGGATAGGATAAAAAACCACCGCTTACTAAAGCAGGGGAGCTTTTCTACTGAGGAAGAGCCATGCTCGAAAATTCTATTCTTTGTGTGATCTTTTTTTTTTTTTTTTTCCGTGTACCAACGATGCAGGAATCCCCTTCTTTGGTAAGCGGTGATTTTTTATCCTATCCTAATGTTCAATATATTCGCTTTTAGCGCCTTTGTTTCCTAACAATATATATATATAGAAAATAAAATAGCCAAATCGGTCAGATTTTTCACAAATTTTCCAATTTTCCAGACAACTATTCCAATTTTTATTTATTTGAAAACCTTATTCGAACTATTATGAACATTTAAAAAATAGCCAAATTGGTCCATATAAAAAGTATTTTCAGTTTACCGAAATTTTCTGGGAAACTTTTCAAATTTTTCTTTCTCTAAAAACCTTATTCAGATTATTATGAACAAAAAAAAAAAAAAAAAAAAAAAAAAAGAGAGAATTAGCCGAATCAGTCCAGCCCTTCTCTAGTGATGGGTTTAACAATGAACAGCATTTCATTTTATTTATATAGTTAGATGTGCTTAAAACCGAGTGTGGTGGTGTAATGGCTAGCGTTCTGGCCTCGCATTCGGGAGGACGGTGGTTCGAATCCCTGTCCGGGCATTCAGATTTGGGTTTTCCATGGTTTCCCAAATGACTCCAGGCAAATGCTGGGATGCTTCCTTCAAAAGGCCATGGCCGAATTCCTTCCATTCCTTGCCTCCCATCCTTTCCCATCTCTAAAAGAACTCGCTGTTAGAGAGACGTTAAGCAGAGAAAAAAAGATGTGCTTAAAATTGAGAATCAATGTTTTCTCTTTTTTTATCTAGTTTGATTCTCAGTGTATAATTTTAAACAAGTAAAATGCTATTTATCAATGCTGTGTATATAAATTAATCATGCTCTTGTTGGCTAACAGTGAACTCGCTCACTCGGAGGAAGTAAGAGCAGCTCTTTGTGAAAAAGTGCAATTTGAATGCCTACCAGGAGAAGAAAATATTCCACCACTTGATCCACAACAAGTAGTAATTATGGCATGTGATCTTTCAAAAGAGCAGGAGAACATTTTTAAAAAATTTATCAAGAAATTTTATTTCCGTGTTGTGAATAACTACAGGTAATACTTAAGACTTATTAACATAACTGAAATTCTTAAGTGTATTCTTGTATTAAGGCCATTCTTGCACTATTGTTTCCTTGTTAAGTAAATTTCAAGTTGTGATTATGCATGTTAATGAGAAAAAACTTTTAATATGTTAAAGGTGTTAAGTTCAAGTAACATCACTCTTGTAATTGATATAAAATATCTGAGAGTAACTTAGAAATACTATAACCACACTCAACATTTTTGTTTAAAATTCTTGTCACGGTTATGTTAGCCTTAAAATTCGTTTTTGTTAGAACTGTAGTACTGTTGCTTTGTCATTTGATTCATAGTAGTCCTTATAGTTTGCATCATTTAAATTCTGAGATGTTGTTTAAGCCAATATTGTCAACAATTCA
>JARYHS010011408.1:109407082-109518641 GCA_031002005.1 Vandiemenella viatica | reverse complement strand
TCATTGATAAATAAAAGTCATAAGCAATTTTGGAAGTTTTCAAAATATGAAAACACTATCAAAATTGACGATATTTTTGTGTGGTGCCATTTCAAACTTTCAGACACATGCAGCTCACTTACAGATTTCATTAAGAGATGAGTGATGAAATCATACCTAAGAAAAATAATAATTCAAAATAAGATAGGATATGAAAAAATAAATATACCCCATCACTTACCACAGATGAATGCAGTTGCTTTGTTTCCATTATCCAAATTTATAATTAGAAATCAGAAGTGAAGAGGTTGAGTAAGACCACGGGATAGACGTTTTAGAGGGTAAATATATACATATAAAAAAAAAGTTGTGAGTAGGCAATGAAGATGAGAAATGTAGAAAGGACAGGAGACACACGAGAGGACTATACTCCTGATAGGGATGGCCAGAGGTTGATGATGTAGATAAATTCTGTGGAACACTAGAATTCAAGTGGAAGAAAGAAAGTTGCAGCAGTACGAATGTTCCACAGGGAAACGAAAACAAAACTTACTGTATATGAGCAGAAAACTAATAAAGTTCATTCTGGTGGGTATGGCTACGCAAAGATATAGTTTGAGAAGGTGCTCACACCTAATTCTTCCATTCAATATTTCCTTCTTAACATTTTTGTTGAAAATAATTTTTCTACAAAAATACAAAGAGGATTGACTGTTTATAGAATTACAGCTTTCCTGTCACAGTTCTGGCAACTTATAATTACCTAAAATGTATTGTTATCAAGACTTGGAACTAACAATAGAAGTTTGGAAGTGAATATTTTATTTTGAATAAAAAATTGGGGCTTGAAATCCATTCAAATCTAAGATCATACAAGCTGATCTATTCTTATGATAAATGACTGTAGTCACTTGTGTTTGAACAAGTAAACTTTTGTCAAAATGCTTGTTGGTTTAAGTATATTTTTACCTGTAAATTCAGAAAGAAACTTTAACTTGGCTCACTGATTACAAAAAACTGACTAAAGTTTGCAATCAGAAAAGCCTATAAATTAACGTGGGATTTAAATTTGAGTCATTAACACCTCAATTGGATTCGAACTTGCATCGGTCATATGAATATTCCAGTAATTATTCTCCACTTTAATGCCCTTGACCAAACTGTTTGGTTTTCTGTTTTGGATTACAATACTGACATCTGTGTATTTTCTAACTCTACAATTATTCTGAAAATACATAACAAAACAATTTTCTCATGGAACTAGTCTCTACAACATTGAAATAAGTAAGGATGTTGTTTAGAACAGACCATCATCTTAGTCAGCAATTAGATTTAAATTAAAAGTCAGTGAAAAATTTTTCCAATTGAAGAAACAGAAGATATTCAGTTCACTCACCTAAATCTATCCTCACGCTTCAAGCGGATGTCAAATGTTTGTGCCAATGCAAAGTAAGCATAATCAATTGAGGCATATGTTAAGAAGGGCATGGTGACAACTGGAGCCAAAGTATTAATTTGTCCCACCAATATGAATGTCACAGTCACTACTGCAACTACTGCCATCGAGTACAGAGGAACTTTATTAGGTCCTCGCTGCAAATAAGACAAAACACAGATTCAACCTTTGTATTCTTCTCTTGCTAAAGATTAAAATAATTACAACAAATATTTACAACAATGAAAGCACATGCTCCGGTGGCAAGTTCTGTACACACACACATTTTTCCCTGCTTCCTGAACCATCTAATTTGTTCTCTATAAATTTCCACTTTAATTATTTTCAGCATTTTGATAAATTATTCATCATCTCTCATGGTAATTTATTGCAATCCCTGACCCCCTAACCTACAAAAGAAAATCTTCCCATACGCTTATGCTTGAAATCGAGTGCTAGCTTGTGGTCACAGTCATCTTATCCCTCCCATGAGGTACTCCTAATTCTTCCACCAATATCTTTCCATACCTCATTGGCAATATACGCCTTGTACACTCCCATGACTCTCTTCAACCTCCTTCTGTTTTCCAATGAATCCCGTTCCAGCTGTTTCGTATCAATTACTGATTGTGTTCTCCGGTAATTTCCAGAAACAAATCTAGCAGCCCTTTTTTGCACCCTATCCAACTCCTGTATTTGATACCCAAAATGTGGGTCCAATCCACCACCATATTCAAGCAATGGTCTGATATAAGTTTTGTAATCCTCTTCCCTTACTTCTCTGATCCCTCACCACTCTCCAATAAGAGAATTTCGAAATTCTTTTCTACTATCTGTCAAATTTGTCCTGCCAAATTGAGTCTGATATCAAATGTTATGGCAAGGTATTTACATTTCAAGTCTTCAACAAGCAATTATTTCCCACATAATAATCATAACCAACCTTTAGTTTTTTATCTGTTCATGTAATAAGATGACTCCTCTTTGAACTTATCTTTATCCCATATTGACCTACCAGCTAAATATCCTACCCAGATCACCTTGCAGCAATTCATAGCTTCTACCATTTTGAACTTATTATACAACATTATGCCATTAGCAAACAACCAAGCTTCTGATAGTAAACCATGAATACAATCATTTGTTAAAATATTGAATACCAATAAGCTACCGTGTGACACTCCCATTTTCACTTCCACTTCTTTTGATACTGCATTTCCCACCCTAACATTTTGCTTGCTGCATTTTAAGAATCCTACTCCCCAGAAATACACTTTTTAATCCACTCCAATAGTTTTTGCCTTTTCACTGGAATACGCAACTTGAAAATTGAAACATAAATGCTTAATATTTCATTTGTTCTGTTTAATCTCAGTAACAATGGAGCAAGAAGAAATGCCGTGAGATGATATTTATATTGAAAGAAAAGATAAATTATATCAAACACTCACCAAAGCTGAAGGAAAGAGGGCAGTAGCAACAAAAAGTTCTCCGCCTTCTGAAAGAGCTACTTTCTTCTGGGTATACATCTCCCCAATCCACATAAGAGGCAAGATACTACTTCTCTACCACCATGCATTTCTCACATTCTCAATTTTCCCCACCCGTTCCCTACCCCTGAAGAAATCCAAAGAGCCTATTGTGAAACTCTCTTCCACCTCCTTCTCTGAATCTAAGTTAGTTGTTCATTCCAAGGGTCTTACTTTCTCTCAAATCCCTAGATTGTACCAGTTAACTCTTATTAGGGACTCCTTTTCATCTGCTCCATCCTCTGCTGGCAGTATTATTTTAATACAACAAGCAGGTGTAAGAACTGATGTGATAAACTGGAACCCACCTCCATCCCCTAAAACCATCCTATACTCCTCTTCCAAAATCCTTTGGTCGCCATCCTTCCTAAGTCCTCCACTCCAATAAACTGACTCTCACTGAGTTGCTGGTTATGAGAGAGCTTTCAAAAATCTATAATTCTACTACTTCCAATAAGGATATAGGCCAATATGGATTGTAATGATTACGTGACTGCAGCTTTCGGGCAGCTCTTTGACACCTCTATTTACTTACATCACATCTACAACCCCACCAACTCAATCTGTCTAGAAATCTGCTCTTTCTCAATAAAAGGTGCCTTACAGGATCTGTCACACAACTGCATTTCCCTTCTGATCCCTAAGAACCCATGAACCCATACCATTTATCTTCTGCCCAAGATACATAAGGCTGGCAATCCTGCATGCTCCGTAGTTGCTGCCTACGGTTCCCCTGCTGAGTGCATTTATGTATTCACTGATCAATACTTACAACCTTTTGTCCACGCCTTTCCATCATGGGTCAGACACACACCCCACTATTTAGAGTGTCCATCAACAGTTCCTACATCCCAACTACATATTGCCTCATGGTCCCCAAAGCTATAACCTCTCTCTTCACCAACATTTAAGGTAAATAAAATAAATGCATTAAGATGTGTAAAAGAAATTAACGTCTCTCCTGATAACAAGTGATTGCAATTAGAAATTTCAACAGACATACCAGTGTGTACTAATAAAGTAAACAATTTAAATTCATTGAATCAAAGTGTTCAGACCACTATTCTCCATCAAAATATAAGGGGAATATTTAGTAAAACTGATTACATTACCTTATGCCTAGAAGAGATTAAAAATTCCATAAATTTCACTGTAAATGTTTTGTGCATATCTGAACATCATTCGTCTGACACAGGAATATCTCAGCTGTCGATCCCAAATTATAAACTAAGTTCTCATTTCTGTAGATGTGAAATGGAGAAAGGGGGAGTTGCCAGTTTTGTTAAAAATAATATTCAAAGCAACAGAGTAGGTGTAAGTAAGTATTGTATAGAACAACACTTTGAATGATGTGTTACTGAACTAGAATATGGTAAGGAAGAGCTCATAGTAATAGCAATTTACAGGGCCCCCTCAGAAAATTTTAGACTTTTTATTTCAGTTAGAGTCTTTGTTACTATGTCTCACAAATAACAAACAAATAGTTTTATGTGGAGATTTTAATGCTGACTTTCTCAATCACAGCAATGAGATGCTAGAAATGGAAGTCTTGATGTTGTCTTTCAACTTAAGGGAACTTGTAAATTTCCCTACTACAAAATAATAGCAGGACTGCAGTTGATAATTTTTTTATGGTTATTTCCCAAAACAGTAATTACAACATACTTCCAGTAATAAGTGGTATCTCATGATGACCAGCTGTTATGTATCAAGTCCAGAAATACCAATAAACAGATAAAGAAAAGCTGGGTATATAGAAGAAATATTAATGAAAGCAATGTAAAAAATTTAATGTATTCCTTAAATAATAAAGAATGGTCACAAGTGTACAATGCACAGGGTGTTAATAAATAATTTGATTCCTTCCTCAATTTATTTCTAAAACTTTTCGAAGGAAGATTCAAAAAAAGGATAGTTGTCAATACTCCACACAATGAACTTTTTAGGGTCTTCAGTGGTTTAATTAATATACTGATTAATTAAAAAGTCCACCAAAGGTTATGTTGAAGATTTGTTTATTTTCTCAAAACGAAGTCAGCGACATTCACATGCATAGCTACAATACAGAGATGCACTTCTGAGCAGTCGCAAAGATAATCTTCATAAAACTTCTGTGAACTCAACTTGAAAACTAACTATAAACTCTCTGTAAAACTGAATACTGACTTTCTGCCAAATTCCTTTATATAGGTTTTATCGAAATTGCGAGAATTAAACATATTAAAAACAATCGGAATTAATACATAATCACTTAACATCATTACAAAATGATCAGAAATGGAAATTAGAGATACTTAAATACAAAATTATTTACAGAAATCATTTCAAACTGTAGAAAATTGTCCTGTAGACATCGTAACTTGCATTAATACTTGGAATAACACACATTTAAGCAATTTTCTTACACAATTCTGTTCTTAAACATATTAAATAGACTTTAAATAATTTTCTTCATAAAACAAAAGTCTATATACACTGTTTACAAGAAATTACAAAACAAACTACCAGATCACTTTCAAGCAAACTTCAGCTCACTACAAATACTTTATACAGTACAATACTATTCAAAATTCAGGTATGGGGGCTGTTACAGTCTGCGTACGGGATGGATAACAAATGGTATTACAGTATCTTGTAAACCAAAAAGGGAACTGTACTTAAAAGTAAGAGAATCAGATAACCGCGTTGCCACCCTCTCTGTGCTTTGGACACGTTAAGTCATCCGACTGCTCGGGTCCCTGTGTGCTCTGCACGTGTTAATGCGCAAGCCACTTAGCGGTCAGGTAAAGTGGCTGTGAAGGGGGAGAAAATCTAATAATCATGGGTGATTGAAATTCAATAAAGGGAGAAGGAAAAGGGGAATACTGTAGTATCTTTGGGTCTAGGAGAACGAAATGAGCGAGGAAGCAGGTTGTTAGAATTTTGTGAAAGATATAAGCCAGTTGTGGCAAACACACTGTTTTAAGAACCACGCAAGAAGGATATACACCTGCAAACATCAGCAGATATCAGCTAGATTATGTCATGGTCAAACGGAGATTCAGGAATCAAGTTCTAGACTGTAAAGCGTACCCAGGGGCAGACTATGACCATAATTTGATAGTAATGAAGTGCAGGCTGAAATTCAAGCGAATAAGGAAGCAAAGTAAGAAGAACAGATTGGAAGTGAAAAACTGAAACAATCTAGCACGAGAGAAAAAATTTGCGGAAATGGTAGACTTAGGTCTGAAGTTATTCGGAAAGTAGCTCTACCGAGGGGCAAATGGAATGCATTAAAGACCGAAATAATGAAAGCTGGTAAAGAAACATTAGGCTTTAGGGATCAAGCCACCCGAAAAACTTGGATCACAGAGAAAATTTTAAAACTGATGGATCAGAGGAGAAGGCACAAAAATGTCCAGGATGAAGCAGGAAGAGAGCAGTACTGGCAATTTAGAAATCAAATTAACAGGAACTGCAAAAAAGCAAAAGAAAAATTGCTACAAGAAAAGTGTAAGGAAGTAGAAAGGAAATGGTCACAGGTAAAGTAATTTTTGCTTACAGGAAGATTAAACAGAATTTTGGAGAAATGAAGAAAAGAGGTGTAAACATTAAAGCTTCTGATGGGAAACCTTTCTAAAGCTGAGACGATAGAGCTAACTAATGGAAGGAATACAATGAAGAACTTTATGATGGGGATGACTTGAACAATAGCGAAATGTAAAAGGAAAGTGATGTCGACATTGATGATTTAGGAGATCCTGTTTTGAGGACAGAATTTAATAGAGCTCTGAATGACTTGAAAGCAAATAAGGCAGTTGGAATTGATGAGATCCCTGCAGAACTTCTTAAATCCCTAGGAGAAGAAGGAATCGGAAGATTATTCAAGCTGATATCAAAAAGTTATGAAACAGGAGAAATTCCAACTGATTTTAATAAAAATATCATCTTCACACTTCCGAAGAATGTACAAGCCGACAAATGTGAGAATTATCGCACCATTAGTCTACATGCTTCAAAATTACTGACCAGAATAATATATAGAAGAATGGAAACGGTAGTAGAAGAGGTAGGTGAAGATCAGATTGGGTTTAGGAAAAATTGTGGCACGAGGGAAGCAATTCTGACTTTAATATTAATACTTGAAGGGTGGATCAAGAAAAACAAATATACTTTTTTGGCATTTGTTGATTTAGAAAAAGCTTTTGATAATGTTAGGTGGGACAAGATGTTTAAAATTTTAAAGAAATCAGGTCTAAAATATCGAGTTAGAAGAATATTTTATAAACTATATAAAAATCAAGTAGCTATATTAAAAGTATAGAACCATGAGAGACATGCATCAGTTAAAAAGGGTGTGAGACAATGTTGTAGTCTATCCTCGTTAAAATTGAACTTGTATGTACAAGAAGCAATAAAGGAAATAAAAGAAAAATTTCCATGTGGCATAAGTGTTTACGGAGAAAAAAATCGGCATGCTACGATTTGCTGATGACATTGTCTTGTTAGCAGAACGAGCTAAGGATATTGAGAAGTATCATGAACAAAATACTGAAGGATGATTTTGGACTGAATATAAATCAAAGAAGACAAAAGTGATGAAATGTAGCAGAAATGATACCAATCACAGTAGGGTAAATATAAAAATAGGATCGAATGCAATAGAAGAAGTAAGTGAATTCTGCTACTTGGGAAGCAAAATTACAACCGATGGCCAAAACAGGAATGATGTTAAAAGCAGAATAGAACTAACAAAAAGAGCCTTCATGAAAAAGAGAAATCTTCTAGTTTCAAATATTGATCTAGGAATTAGAAAGAACTTTTTAAAACTCTTATGTGTGGAGCACAGCACTTTATGGTAGCAAAGCATGGGCTTTAGGAATACCAAAAAGAAAGAAAATTGAAGCATTTGAAATGTGGTGCTTCAGAAGAATGCTGAAAATTAAATGGACAGACAAAGTACGAAATGAACGAGTTTGGGAAATAATGGTTGAGTAAAGAAGTTTGTGGAAGAAGCTTACATAAAGAAGTTGCAGGTTTGTAGGTCATATTTTCAGACATGCTGGATTGGTTAAGTTGTTATTGTAGGCAACAGTCGAAGGTAAAAACTGTAGAGGAAGACAGAGGTTATAATATATGAAGCAGATAATTGGGGATGTGGGTTGTAGGGGATATGTAGAGATGAAGAGGTTAGTACAAGATAGGAAGGGATGGAGGATTGCATCAAACCAGTCGAAAGACTGATGACAGCAAAGAATATATATTGAACGTTAGGATAGGATAAAAAACCACCGCTTACTAAAGCAGGGGAGCTTTTCTACTGAGGAAGAACCATGCTAAAAAATTCTATTCTTTGTGTGATCGTGTTTTTTTTCCGTTTACCAATGATGCAGGAATCCCCTTCTTTGGTAAGCGGTGATTTTTTATCCTATCCTAATGTTCAATATATTCGCTTTTAGCGTCTTTGTTTCCTAACAATATATATATATATATATATATATATACATATATAAATAAGATAGGATAGGGAAAATAAACAGTTACCCGTCACTTACCACAGATGAAGGCAGGAGGGCGAGACACGTAAAAACACAAGAACAAAAGAATTACACAATATTTCGACTTTTTAGTTACAGATGAAGGCAGGAGGGCGAGACACGTAAAAACACAAAAACAAAAGAATTACACAATATTTCGACTTTTATCCAACTATATATATATATATATATATATATATATATATAGAGAGAGAGAGAGAGAGAGAGAGAGAGAGAGAAAATAAAATAGCCAAATCGGTCAAATTTTTTCACAAATTTTCCAATTTTCCAGACAACTATTCCAATTTTTATTTATTTGAAAACCTTATTCGAACTATTATGAACATTTGAAAAATAGCCAAATCGGTCCATATAAAAAGTATTTTCAGTTTACCGAAATTTTCTGGGAAACTTTTCAAATTTTTCTTTCTCTAATAACCTTATTCAGATTATTATGAACAAAAAAAAAAAAAAAAAAAAAAAAATTAGCCGAATCAGTACAGCCCTTCTCTAGTGATGGGTTTAACAATGAACATCATTTCATTTTTATTTATATAGTTAGATGTGCTTAAAACCGAGCATGGTGGTGTAATGGCTAGCGTTCTGGCCTCGCATTCGGGAGGACGGTGGTTCGAATCCCTGTCCGGGCTTTCAGATTTGGGTTTTCCATGGATTCCCAAATGACTCCAGGCAAATGCTGGGATGCTTCCTTCAAAAGGCCATGGCCGAATTCCTTCCCATTCCTTGCCTCCCATCCTTTCGCGTCTTTAAATGACCTCGCTGTTAGAGAGACGTTAAGCAGATAAAAAAAGATGTGCTTAAAATTGAGAATCAATGTTTTCTCTTTTTTTATCTAGTTTGATTCTCAGTGTATAATTTTAAACAAGTAAAAATTAATTTTGTTTTAAAATGCTATTTATCAATGCTGTATATATAAATTAATCATGTTGGCTAACAGTGAACTGGCTCACTCGGAGGAAGTAAGAGCAGCTCTTTGTGAAAAAGTGCAATTTGAATGCCTACCAGGAGAAGAAAATATTCCACCACTTGATCCACAACAAGTAGTAATTATGGCATGTGATCTTTCAAAAGAACAGGAGAACATTTTTAAAAAATTTATCAAGAAATTTTATTTCCGTGTTGTGAATAACTACAGGTAATACATAGGACTTATTAGCATAACTGAAATTCTTAAGTATATTCTTGTATTAATTCCATTCTTGCACTATTGTTTCCTTGTTAAGTGAATTTCAAGTTGTGATTATGCATGTTAATGAGAAAGAACTTTTAATATGTTAAAGGTGTTAAGTTCAAGTAACATCACTCTTGTAATTGATATAAAATATCTGAGAGTAACTTAGAAATACTATAACCACACTCAAAATTTTTTGTTTAAAATTCTTGTCACGGTTATGTTAGCCTTAAAATTCGTTTTTGTTAGAACTGTAGTACTGTTGCCTCGTCATTTGATTCATAGTAGTCCTTATAGTTTGCATCATTTAAATTCTGAGATGTTGTTTAAGCCAATATTGTCAACAATTCACTAATTTGGTTTCTAGTAACTCTCGCTGATTATCGTCCATACTAGTCTTCACTGAAGAAGACATTTGAGAAGGGGTTATTTGGATTATATGAATAATTTTTTTCATGACAACAGTCCATGTTGAGAAGTTCTTTGATTCCTAACAGTCTTATTTTTGAAAAAACACAGTGTTTCTCGGATGCCGATCCACTGAACACAAGGGCAGGGTAATGTACACATAATAATTATTCAGGTGAAACTTAAGTTATTTGCATTATAACCATAGATGCTGTTTAGCATCAGAGATCGTCTTGACCCTGTGGAGAAGTATTTTATGAACACCTCTTTTTTTTAGCTGGGTTATGGTACCTGAGAGTAATTATTCTTTTTGAAACAGCTATTTCCTTGATCTTCAGGAGCAAAATTTTAAATACGACACTTAACGGGAAATTTGATAGTGAGTATACAGGTACACCTGTTTTATCAATTTGTGGAGGCACTTTAGGGTGGCTTGGCAGGCTCCTGCCAAACATAATATGACAACAATTTCACTCAATTCAAACCCTACACCACTTTCTTTGTTTAGTGGAAAACAGTACTTTCTGACTGTTGTGCCAAATAAACTGGTTGAACTACTCACATGGTTGAAGACATTAAGATAGAATACAACAGGTGTCTTTGTATTAGGTATCTACAAAAATTGGCTGTGTGACAATACAGCCCGATATTGGGGTGGAAGGTAAACTTTGAGACTGTAGAAATTGTAGTCCACAAGTATCAAGCCTATAAAACATTGATGGAGGAAAATGAATTTTACAAGGGCACTGTATTACAGGTTAATAATTGTGATAATCTGTTGCATAGTTTTGTACATAACCCTTTAAATGAGATACGGTGGATAGCCAGCAAATGTACAAGAAAGCGTGTTCAGTACCTTGACATCTGAGGAAAACTGGATACTTTAAAGTTAATGCAGCTAAAAACCTGGCTATTTATTGTAAGAATATTTTTAATTTATGTTCATAAATATCATATCACATATACCGAAGTGAAAAGAGCCTTGAGACAGCTAAAATTTCATAATACCCTATATCAGTTGGGTTATATTAAAAATCCATTACCTGAAATATCATGTTTCAAATAAATATTTGCTGGTAGTTTATTCATTGTGATTAATATTAGTCATGCATTTTTTTAGATCATGATTTTTTTCCATTATAGTGAACAAGATGTAACTGCTGTTGTCACAAGCACTGCCTTTAATAATTGTTGTGTACCATCTTTACCTGTTTTGTGTGGCATTCTGCAGGGCAAGTGGATTCTTAGCTTTGACTGTGAGTATATAACATATGGGAACTTAGAATTTGCATGGAGTGGGTGCAAAACCTTCAGACTCAGCTATAACCGTAGTCTACCTTGGATAACTTCAGTTCTTGCTTTGCTACATTAATATGGTTGCCACCTGGATTGATTTAAACCCCAAGCTAGGAAAGGCTATAGATAATAAAAGTCACATTTCTTTGCTGGTAAATAGTCATTACATTCTTCAATGTTAAGCAATGTCAAAAAATGAATTGGCATCAGAAATCTTCTCCTAAAACTTTAGTTTGCAACTTCGATTAACACATTTGAGACAGACCAACCTCACGACCCCTAACTATTACAGTTACATGAGGTTTTTTAACATTGCCACACGCTAACCTCCAAGTTACATATGCATGCCTGGAGCCTACATCCTACTATCTGTGTGCCCACTTGACGCTACAAACAAGCGTAGTCACACTCTAACTTAATCTGGAAGATTGGGGCGACTGAGTGACTGAACTGCGTCTACATCGCGACACAGCCTAACATAGTAGCTCTCTCACTTAATCAGACTGGCCGACTGGGGCAGAGAAAAAATCTGGGCTGCTATATATAGAAGTGTCCATGGGAACGCAAAGACTTCCAGGTTCCTACCAAAGTAGTCTGATAAACTGATCATATATCAGTTTCTCAAGCTTAAAGGTTGCATCATACTCATGACCTTGACGACTTAAATATTCCTATCACTCTGAAATTTTGACAGTAGCTAGATCCTTTAAAAAGTGTTACTTTTGATCCTTATAAAAATTTTGTAGGTTCGATAGCTTAGCTATAAAAAAAATTATTATGTTCTGAGCTTTCCAAAACCTGTCAATAACTTTTACAATTTTGCAGTTGCAAAACTGAAATAACTTTCATTTTACTTTTAATTGACTGCTCTTTCATTTGCGATTAAGCAAGGCCTGTTTACTATTTTCGAAAGAATAAAATAAAATTCGTCAACCAAAAACAGAATCTAACTAATTAATATATTCTAAGCTATGAAAGTTATCAATCTAAAAGTGACTTTATACAATTCTATGTATTCAAAAATGCCTACTGTACAAATTTGAAGTCTCTAACTGCTTTCTCCAATTTATTATTAATTTCTTTTGTAAACTCCTAAAGTGAATGCTTAAAGCTGAAAAACAGAAAACCCTATCTTGTTCAAATACTTTGTCAAAACTGTAAAAACCTGATTTCTAGCTCGAATTAACATAGTAACAGACTTCAAAAATGATATGTAATGTAACTCAATTTATCTTGCGGTCCTGAGAACAAATTTTGTTATGCAGTTACAAACTTTTTAGGTTACCTTACAAATAAGTTGTTTTTTCTTCTCAAATACCTTATCTTCTCTATACATTGTATAATTTTTGCAGGGATTGAGAAATGTATGATTGAAAACAAACTAATTGATCATAAACCATTTGAAGTTGAAGGTACGATAAACTGTCCACAGTCAAAGGCACCTAAGAGAGGAAGAATAAACACTTATAAACAGGTAAACAGTACTTTTGTAATAAATACTTCTTGTATGCCACATGGTATTAAAAATTATTTTGAGATAATATAAAAGTAATTCATAAATGTGATAAAAAATTCATCTTTTTTTTTTAGTTGCCAAGCCTTTTTAGTGGATGTCATATATACCTGATGCATAATGGAACATATTCAATAAATGGAGTTAACATGAACAAGAGAGATATCAATACAATCATACAAATGGGTGATGGGACATTGTTGTACAGAGAACCCAACCCAGAATCAATACCTGACAATGAATGTACTGTTCCTTTCCATGCAAAAGCAGATGGCCCCCTAGCAAAATGTTCACATTATATCATATATAAAAGTGGGAAAACAGAACCTGTACTGAAGTACAATATGGAGCATATCAAAACATTGTCAGCTGAATGGCTCATTGGTTGTGCTGAAAAATTTGATCTTAATCTTATTTAATTTTGACTTCCAGTTTTTATTCCCAGAACTGATTGTACAAAGTGAATTAATTTGTATTTTAAAAGTTTATTACTGTTCCTAATCTGCTGTAATTACGTTCTGCTGTCTTGCTTTCATTCTGTTCCCAAATAAACTATTGTCAGCTCTTTGCTGTGCAATTTTTGTTGTTGTTTTATTGTAATCACTTCCTTCCTTAATAGTTATATTTTATTTTTTTTCCCTTATAGCTCTCAATCCCTTATAGCTCTCAATCCCTTATCTCTAAATTTCAAGTTTAGCTCCAAGGATTCTTTCCTCCGGCATCCATCCAGACACCTTCATGGTGATCTGGTGAGGGAAGGATCAGTCATTATCATTAGACGGTTTCTAGGGGCGTCAAATAGGTGAGAAATTGAGAAGTTTCCACAAATTAGTATTCATTTTTTGTTGAATGTGATTAACATAAAAACTTCTGGATTTTTAATAATGTCAGCCTGTTTGAGGATTAAGGTAGGGTATTTTTCATTTTGATATGATATTGAAAATCTCAGAAATCAAGTTAAAAGCCCACAAATTGGTAACCATTTTTTCAACCAACAGAATTCACTGTTTGATTTTGATGAGGTTTCAAATGACGTATAACCTATGATTGTGGGGGATGAAATAGGATATGCTTCATTTTCATCTAACATTGACAAGCTGAGAAGTTTCCTCAAATTAGTGTCTATATAAAGTTAAGTCACTTCTCGCAGTTGAAATATGTATATGTGTATAGGTACCAACAGCACTGTAGTTTTTGAAATTGTAATTAATATTCACCTCTGCCACATTGAATGGTTCAGATATCATGTTAAATTGTGTAATGTTGAAATGTACAATGGGGTTATGCACAGATCTTGTCATTAGCTTTAACCATGGATTATGCTGTTCTTTACATGATATTTCTGATACTTTAATTTGAAGATGCTGTCAGGTTCACATATTGTATTTCGATCATCAATCTATTTACTATTATTACCACAACAGATAATGGTGAATAGGTTACACACCCAAATAAAAAGTCACTACTCTATATATTATTTAAATGTAAAGTAACTGGTATCAGATCATACGTTTGCATTGGAAATCGGACTCTAACAATCACATTTTAAAAAGGCTGCAGGTCATTCTTCAACAAATGCACACCCTTGATAAAAGCATTCACTCTTGCAACCTTAAGTTTAATTTAATTTAATTGCAATGGAGCACACACTCCAGTGGCAATTTCCCTACACTTCCATCTTCCCCCTTTCCTGCATCCACCTACATTTGTCCTCTACAGATTTTAACTTTAAATTATTTCAACATTTTTGGTAAATTATTCATCATTTCCCTTGGTAACTTATTCCAATCCCTGACACCCTTACCTAAAAAAGAGAATCTTCGCACATCCTTGTGCCTGCAATCGAGTGCCAGCTTGTGGTCACGGTCATCTTTTCCGTTCCATACCTACACCAGTATCTTTCCATGCCTCATCACAACATACGCCTTGTACGCTCTTCACCCTCCTGCTGTCTTGCAATGAATCCCATTCCGGCTCTTTTATCATATCAGTTACTGATTGTATTATGTGATAATTTCCAGAAACAAATCTAGCAGCCATTTTTTGCACTCTCTCCAACTCTTGTATTTGATACTCAAAATGTGGGGTCCCATACTACACTACCATATTTGAGCAATGGTCTGACCAAAGTTTTGAAACCCAATTCCCTTAGTTCTCTCGTACATCCCTTCATCACTCTCCCCAACAAGAGCTGAATTTTGAAACCTTTTCCTACCACCTGTCCAATGTGTCCTGCCCAGTTAAGCTTGTTTTCAAATGTAATGCCAATATATTTCCATTTCAAGTCTTCAGAAAGCAATTCTTTCCCCACCTTATAATCATAATTAACCTTTTGTTTTATTATTAGTGTATCTAATAAGCTGACTCTTCTTTGCATTTATCTTCATCCCAAGTTTACCAATCCAATTACATATCCTGTCCAGATCACCCTGCAACCGTTTACAGTCCTCTACCATTTTGATCCTTTTATGTAGTATTATGTCATCTGCAAACAATCTTATTTCAGATAGTAAACAATCAACACAATTATTCATTAGAATAACGAAAAGCAATGGTCCCAATACGCTACCCTGCAGCACTCCCATTTTTACTTCCACTTCTTTTGATACTGCATTTCGTACCCTAACTTTGTTTTCTACCTTTTAAAAATTCATCTACCCTGCACATCACTTTCTCATCCACTTCAATAGTTTTTACCTTATTTACTACCATTTTATGGCTCACACTGTCGAAAGCCTTTGACAGTTCTAGTGCTACCAGGGCTGGCGTTGGGGGGGGGGGGGGTTAAGCGGGTCAAATGTACCTACCAACTGAGATTCACATGAATATCCTTGCCTAAAGCCATGTTGCCTACTTGAAAACCACTTACGTTCCTCACATATATTTCTGATGTGGTTGCATATCAATCTTTCCAATAATTTACCTACCACTGATTTCCAACTAATTGGCCTACAATTTTCGACTCTATTACTCACCCCCTTCTTTATGTACCGGCACTACTGTCACACTTTTCTAGTTCTGTGGTAAGCAGCAAGTATCCAGACTCAATTTAAATAAAATTTCAAGATAAGGTACAATGTCACATCATGCTATCTTTAAGACATATGTAGTAATATTATCTACACCAGCTCCTTTACGTTTTTTCAGCTTTCTTATTTACTTCATGATTTTCTCAGGATGAATTTCAAATATTTTGGTCTGTTCATTTCTAATTGTGTTGTTAAGCTCATTCTCTGAGTAAGACCCTCCTGTTTCTGATTCATTGTCCCGAATGCTCTCACTAAACCAGTTACTTAAAATCTGGGCCTTTTTCAAATCCTCAGTAACTTCTTATCCATCCTTATCTATAAGTGCCTCAACACCCTTCCTTCCCCTCAGTTTTCTAACATAGCCATTGAAATTTCTAGAAGCATCAGTCAATGGTCCCCCTGTACTGATAATACTCTTCATAAACCCATCTTTAGCCACCTTCTTACCTATTATTAAGTCCTTGTTTAATTATTATTATTAATATTATTATTTTAAATATTCCCTGCTACCCTGCTGTCTCTTAACTCTGTTATGTTCTTTCTTACTATTAAGGTTATAAATGTGAACCTTGATTGCAGAAATTTTAGGCAAACACAGTTTTGAATTCATAAATTAACTGTTGTCCCAATCATGATTTAAATGCAATATGACCCCATGAATGTGGACGAGGATTTTTTAATCTTCTCGTTGCTATTGCTATCGTTGCTGCTTTCACTAACAGTTTCTAGATCTTTAGTTTTAATCATGTAATGAATATCAATTTCATTTATTTCACTAACAAACTCCAAACCAACACAAACTAAATAGTGGCACTATTTTAGTAAAAACGTTAAATTACATAAATATTAAAATCAGTCACTGAATGGATTTTAAACATGTAACCAATTTGCAGACGTAATATACAAACGCTCTATAACCCTAGCTTTCCTGCTTACACCCACGCCTAGCCATGCCTAGCATAACAGTTCCAAATGCATCACACTCGCGTTACCTAATTTGTTCGCTATCAGACTTGCCGAATGTACCAGCATGCCGTGATGCGCTATTCAAACAAACGACATGACGTCCTCGACCAATGCAATGGAGTAAAGCTAACGAAAGGTCAGTTTAATGGAAGTTTAGAAGAGCTTTAATAATTTTTTTAGTTTTACTTAAAAGTTAAATTTTTGCAATTGTGCTAACTTCGTTAATTGCGATTAATGGTTTTCTGCGCAGCTATGGTCGCACATTATAATAGTTCCAGGAGTGTCTTCACTGAATGTAGCACCTTCGATTGCTTGGTCGAACTTTATTAAACTTTGAATAATTACTTGTTACACTTTGTTACTAAACGTTTTCCATTACTGAAAAAATTTAAGTTCACTTCTGTCGGAATAGTTAGTCCAAGAACATTGTCCAAGGCGAAAATTATAAGTTTATCTCCTACTTGTTTGAAATTTGATTCGTGATGAGCGATGGTCACTGCTCAGTAACTGACAGGCTTCAAAGGCCAAGTAAATGGCATTGTTATATACACTCTGGCCAAGAATATTCTGGACTTTTGACATTCCCCAGGCAAATTCGCTGTTCTCTTGTAAATTATGAAAGTACAAGTTTCTCATGGTACACTGTTTTTAATCGGATTTTCCTGAAACTTTGATATATTAAAGTCTGATTTATTTAGAATCTTTTAAGTTATCACAAATTTTCTCATAATTGTTCTTGTTTAAGAGTTATTAATTTCTGAAAGTCACACAGGCCAAGGTAATGAAGCTTCAATTATAAAATTTCATTTTTCTTCCTTTAAATCACAAATTACTGTCAAACTGTTATATAATTATTATTAAATGAATTTTTCTCTATTATTTAAGCCCTTTTTATCTTCCTACCTCTCTTACATACAAAATTCAAATTTTTTATTTTAATGATAATAATAAAAATATTTTATCTACAGACACTATGTTTGGTAATAATGTGTGTGTCTATGCTAACAATATACAGTCATCAATAAATTCAAGTTATCTTTTAAAATGAGTTACATTTCTCTCATGCAGGTGAAATCCATTGTTATCCTATCAAGCACGTGGCAAAAATGAACCTTGAAATCGAAAAATCCTCCTTAGTAAAATTTTCAGACTGTACAAACTGTAGATCAAAATCTTCATTTTAAATGATGCTATCTGTGAAAATGAAGGGAACAAAATCCATTCATAATAAAATTTTGACTTTTAGATTTTTCTGTTTCTTTACAATATTGATTTATTTTTGAGCTGAAAGTTGTTTTATTATTAAGATGTAGTTAGTATTAGTAAACACCCAGTGGTAAAAATTCGATCCTAACGCATTGTTGTTCCATTGACCAATGCTTCCTTTGTATTCAAGTTTATGATCAGTAAAACAATGCAATTAACTTTAAATAGTAACTTATGTGGTGGCAAACTACTGATACTCATAGTTAAAGAATTAAAAAACTCTACTTGGTTGTTACTCATTTAATTGTCATCACCACAAATTATTTTATCATAACTATGGTATGTTTTCTGTTCACCTGGTATTCGATCAAGTATTTCAGTATTAATTAAAGTACAATCATTATTTTTAAGTACTGACTTCATTATGTTACCTGAGAGTATGTTTTAGGAAATATTTCTATATACCTCATTAATAATATTGTTACTTTCTATTAATTGAGGTATTTCAATAATATTTTCACCAAACTGAGGGAATTTTTTTGCCTCGTCATTACCAATTTTTTTCAGGAATTCTACAAATTGTATTTCACTTGGTAAAGCTCTCTCATGTTTTGAGTAAAAGTTACTTTATGAAAATAAACAAATTTATGCTAACTTGTGACACAATTTTCAATTAAAGTTGCATGTGATCCAAGTGCGACAACTTGTAATATTATTGAAAATCAGTGCACATGGTTTATGTTCATCGTTTTCATTGTATAGATCCTGAAATAATCTATCTATGATTTTCGACACTTGCAGTGAGCACAGAAATTTCATTAGTATTTATCAGTGATGATGAATTTATGTAATGTCCATAGCTAGTATTTACGGTAATATTCGCTACAGAATTTTTAAAAATGGATATAGACAATTTAAAAACACCATGTAAAGCTCTACCACCAAGTAAAAGAGTTGAAGCTAAGCCACTGTAAAATTCTGTCTCTTGGGCCTGGCCTTATTTCAACCTAACCACGAACTCTGTGACAAAACAAAACTGTTTAGGGTGATATGATCTCTGTACCAATAATTTTTGTTATTTTTGCGGTGCTGATAGCATTTCACAGTTGTGCAGCCTCTCATATTTCGGCATCATATACTGTATATTATTTCTGTAAGGTGTTTTTTTTGTCACAAACTTTTATCTCCCTTCATACTGAATTGAAATAGGAAAATGAGGTATCATTTAAAAGCTTCAGATATCTGCTTTTGTGACATCAAATTTTAAGAAACTAATTTTTGCAAATTCGACCCTTAAAAGGCAAAAATGTGAATGGTTCCATAATGCTTTTTTTGTGCCAAGGGCCATTTATCTCCATTAATATGCAACCATAATAGATAAATGAGATGTCATTTTTAAAGATTAAGGTCTCCACTGTGGTCACATCATATTTTTAGAAAGCAATTTTTCCCTTAAAGTTCTATAATATTAGTATTTCCAAAATGCGTTTTTTGTGTCTGAAGCCATTTATCTCCCTGGATACTGAACTGAACTTGATACATGAAATGGGATTATGAATAGTAATGTCTCAGCATATATTAAAGAAATTTTTTGGAACTCAGCTCTTAAAGGGAAAATGTATCAATGGTTCTACAATGCATTTTTGTGTTATGAGCCACTTATCTCCATTTTTATATCTAAACAAAATAGACAAATGAGGTATCATTCTAAAGATTAAGGTCTCCACTGTGGTCACATCATATTTTAAGAATGGATTTTTTTTTCTGAATTTAACCCTTAAAGGGCAAAAAAAAACAGTATTTCTAAAATGCATTTTTTGTGTCTTGAGTCATTTATCTCCCTTGATTATTAAACAAATTTGATAAATGAGGTATCATTTTAAAGACTAAGGTCTTCGATTTAGTTACACGATATTTTAAGAAAGGAATTTTTCAAAATTTGACCCTTAGAGGACAAAAGTATTAATATTTCTACAAGGCATTTTTTTGTCACGACCCATTTATCTCCATTGATAAGTTCAAAGATTTCTTTGTGACTTTTTTGTTTGACCAAAGACCACAGAGTGTCTTAATGCTGGGAATACATGTCCGACCTGATCTGATTTCATGCACTCAAACACACACACACATGCATTTAATGTATTTGTTACACATATAAATTGTAGCTTTTTGCACTCCTTCACCATATGACCTTTAAGTATGCTTATTATATTTTTTTCTTTACTGTTTGACCAAAGACCACAGAGTACCTTATAAATTTGACATTGGCATAATCGCTAAGCGTCGTTGCTGTTAAAAAAAATTATTGTAACGAATGAATTTTTTGTTTTATTTAATTTAATGTATTTGTTACACATATACAAATTTTAGCTCTCTGCACTTCTTATCCATATAAACTTTAACTATGCCAAATCTCACATTCCTCCAAGTGTGCAATATTCTTAAATAGGGATCCAAAGTTTTTGCTTCACGCATTAATATACAGATTATTTACATGCTATGTTATGTTCTTTGAATTGCTACTCTTTAACAAGTTTTCAAAAACTTTTCCCTTTCTTCATGCTGCCATCATTCCATTCCTACCTTCCAAGGTAGAATATTTCATGCCATCAAACATGGTATCATTCAGAATTTATCCGTCTCTTATTGACCTCATCGTATGAGCCAAGATTCACTCAGAATTCAGAGCTTGCTCACCTCCTGGACAAATTCCACTGGTTTTCTTTATTCTCAGGATGTGGCTAGCTGTGTTTTCAAATTAAATTATCCTTATCCTGGACCAAACCATTTCGTCTCCAAGACATTGTTTTGATCTGTTAATTGCAAATAACCAGCCTTGAAGAGGATTTTTCCTTCTCACTGTAGTTGGCTAGCGAACATTTCCCTGTCCACACAAACATTACCTGGCCCTCGCAGATCTTACAAGGGTGATATCTTGTAATCATTTGAGACTCCAGAACTCAATTGTAATAGTCTTTACTGATCTAATATATATTAAAACAAGTATAATAACAGTTGAGACACATGTAATAATTATCCTTTTCATAAATATTTTATTAAAACATTTAAAAGAACTGTGAATCACCACAACAATAAATAAGATTTTGCTGTCCTCGTAGCTTCATCTGTTAAGTGGTTGAATTATTTTACCTGTCCTGTATTTTTTTGCCAAAAAGCTTTTTTACTTTTTCTTCTGGTTTTAGGCTTGATCAAGGTTATTAGAGGAGAGAAAGGGTTGGTGACAAGGAATGGGAAGGAATTCAGCCATGGCCTAATGAACAATCCTAGCATTTGGAATAATTTAGGGAAACCATAGAAACCTCAAATCGGGATAGGCTGACAAGGATTATGAAAGTAAAAATGCCTAAAAGTGGTATTTATGTAATTGAACTCTTCAATGGCTTTAGAATAACTAGCCCTATATTAAAAAAAAAAAAAATAGCAGATATTATAGTTGAGATAGGCAGGGCAAACTTACAGTAATTTTAGGGAAATTTTGCCCATTAGTTTTTCATCCAAATTTAGATTACTGCTACTTTTATTCCATTAAGGTCAGTGACAGTTTGTCATAAATAAAATATATATATATTTGCTACAAAAGTAAGGTTCTACTTTTCATTATATTACATGCATTCAACCTCACTATTCATCGCATTTTATTCACGAAATTTTCGCACGGGTCGTCTAGTCTTGTGTATTTTTAGATATTCCAAGAAGGAAGAATGTAATTGTTACTGACATTATTAATTTTTTATCTTAATTTTAAATAATTTATGTATTAACATTCCATTAATATTTTATTTCGACAACAAATCAACTACTTCATTTGATGAGATGCAATCAAATTCAGAGGTATTTTTATTTATTTATTTTTAATTTTTTGCTCTATAAATCTAAAACTTTGTCAACATAATCTTGCTCTATATTTGCAAAATTTTCAGTGTTGGAACAGTGATTGTACAATTGTTGGAAATGCATCCTTAGGGATCTGTATTGCCCACAACATGATTGGAAAAAGTGTGATCATGGAGAATGTTCTTCACTGTTGGAAAATTCGAGGTGTCATTTCTGATGAGAAGGGAGCATGATGAGTCAAATTGTTGTTCAGAATAAGCAGAAGCATTGTCTTGAAGGTAGAATAAATTTACAGCCTATTCCAATTGTTTTTACTTGCAGTACAGGAAGGAAGTACTACTTCAAGACATCCCCTATACAGACAATCATGGTGTGAGACAAACAAAATGGTATATGGCTGAGGATCCTTCAGCTCAATCCTGCACAGTATTTTGCTGTCTTTGAATTGAAACGCACACAAACATATATTTTTTAAAAAAAAATTATTTAGCGCGCGTGCTTGTGTGTGTGTGTGTGTGTGTGTGTGTGTGTGTGTGTGTGTGTGTGTGTGTGTGTGTGTGTGTGCGTGTGCGCGTGTGTGTGTCCATGACAAAAAAGTTAATGAATGTTACCCAAAATACTTGTAACCCCATTCATCACCTCTTGATTTCTGTGTACTGCATGGTAGTGTCATCTGATGGAAGACCAAATAATTTCTGTAAAGTTTCTTTCTGCTACAATTTCTGAGAAAATAATTGGAAGACAATTACCTAAATGCACCTTTATAGCATTCAAAATTATTTTGTACGTGCATTATTGGAAGATACTCTTTCCTCCACTACTAATTAAGTACAAGGAATTAATTACAATACATATGTAAGTGTGTACTTTTTAGTAAACATTCCATTCTTCAAAAATTTTGCGTTTGGATATTCTTATAAAGTTCAGACAGTTATAGCATTTTATTTGCTATTTTTAGCTGGTCCGTAGACAAAATTTACAGTGGTCTTTTTTGGGAAGATGATTGAATAAGAATCATTAATATTTATTTTTTTTGCAAAAGATTTAAATATGTTAAGAAAAACTGGCCAAAAAAATTAAATAAAAATTATACCACATGCAATTTCTGTAAATTACGGTTCTACAATTACATTTTAGTAAGATACTGTTAACTGGCACCAATGCCACTAGTTCTCTAAACACACATTTCAGAGTTCATCAGTAGGGTTAAGTGATTTATTAAACAAAAAAAAAAAAAAACATATCTGTATAAATTTGTAACTGTCTGAATTTGTCTCGTCAAATGAGATGGCCAGACTGCTCTTTCAATATGCACACTTATGAACCTATCATACTGTATTGATGGTCTCCGACATTTGAAGGTAACATAATTATACGTATTAATTTGCTAACTTTAATTCCTAATCACTAAACTCTGTTCTTAACAGTCATAGCTGCTTAATATTGTATACTCAATTGACAATGAGGCATGGATGAAGACTTTTAGAAGATTTAGTAATTGGCATAAACGAGGTGACCATTACTGCAACAGTCGTAAGGTTGTAGCAAAATTGTGTTTTGCAAGTAAGGGAGTCAGGAATAGGCACAAACTACCAAGCATAATATTTAACAATTTACCTGGAACATTGAAAGAATTTTATATAAAAATTCATTAAATATGAAATTAGGTGAACAAAGGAATTGCTATGGGGCATATTATCAGTTGCAATTAAAGTAAATTCTTTGGTTTAGATGTGCAAAATTTATGTGACCATCTGTTGGAAAATCTGATTTATAGCCTGATGAGAAAGATTTAGCGATTTACAGCATATTTGTCTGTTTAGTTGATATGGTTTGAAAATTATGGGTCCTATTACAAGCAATGGTCTTGTGTTGGCAGTGTACACCATGTGGGTGAACAAATTTAGTTGGCCTGTTAAATTATTTGATTTTGTCTTTTACAGAAGGTAACCACCGAATAGGCTGTAAAAAAGTTAACTCTGCGAGAACTTTACACAGATCGGCATGGTTAATGTTTTGTGCTCATTTTAATTGTTTCTATAGAAAACGGGAGATGAGGGCAGAGTTATTGCAACTGCGTGCAGCTCGTAGGCCTAAGTGCCGGATCCGGGGGAAAGGGGGGAGGTGAACCGTGGCACTTGCCCCGGGTGGCAACTTCAGCAGGACGGAAAAATCGTGTTTGAAGAGTGGCAAATATAAGTCATGACCACCATATGACATAGCGACAATGGGAGTTGCAAAACAATATTCAAAGGGGCAGCAAGCTCTCAGATTTGCGTAGTCGTGGAAAATTCCTAGATTCGCCACTGGCAAGCCTACTTGGAGTATAATGAGGTGTAGCAGTAATTAAATACTGCAAATTGTAATTAAACCTTTAGGTATATCTAATTTAACTTCCCAATTTTGTTGTAGATTGTTGCTAAGATGTATTTAGACTTTTGTTTTGTCTGAAATATAACAGTTTGTTATTTTCATTAGTACTAAAGCATAAAAATAACAATAATCTATTAGAAATACAACAAATAAATAAAATAAATAAATAATTGTTAATATCTGACTTCTGCTTCGATTGTATCGATTTAAAAAATATTGAATGTAGATGTAACTTCATAAATCCTAAGATATCTATTAATTGTTTCAGTCTTAAATATAATAGTTTCATATTTAGTTATTTCCAAAAATATAAGAAAAGCATCTTCTAAGTAAAAAAAAGTTAAGTATTTGATTAAAGTATTATTTTTATTTACTTATAAATTACTATAACTTGATTGAGGAGTAGAGCTCTTATCCAATTAAATAAAAACGTTAAAATATAGTACAAACTTTATTAGACTACCTTATCAAATTAATTTAAGGTTCGTTTAGAAGGTGCTAAAAGTATTTGGCAAAAATCATGACTGGAAAGTGTGGCACCTGTCGCAGGTATGTTGTGAAGGGGTTGGGTTGTAGTTGGTCTAAGAAGTGGTTTCACTGGGCATTTAGGGAAGAGGAAATGTGGGAAATAAACAAGGCTCTCCCATGGTATTGTTCACTTTGTCTTAGGGAAGAAATGATAAGGGAGATGCATGAAACTATCATGGTTCTTGTGGAGGCTCAGCCTGTGAAGGCATGGCCTGTGGTGGCTCCACCTTTGGAGGCTCAGCATCTTGGGGCTCAGCCTGTGGGGGCTAAGCACGTGGAGGCTATAGAGGTAGAAAGTAGAAATAGTGGGTTGGAGGAAGTTGGGAAGGATGGTTAGGAGCTGGTAACAATTCGTAGGAGTAATATGGTTAATAGGATCAAGCCGGACACAAATTGTAGGGAAAAATAGGTTTGACCTGTTGCCAGAGTCAGGAGGAGAAGAGTATCATGAAAATGTAGAAGTAGGTAAGATGCAGCAGGCCTTTAGGAGTAAGGGTGTGCAAGGTAAGAATAGGAAAAAAAGGGTTCTGCTGCTAGGTAGTAGCCATGGGAGAGGTGTAGCCCCTCTTCTGCAGGATCAGTTACGTATAGGTTACCAGGTCACAAGTTTTTTGAAACCTACTGCAACATTAGGTCAGATAATAGAGGATATAGGTTCATTTTGTAGGAGTTTCCCTAAGGACAATAGAGTAGTGATAGTGGGACGTATGGGGAATAGTATTGATAGAAATGCCAGTTATAGTATAGAGAGTGACCTGAGGAAGGTAGTGAAGGAGGCGCAGCATAGCAGGGTTGAACTCGTGCAGGTCCGAAGTCGCCATAACCGGCCACTGTTGAACTATACTGTGAGGTGAGTAAATGTGGAAACGGAAGTGCTACTTGGGAAAAGCATTAGTTTCGTCTTGGTGGTTGTGCCTGTGAACACCATAACTTCCATTCTAGACAAGTCTAATTCTAAATTGTGATTCATAGATCATATTTTGAGGAACTGTAATGCTCATACAAAGGAGATAGTATATAAAACACTAGTGCATCCACATCTGGATTACTGTTGTGGAGCTTGGGATCCGTATCACAAGGGCCTGATCGACTCAGTGGAGAGGGTACAGAGGAGGGCCGCTCAATATGTGACTGGTTGCTACAGCCCTTATGAAAGTATCACAGAATTGATACATAGATTGGGCTGGAAAGACAGACGACGTAGTTTGCATCTGAATTTATTGGAGAATATGCGAAAATCTTTAAATTCCGAGTGCAATGAAATACTTCTTCTGATAGTGGGTAGTCTTTGTACTGTCGCTTCATGGTGTGGGTGACCATTTCCTATTGGTTGGCTCACATCACGTGGTGTGAATTCAGAGTTTTAATTGGCCAGTTGGATGCATCTTTCTAGTTGGTTCCAGAACATTCGAACTATGTTTCTCACGGTAAAAACTACTGGCTCTATGGCCTGGTAGGAGGGATTCAGATATCTGCAAACACAGTTTCATGTTCCGCGTCTGTTCCGGCCTGTAGCTCACCAAGACTGGCTTGCACCTCACTAGAATACTAACTACAAAATTATTTAAATATGCTACACTATAATAGCAAGGTCAGGATGTTAAAGAGGTTGGTAAGAAGAGAACATAACAGAGTTAAGAGACAGCAGGGTAGTAGGGAATATTTAAAAAAAAAAAAAACTAAACAAGGACTTAATAATAGCTAAGAAGGTGGCTAAAGATGGGTTTATGAAGAGTATTGTCAGTGCAGGGGGACCATTGACTGATGGTTCTAAAAATTTCTATGGCTATGTTAGAAAACTGAGGGGAAGGGAGGGTGTTGAGGCACTTATAGATAAGGATGGGTAAGAAATTACTGAGGATTTGAAAAAGGCTGAGATTTTAAGTAACTGGTTTAGTGAGAGCATTAGGGACTATGAATCAGAAACGGGAGGGTCTTACTTGGAGAACGAGCTTAACATCACAATTAGAAATGAACAGATCAAAATATTTGAAATTCATCCCGAGGATATCGTGAAGGAAATAAGAAAGATAAAAAAACATAAAGGGTCTGGTGTAGATAACATTACTACATATATCTTAAAGATAGCTGGATGTTACATTGTATCTAACCTTGAAATATTATTTAAATTGTGTCTAGATACTTGCTGCTTACCACAGGTCTGGAAAAGTGTGATAGTAGTTCCGGTACATAAAGGAGGGGTGAGAAATATAGTCGAAAATTACAGGCCGATCAGTTTGACATCAGTAGTAGGTAAATTAATGAATAAGGCACCCTTTAGTTTGTCAAAAGCATTCCCACTAGCCATCCCCAGTAGTAAAGTATTCTATAGATCAATTGTGAAGACGTTTATGCTGGGCTTAGAAATTTTGAGAATAGTAATTGTCAACTTGAAGGAATTTCCCAGTATTTATTCCCACATTGATAATTCATCATAAAAATCATTTTAAAGTATGTTTATTATATCGGGAAAAATTTATTTTAAGAGATAATTCAGTTTGTTTACGTTTTGAAACACGCGATCAGAAAAGTAAAAAGCTAAGATTTGAAATATCTTTGAATTGAGTAAAACAGCAGCTGATCTTTTATCACCAGCTATAGTCAGCATTGTTCCGGATATTTTGGTAGTAAAATTAAATAATTTTTCAAAGTTTTATTAGTAGTTTTAATTAAGAGAAAAAAGCCCGTAAATATTCCGCCAAGTTGGTCACGTGATGACTTCAATTTTAAGATTATAGAAACCCTTTTGAATGTTAAATTAAATAAAAACAGATAGAACAGGATCATAGAAAGTCCCTGTTAAAATTTCAAGTTAAACTATTTAGTACTTTTGGAGATATTAATTAAAGAAAAAGTTGTTGACGTCATAGGCTCTGAGAAGTCTATAAAAGATCTTGCAGCGAGCTCAGATTGTCTCACTCCGCGCTAGATTTTCAAAGAAGTAACTTCGTAATATGTAGTCTATGGTCTCATTCTTTCGCCGGAAATTGATCGCGCAACTCCGCGGAGCAAATTGTTCCACGCGGTAGCGGTTTAGGCAAATTCCAACATGCCGTCATACTCATTAATGTTGGGGGACTTTGTGAGTTTTTGTCTTCTCTTATGGATGTGTTTAACCTGTAATATGCAAAGAAACTGTCGTTTGTTGCTTTATTCACGTATCTGGTACCGACAATGTACGCGTGAACTTTTTTTAGAATATAAGTATTGTGTTATTCTGCAACTGTGTCAAGTGACTTTATTTCAATTACCCTTCGCATTTGGGGTTTAATACGAATGTGTGGCAGCCAATCTATTTAATATTATAGGTACCAGAAGGCTACACATGGTCAATAAACTTAGCTATTAACAGTTCAGGCAAAAGTGTTGTTAATCACCCAGTAACATCTTGGCCTGACAAACCACATGAGAAATATATTTGAGGAGAGTAAGTGGTTTTCAAGTAGGCAATGTGGTTTTAAGCAAGGTTATTCATGCAAATCTCAGTTGGTGGGATATATGCAAGATATTTCAAATGAAATTGACAAGGTAGGCCAAATTGATAGTGTAGCACTAGATCTTTCAAAGACTTTTGACAGAGTGAGCCATAAAATGGTAGTAAATAAGGTAAACACTATTGGAGTGGATGAGAAAGTTATTTACTGGGTAGAAACATTTCTGAAAGGTAGAAAGCAAAAAGTTAGGGTAGGAAATGCAGTACCAAAAGAAGTGGAAGTAAAAATTGGAGTGCCACCAGGCCCGCCGCTAGGTGTTTGAGCGCCCGCGTGCAATACCGATAATGCCGCCCCCTGTCTAACTACAGGCCCAGTGGTGGATCTAGCAAATTTCCGAACCGAGTCAAAAAACTGAGAAATTGCCGCCCCTTCGAACATTATTTGTCGCCCCCATGGTGCCTTCCCGAGTGTCGCCGGCCGCCCGAAGCAGCTGTTGAGCTTTAAAAAAAAAAAGGTTGCCCGCTACATAATACGCTGCAAATTTCGTCGCGGCGACTGTCAATCAACCGTTTTGCCGGCCCCCTCAACGTGCCGCCTGCGTGCAGTGCATGCCCGCTTACGGCGGCCCTGAGTGCCACAGGGAAGCGTATTGAGACCATTGTATACTATCAGAAATTAGATTGTTTGCATATGATATAATGCTATATAAAAGGATCAAAACGGTAGATGACTGTAAACAGCTGCAGGGTGATCTCGACAGGATATCTAATTGGATTGGTAAACATGTGATGAAGATATATGCAAGAAGAGTCAGCTTATAAGATACAGAAATAAAAAACTAAAGGTTGTTTACGATTGTAAGGTGGGGAAAGAATTGCTTGTTGAACACTTGAAATGTAAATACGAGGGTGGTCTGAAATGTTTCCAACCTCAACGTGAAGATGGCAGCACTCGTAAATAAAAGCTAGTGAATTTCGTTGTTTATCTACAGTCACTCACCAAAGTTTCAGTCATTTTGGATGCGCAGTTGTCATGTAACAGTCGTTTGAATGTTTTTGTGGAAGTGGACAAAATCGAGTATCGAGCTGTCATTAAATATTTGGTTTTGAAAGGCAATATGCCTACGCAAATCAAAGATGAGTTGGTTCTGTGTATGGGGACTCTGCACTATCACTTAGCACAGTGAAATTTTGGGCAGCTGAATTTTAACGTGACCGTAAGAGCTTGGGAGACGATGAACGTTCGATACGTCAAAAAACTGCAACTACCGACTAAAACATTGCCGAAGTTCACAAATTGGTGCCAGGCGACCGCCGAATTAAAGTGAGAGAGATAACAGAGGTTATGAACATTTCAAAAGAACGTGTTTGTTACATATTAAATCAACATTTAGGTATGAGAAAGCTGTCCGCGCGTTGGGTGCCGCGTTTGCTCATATTAGACCAAAAACGTGTTCGAATGAACATTTCCATCGCTCTGTTGGCGCAGTTTAGGCGCAATAAATCCGAGTTTTGGCGCCGATTAATTACTGTAGATGAAACTTGGATACACCATTGTACGCTCGAAACAAAAATACAGTTCAAACAGTGGACTGCAAAGAGGGAAACGGCTCCAAAAAAATCAAAAATTATTTTTTCGGCTAGGAAAGTGCTGACGACTGTTTTTTGGGATAGTTATGGAGTTATTTTAATCGATTACCTTCAAAAAGAAAAAAACCATTACAGGAGCATACTTGACAAGCTGAAGGAAGAAATTGCGGGAAAACGGTCACATTTGCAGAAAACGAAAATTCACAAATTTTGCCATGGTGAAAATTCACGAATTATGGTTTGAACTGCTTCACCATCCGCCTTACTCACCAGATTTGGCCCGAGCGACTTCTTTTTGCAGAGTAAAACGCCGAGTACTATTTGGATGGGTCACAAAGATGGGAGCGTCGCTGGGAGTTGTGTGTAGAGTTACAAGGAGACTATGTTGGAAAATAAATAAAAAATTTCAGAAAAAATGTCTTGTATCTTTGTTAGGTCGGAAACTTTTCAGACCACCCTCTTATCTTGGCATTACATTTTGTAACAAGCTTAACTGGGCAGGACACATTGGTCAGGTAATAGGAAAAGGTTTCAAAATTCTGCTCTTGATGGAGAGAGTGATTAGGAGAATGTATGAGAGAAGTAAAGAAATTGGGTTAGACCATTGTTTGAATATGGTAGTGTAATATGGGACCCACATTTTGAGTATCAAATACAGGAGTTGTAGAGGGTGCAAAAAAGGGCTGCTAGATTTGTTTCTGGAAATTAACGCAGAATGCATTCGGTAACAGATATGATAAAAGAGCTGGAATGGGATTCATTGGAAGACAGGAGGAGGGTGAAGAGGGTCATTGGAGTGTACAAGTCGTATATTCGTGATAATGCATGGAAAGATATTCCTGTAAGAATTAAAAGTAATGCATGGAAGGGAAAAGATGACCATGACCACAAGCCGGCACTTGCTTTCAGGGGCAAGGGTTTAGCAAGATTTTCTTTTTTGGGTAAGGGTGTCAGGAATTAGAATAAGCCACCTAGAGAAATGATGAATAATTTACCAAAAATGTTGAAAGAATTTAAAGTTAAAATTTGCAGAGGTCAAATGTAGGTGGGTGCAGGAAAAGGAGAAGATGGGCGTGTAGGGAACTTATCACTTGGGTTTTCGCTCCATTGCAATTTAATTAAATTTAATTATATTATTATTATGTGTTTGAAGTTTTGAGTCTTTAGTTCAAAATAAAAACGAAATATAGTTGAATGGAAATCTATATATCTATAAATGAGAAAATGAGAAAGTTCGGATGTGTGTTTGGATGTACGTTGGCAATCAATCACGCCTTAATAACTCAACATATTTAAATGAAATTTGGCATAAAGTCAGTTAATTGCGTGCGAAGTGCAATAGGATAGATTTTATCCCGCAAAAACGCATAGTTCTTTTAGAAATTGCCATTAATATCAATTCGGAAACAACAAAGAGTTTCCTACTTCGTAGATAGCCGTGCCACGTTTACTCTTTGCTTTTTAAGTAAATCGCAAACACTTATACTCAGAAATAAAAGCAGAAACCTACTTACATATGCAAGTTTAGTTTAAAAGCCATAAAACTGACGCACTTGACAAATAATAGTTTTGAAGCAGGAAATATAAATCTGTTCTTAACCTTAAATTAAAAAAAGAAAGGTAGGTACTGTTGTCAAGTTCGCAAAGAGATGTTTTCAGTTGCGTACATAAAATACTATGACATATCAAATACGGTATTACACCATAATTTCGTTCGTAATATATGCGTTATAATAAATATAAAAAATCAAAGCTTGGAAAAAAAGTAAAATGCTATGAGTATACCAGCACGAAAGTCAGTTCACTGAAAGTGCAAAATGGTCGTGCCCCAAATGTCGCATTTATAAAAATGTAAAGGATTCCATTCTATCTCGGTTATTTCCTGTTTCTTTTTTGTTACTATACAGTCTGTGTATTACAAATTATTTTTGCCGAAATTTAAAACTTAACTAACCCTTTTTATTTTTTGTTCAGAATTTTTGTACGAATAGTACTGCTTTTTATTTACTGTTCAATATTCTGCAAATATCTTTCGAACGCTACACTTAAAACGAATGTATTCAATGGGCTAATGTATAAACTTATGGTTTCATGAAGTAACACTGAAAGTCGTTTACAACACAATACACTCCATTTGCACGGAGCATAACAACTAAATTCCTTCTGCCATCTGCTGTAACAAAAAACATTCTGGTCCAGGCAGCATTTCAACCAAACCACATTTCTGCTAATACTGCCGCTACAAAATCAAACGATACGAACACATCTCAACACATTAAATGCTCTGGATCTACATTTCGAGTGGTAACAGAATTTTCTATATCAAAATTCCTAATTAGTATATCATAAATTACTATCACAATTAATTTCATTATACACCTTACTAAATCACGAGTAATAAAAGTCACTTTATCGCGATGTACATTTGACCTGCAATATTAACGATCGTAGAGAATTGTGGACTTTCCATTGTACACTGTAAGTTAAAAGCATTTTAGCATAAATTTTTTAATTACGTTACCTCAATAACTGTCATGAAGCTGACGACATAGTTCATGCGGCTGAATGTAGTTTTAGACGTATTCAGTATTTAATTTACTGCGTTAATAATAAGTCAAGTTTATTTCGCTATTCATGACGTCACTAACATACAATATAGTGAATGTATTAATGTGCGAGTAATAGAAGCTTTGATTTTCTAGCGGTAATTTTAAAACGCAGTCTGGGCCAGAATGAGAACTTAAACATTATTAGTTATTAAGCTTCTTTCATGAGCGCCATTTTAGTGACATCATGTATCGCTTTGTACCGATATTGTATCAAAAGACCTATATTAAGCTTGGACGATTTAGCAGAACCATGCGGCGTTGCCCGAAGTAAATTTTTTAAATTTATCAATGTTTTATTCAGATAGTGGAGTGGCGGAAAAGCGGAGTGGTAATTCGCCGGTAGTCATTCAATTCTGTATGCAGAATAAGAAACCGAATATGAAGAAACAATCTATTACTACTTTAATATTGAAATTTATATTTTAGCGCAGAATTAATGGATCGAAACGAACGAACTATAGTAAACTGGTCTATAGGCAATTCAGTTGTTTCCAGAGATAGAGAAACCATTACAGCAATACCTCTGATTATTATGGATAAAAGAATCAATTACTACTATACTTACTACTATAATATGTAAATTTCTGTTGATGGAACCAATATATCCTAAAAAAACAAAATCAATATTCAAAGAGGAAATTAAGTTCTTCTTTTTTAAAGATTTTTTTCAGTACTGAATGCAAATCAAAATATTCATTTTTAGTATCGCAATTTTACTAATGGAAATGAACGTCCTTGGGCCACTTAAGTATTTATTTGCTGTTTGGATGTTAGTATTTTTTTGTTGTTGATATTTAGTCGATTCCATCAATGTATTGCTAATATTTTGACGTTTTGAGCTTCCATTAATTAAAACTATATTCATTTTTATTCGCGTGATGAAATTAGTAATTTTAAGAGATGTTGGGTAAACGAAATTCAAATATTTCAAAGAAATGTAAGAAAACTAGGACTATGAAAATAGCCAAAACCTAGGAGACAAATCCTCAATATTGCATATACGGATATATTAAACTGAAAATACTCCTTACAAACTGAATATTTTTACTGCTTTATCAATTCAGTGAAGTAGTTGTGGAACATAAATAGATTTTTGTTATTTTATTGCAACATTTATTACTACTATTACTAATAAAAATAGCTATTAAATAAACTGTATGGTCGTATTGACCTAGTGACAAGACTTCTTTACGTCTCCGGAATCAGTCCCTTTCGTAGTCTCTTAACGTAACCCAGTAATCCTACCGGACATAGAGGACCCACAGTTCAACACGGAATCAGAACAAAGTGAGCATTCTGGCGTAATTCACATCACACAACAACCTATGCCAGACGTGAAGGTCGAGCTAGGGACCTTTGAAAATCCTCGCCAAGACTGGAATTCAAGCTGGGGACTTTTCCATCTCCAGTTGGACGCCCTAACCACTGAGCAACCAGACCTCTCAAGAAAATCTTATATTACAACACTTTTCAACGCGGACGAAGTCGCGGGTAACTGCTAGTAATCTATATTTATCAATCCAACATTTGCTGGGAAAGTTCGTAGTAATTTTGACGTGAAAACATCTTCCAAGTTCGGTATTGGGTGGCATCCCGGAACTGCAAATAACATGAAAACTGTCCAGTTTGAAGGTGTTAGGGCTTAAATATTGCTGTATAGGGGGATTCTACGATAACCGTGTCGCCACAATTTGATGATGGATTCTTATGTAACTCGGCGAGACAAATTGAAATTAAAGAATAATTATTTTTTTGATATCTCCCTTAGTTATCGAGATATTGTATCTCGAAAGTGAGGTTAGGGTGGGTTCTGGCCTGGACCAGGTAAGAAAATCACCAAAAACCACTATTTCTACACAGTGGGATAGCACTGCAGGTGTTTTATTTTCTTCCTAATGTTGTTTGTTTGAAATACGGCCTGGACTAGAAGAAAGGTCTCCAAAAGCACAAGGCACCATACATATTATTGATTTTTGATATGCTATGTCTCGAAAACTAAAGGGGATATCAAAACATTTTATTCCTTATTTTCGAGTTGTTTTGTCGAGTTCTATAAGAATTCATTATCAGACTGTGGCGCCCCGATAATGATAGAACTGCCCTGTACGGAAGAAGTGCGGTAAATCCTGAATTAAACGTCAATTATATCAGCCGACACACACTGCACGAAGCTGGCAGGGGACACGGATTTCTTGGTTTACGAAACGGCAATTCAGTGTACGGCTAGTATCTATGCTCCATAGACAGAGCATCCCGCTCAAATACAGTACGATCTTCGCGGGTTTGCTGCCAGATAATTTGGAAAGACATCCTTTTGACCATATATTGTGTATCCTTTCGACAGCGTCCTTTGCCGTCTCATTCAGGCCTTACACCCGTGTACGATTACCTAACTGCTTGTCTTTCTGCATCATCCAAAAGCGAACCAACGAAGATTATATATTCCAGGGATACAACGGGTTAGCCTTCGTTCATGTATCAAACTCATTTGTCGCTTGAATTAAGGCAAATAATATTATTTCTTATGAAATACACTACGGCGGGGCAATTTAAGATCTATAGAAGTAAATTTAGTAAAATTGTGATACTTTGAATGGGAATAACACAGGGTTCCAAGCGACACGATAGGCACCCAACAAAAGGTTAAGTTAAAAACAATATTTGTATAAAGGAAGACGTATTCACGTTAACATTTGTGGTGGTAGCTCCAATTACTATCTACCTCAAATATTTTAATTGATATCAAAATACTGTAACTGATTTATATACGGTACAACCACATAATAAAGGAATTCAGACCAAGGTAGTGGGATGAAGAGTGCAATCAAACAATTAGAGATAGGAGATTAGCATTGTCGCGTTACGAAAAAGAACCTACCAATTCCAACTACATCCTCCTCAACAAGACACAAGCTAGTACGAAAAGACTACTGAAGAGGAAGAAGAGAGCAAACTGGGAAAATTTCTGTAATTCATTAAACTCTCAAACCTCGCCAACCGTGAAATGGAGAAAGATTAGACCATTCCAGAACAAGACAAGAAGCCACTATATCCAAATCCCACAGGCCGCCGCCATGAACCTTTTTAGATCTCTAACCCCAGACTGGTGTAGAGAAGAATCTGCCACCAGCGAGGACAGCAAAACCATTTTCTCTCGAGGAGCTAGAAAACGCGCTTACTAAAACAAACAATTCCAGCCCGGGCCCAGATCATATCCACTACGACATGTTGATCAACCTGCCAAAAAACGGAAAAAAAGCTATCTACTTGCAGATTATGAGCAGTATATGGACATCAAGAACTCATGTACCATCCCTCAAAACAATAAGTGTAGTACCAATTCTTAAACCAAACAGGGACCCTTCAGACAGCTCGTCGTTTCGCCCAATTTCTCTACTGTTCTGTTCCCTGAAAACGTTGAAACGAATGGTAAAGAAAAGATTGGAGTGGTACATTGAACATAAGCGCCTATTAACAGACTCGCAGATTGGATTCCGCAGAGGCAAGGAAACAAACGAAATCTTAGCGCACCTAGTCACCGATATTCAGCTGTGTCATGGTAATAACCAATACCTAACCACACTGTTCACTGACCTCTCTAAGGCGTATGATAACGATTACACAACGTTATTCTCCCTATCCTGGTTAGTAAATTAAGGAGATTGAAGCTCTCGGACAGTTTTATAGACAACATGATTGCTTTACTCGAGTATAGAATATTAATACGAGAGGGGAACAAAACATATGGTCATAGACTGTCGTCCAAAGGATTACCACAAGGCTCGAGCCTGTCACCACTACTCTTTAATATTTACTCCAGTGACCTACACGAAATTGCATTACTGAATGTTAAGATCCTTCAGTATGTGGACGACGTTTGCATTTATACAAGTTTCCTGTCATTGCAGGCCTGCAAAAGAGCATTAAGTGCTACCACTAACAGATTGGCGATTTGTATGTTGAACAACGGCTTCGACCTCTCCCATGAAACGTCGTCCGTCATCATATTTACCCGACGTAGTCTCCCTCAGACGGCAAATATGTCCCTGGGGCCTTTTAACTTACCAGTGCGGAAAACCGTATCATACCTTGGTCTAAAACTAAACTCCAACCTGAGATGGTCAGGTCATATCCAGCATATACTCAAAAAGAGCGAAGTGGCGATCAACATAATTCGAGCAACGACAGGTAAAGCTTGGGTTGCAGGCATTAAAACTACACTAATGCTGTATGGAGCCCTCGTCCGTCCTCATCTCCACTATGGCAATACGTTTATTTTGGATCTGCCTCTAAAGTACAATACTACTAACCAAAATCAATAAATGCCAGTATCGATCGCTCAGACTGTGCACCGGGGCCATGACACCCACACCTACAAACGCACTGTTGGTGGAATGCTTAGAACCGCCCCTACACATCCGTTGGGCATTCCTTAGGCGGAAGTTCATCCTAAGACTACTTGAACTAAAGGATAACCAACTCATTGCAAAAATATCTGCTTTTACAGTTCAGCTCAGGAATCGGAGGTAGTGGCAACAGGAGACCCCTGCCCTCACAACTGCCTTCTCAGAGGTAAAACAATATAGTAACATAATTTATAGGTCATGCCTCCTTCCAGTACATTTACATAAAGCTATTAGCGCCACGATGATACTAGATATTATCCTAGACATAAAATTTACGACGGAAGGTAGAAATAACGAAATTATTTTGAAGAATCACATTGCGAATCTGGCTGGCAATCCCACATGCCTATATACGGATGGCTCTAAATCCGAAAACATGGTGGGTTGCGCCTTTGTGGATCCTGCGAATGAAAAGTGGGGCATATATCACCTCCCAGAAGAAGCATCGGTTTACACTGCTGAATTACAAGCCATTGTGAAAGTCTTAGAATACGGCCTACAGTTGCGGACAGATCGGCTGGTTATTTTATCAGACTCGATCTGTCCTACTGAGATTATACAACCTTGCAGTGGACAACGGAAGAAGCTGGTTAATATACGAGGTCCTGCAGCTGGTAGCAAGGCTTAGAGAAAAGGGCTCGGAGGTAACATTTATCTGAACTAAAGGTCACGCCGGAATAGAAGGCAATGAATTAGCTGATCGGCTGGCTAAGGCAGCACCGCATCATGGCACGAAAATAAAACATATTCCGGCCTCTGACTTGATCCCCCTACTCCGTGATAAAGCTAGAACGGAATGGTACAGAGAGTGGAGATCAAAAGACCTACACAAAGCTAGTCATTATAGACAGATCCACCCAACAATCCCACGGACCCACTGATACGACAACACGCCAACTACAAGGAAGGTCACATCATTTGTCTCCAGACTGAAATTCAACCACTGTCACTATCCGAACCACCTCTACAGAAGCAACGTGGTCAACTCTCCCATGTGTGAGTGTGATGGTAGTAGCTTTGGGAATATTGACAATATATCTTTTGCCTGCAGACTGAATCATCAATATTAATAACAGAGTTGTGTAGTCTCGGGGCAGAACTGCCTACCAAGGTGCAGACCCTCCTTCAAAAGAATAAAGCAGACATCTTCATGACTCTCTTCAAGTTTGCAGCGAGGAACAACATCGATATATGACACCTGAACAAGCCAAATAAAGAGGTCACACGGGCGGAACTTAAACAAAACCATATACACTCAACAAAACAACATATTCTACAACAGCACTGGCCAACAGAATAATCTGAGTGAAACATTTTATTATCTTGCATGTTAAATATTATAATTTTATACATTTGTATGCCACATATTGTACATGTATTGGTATGACATTTATCGGTAAATGTATACGCACTTATAAATTGTAAATCTGACCCTGTACTTAAGCAAACGATAATATGTAGTATTTGATAAGATGTAATGCGCTGGCTGTTTGGTACACACCAAATGCCAATAAAAATAAATAAATAAATAAAGGAAACATTAGACTGTAAGTTAATGGGTACATGTTACAAGCAAATAGTGATTTAAGCCACTTGTAGACAGACACGAATGTTATACATAACGAAACACTTTTTTCATGCAGTATTATTGATAAAATTTGCTACGCAATTTGTGAATATCAGCTGTATCTGTATGGGCAAATCTCTGCTGATTTGACCATTTTACCGTAAAAGTTATTTTTTCAGTTTTTTGTTTCCTTATTTTTGTGATTATGCATGTTACAAAAGTGCCTATCTCTTTAGAAACATTCGAAATACGCGATTGTGAGTATATTATCTTAGTTTTCTGCTTTTCAGTCTTTTGCCGATGAACCTAGTTTTGCTTTCAATGGCCGATTCTTACTAACTAAGAAATAAGGGTTTATTATCCAACATTTTTTATAGTTTCAGTTTTTATTAATAGCATGGATGATTACCTTGAGTTTGAAGGCATTCGTTTTATGCCAAAAGTTTTAATATTTGAAGATGTGAAAGAAGACGAGGAACTTATTAAGGAATTCACTATCACGAATGCATCAGATCATTCCGTGAGAATAACTGTCATTAATCCTGGAGGAAAGGTAGGTTAATTTTTCCACAATACTTATCGCTTATACCAGAAATCAGATTATTGTCTTATAATATTTGCGGGTACTGCACCACTTTCGGAACCTACCCGAAACATACTACTCTGTTGAAATATGGATTAACTGTTTCGTTATAACCTTCTCTGCACGTTTTGCACTTTTATTTCCCCAAAAATTCACCACAAATTGAATTAAAAATACAGTAATATGGGTGGGTTCCGAAAGTGGCGCAGTCCCCGCTGAAACGGCAAGATAACATTACAGCAAAGGATTTAACCAACATTTCAAGAGATTGACAAAATTCTGGTGATATGGCCACTATAGGTGTTATAATTTTGCATATTTGTAAAACTAGATGACCCGTGCGAAAATTTCGCGAAAACGATTAATAGTGAGGTTGATGGTTTGTAATAGAATGAATGAAGAACCCGCTCATTTGTACCAATTGTTTATTTGCTTAGTGTAATAGGTATCTAACAAAAGTCGACGCCAGTGAAGCAGATTATTCATATTTCTAGGATATGTGCAGCTGCTATCTAGCAGCTTGACTCTGAAATGTTTCATACCCACAGGGTGGAGAAAAGGAGAGGTCCATGTGAATTGAGGTTTTATTTCGCTAGCAATAGATAGCAGAAATCACGCGGAGAAACATTTTTTTTTTTTTTTTCTGTTAGGCATTCGCGGCTAATGGACTCTTTTGATTGGCCGTGATCTATTCCAGACAGTAGCTTAATGTATGTATTAATCCGCATATTGTATGTATTAATCTCCATTTAATGAGAAAGCAAATAAAATATTTATAAAATATGATTTTCGTCCATATGCATTAGCATTTAGGGTGTAATGCAGCCTGGACCACAGTAACAAGGTTAGATACGATTTAAAAAATGGATAGCCGCAATATCAAGTGCTGTGGTTACGTTTCACTTTGATCCAGGCTGCATTACGACCGAATCGAATATTTGTAAAATATGGTTTCGTCAATAATCGATTGAGTTTATGCTGTAATGTAGCCTGGACCATAGTAATAGCGATAGATACGATATGGAAATTGGTTATTCGCAATATCCTGTGCGATTGTTCAGTTTCACTGTCGTCCAGACTGCATTAAGACCTAAACACTAATGAATTACTCCTGTACTGCTGGTGCGGAATTACGGACACCACTGTATGGGCTGTATTATCAGTGCCGGACCAATAGTGGGAAATTAATGCTCTGATATAGAATGTCTCGAAATTGGCCAGCACGATCAAAGGAAAGTGTTTTCACGTCCGATATTGTTCAACAAGTTTTAGAAGACACAAAAAGTATATTTTCCCGTAAAATGCTTTACACTAAAGAAAAATAAATTTATCTAAACCAGTGATGTCAAAGATACGGCCCGCGATCGCAATGTGAAACAGAAAGAAAAATTATGTTTTTTTTTTTTTTTTTTAGAGCTTTTAGACTTCACTCGATTCCTCTAAGGAAGTACATTTTTTTTTATTTGAAACTGTCCCGCCTACACATTCTAAATTTAATATACGGCCCTCTGCAAAATTGAGTTTGACACCTATGATCTAAACGTTAAATGCTAACGATGTCATTCATTAAATATTACGAATCGTGTTTTACAAGATAAAAGAAATGAATTTCAAAAAGAAATATTTTACACCAAGATAAAACATGTATTTTAACGTTACATCTAGTAGTTTATGCGAAAATTATTCGGTGTTAAACGATTCATGCCCGCCGAATAACACACTGACATTAACGAGTCACGGCCAATCAGAAACGTCCATTAGCCGCGAATACTACTACGCGCCGTTAAATAGTGCCATCAGAAATTATTTCTGCTGCTTTTGTTTAAGGAGGGTTCACCCAAAAGAAAAAAATCTGTTTCTCGACCTGATGTCTGCTTTCTATTGCTAGCGAAATAAAATCTCAATTCACATGGACCTCTCCTTGTCTCTACCCATGGTACCTTATTAATCGATTGGGTTTCAAGGGAGATAAATGGCTAATAGAAAAAAAAAAATAGTTATGGAAATAATGGAGATTCTACGACAACTGTAGCACCGCAATTTGATGATGGATTCTTATGTAACTCGACGAGACAAATTGAAAATCAATAATTTTTTTTTGATATCTTGCTTGGTTCGCGAGATATTGTATCTCAAAATTGACGTGGTTATATAGGAATGCGGCCTGGACCAGAAGGAAAAATTCGCCATATCCAAATTTGATGATGAATTCGTATGTAATTAGACGAAACAAATCGCAAATAAAGAATAAAATTTTTTGATATCTCCGTTAGTTCTCGAGATATTGTATCTCAAACTTGAGGAGGTTAGGATGATATCCGGCGTGGACCAGAATTTTGTTTTCGCAAAAACCACTATATCCACGCGGTGGAAATGCATTACAGGTGTTTTATTTTCTTCCTAGTGGTTGTTGTTAGGTTTAAATACGGCCTGGAACAGAAGAAACGTCGTCAAAAGTACAAGGAACTATACCTATAACTGATTTTTAACATGCTATATCTCGAAAACCAAGCGAGATATATATATATATAAAAGATTCTTTATATGCTATTTGTTTCGTCGAGTTCTCCAAGAAGTCATCATCAGATTGTGGCGCGTCGGTAATGATCGGACTGCCGAAATAATGATACTTTTGCCCTTTAAGGGTCGAATTCTGAAAAAAAAAATTTCTTAAAATAAGATTTAACCAAAGCGGAGACCAAATCTCTAAAAGGGAATTCTACGGTAACCAAGGCGCCGCAATTTGATGATGGATTCAACTCGACGAAACAAATTGAAAGTAAAGAATATATATATATTTAATATCTCGCTTAGTTCCCTAGATATTGTAGCCATATTGTATCCAAAATTGACGTGGTTAGGTTGAAATGCGGCCTTGACCAGGAGGAAAATTTCGTTGTAGCCAAATTTGATGATGAAATCGTATGTAAATCGCCGAGAAAAATCGAGAATAAACAATATTTATTTTTGACACCTAGCTTAGTTCTCGAGGGGTTAGGATGAGATCTGGCCTGGACCAGATTTTTTTTCTCACCAAAACCACTCTATCTAAACGATGGAAATGCGCTATAGGTGTTTTATTTTCTTCCTAGCTGTTGTTAGGTTGAAAAATGGCATGGGCCAGAAGAAACGTAATCAAAAGAACAAAGAACCATACCTACAACTGATTTTTAACATGCTATATCTCGAAAACCAAGCGAAATATCAAAAAAATTAATCTTTATTTTCGATTTGTTTCATCACGTTCTACAAGAATTCATCATCAGATTGTGGCGCCATGGTATTGATAGAACTGTCCTCTAAAATACCACCTTGTTTCTACATTTCGGTTAAATATCAAAGGAGATAAATGGATCGTGACAAAAAAGGAAATAATGATACTTTTGTTTTTTAAGGCTCAGTTTTTTAAAAAAATCCTTTTCTTAAAATGTGTTATGACCACAGCGGAGTCATTAATCTTTACAACGAAACTGATTTACCGATATCAAGGGAGATGTAAGGGTTTGGGAGATACTATAGTAGCCTTTTCCAACCAAATGTCAACCTCTCGTTTACGTGGTGCACCCTGTTTGCACGGACGAGGCTCTCGCGAGTGATAGATTCCCGGTATAAGGAGTCACCCACTGCTGGCCAACGGCCTCCGAAAGGAGGGCGGAAGAGCGGGGAGCGGTTCAGGGCACCCTCTTGAACTTGGGGTTGGAAACGGCCCCTAAAAGCGGATGAATCAGAAATGATCAACGGGATCGGGATGCAGAAGGCAACGGGAAACCACTGCATAAAAGGCCCAAAGGGTATACCAAGGACATGTAATCCTCTCAAATTACATATATTATGATGGCTTCTTCCTGGGTAAAATATTCCGGAGGTAAAATAGTCCTCCAATTGGATCTCCGTGTGGGGACTGCTCAGGGAGGAGTCATCAGAATGGATAGAAACATTCTATGAGTCGGAGCGTGGAATGTTAGAAGCTGGATAGGGCAGGTAGGTTAGAAAACTTAAAATGGGAGATGGGACAACTTAAGTTAGATGTTGTTGGGATTAGTGAGATCAAATGGAAGGACGCACAGGATTTCTGGTCTGGGGATTACAGGATAATTAGCACACGAGCTGTCAATGGAGTCATTGGTGTAGGATTTCTAATGAACAAGAAAGTAGGGAAACGGGTGAGTTATTATGAACAGCTTAGTGACAGGATTATTAGAAACTAAGCCTGTCCCAACCACATTAGTAAAATTGTATATTCCAACGTAACAAGAAGATGACGAAGAAATACAAAAAATATTCGCTGAAATCGAGGAATTAATCCACTGATGATGTCACCAAAGCGAATATCTTAATCTTTAAAATGATACTTCATTTATCGAATTAAGTTAGAAATACGGGGAGATAAATGGTTCATGGTACAAAAAAACGCATTTTAGAAATATTGACTTTTTCCCCTTTAAGGATCGAATTTTGAGAATTACTTTATTAAAATATGATGAGACCAAAGTGGATACCTTAACCTTTAAATAGCTATGTCATTTATCGATTTCGTTTAGGTATGAATGGCTTGTTAAAAAAAAAAAAAAAAAAAAAAAAAAAAAAAAAAAAAAAAAAAAAAAAAAACCCTTATGGAAATTCATATATTTTATGATAAAGACATTTATATAGATTTACTAAAACATAGCACACATTATGGCCAAATCATATCTATAATACCAAGATAAATAATTCTGTTTCAAAAAGTGAATACTCACCTTATACTTGACTCGGAACCAGATATCAAAAGTTTTTGTCACTATACAAGCAGGGGCGTACCAATCGGAAATGGCGCCTAGGACAAGCATTGAAGTTGCGCCCTTTCGTAAATTAATTAAATATAAAATAAACAGATACACCAAATAAAACAATAAACATTTTTACTTTCAGTTTTATAACAAAATTGAATAGTCTTAAAATTGTACCTTCCTTGCCCTCTGGGACGCAAATAGTTTAATATTAATTTCGAAATCTGTTTCATTGGTGTTTTCGCGCTCAACACTGAGCAAAGTTAGGTCGCATAACCTTTCTTGACCCATTGTAGTCCCCAGATACGAAAGTATTAGTCTTAGCTTACTGAAAGATCGGTCGCAATTAGCGATGGATATTGCTATCGTAAACATAATCTGAATTGAAATGTCCAGATTCTAAAGGACGCTCCCATCTCTGTACTGAACAATGAATTCAAGAAGCTCTTCAGATCTCTTTATGTTTACGTTTTTTCTTGTGAATACTAACATTCGAACATTCAGTACCGGTATTTCTTCTTATACCTATACTAGCATCACAGCCATAGATATATCAAAAGTCTTTAGACTACATTTATAAATGGTCGCAATCGTCAGTGCCGTAACAAAGTTCTTTTAATATCTAGGAGAAATCCAAATCTGGTTTTAGTTTCATGCAGATGAATGAACCTTTCGCTAATTTCTCATACAATACGATCTAGCGATCCCTTCATAATTCGTTTTAATTTTTCCTTAGTAGTCAACCCAGCGTCCTTCACATTCTATCCAGTCAAACGTATTTTTCGCCTTTGACATCTTACAATCACTACATCTCATTCCTGACAAAGATTGAAAACGTTCTCGAGTATATCATTAACCAAAATCTCTCTTTCATTAGTAAAATTGACTCGAAAGGCTTTTTTTTATCCAAAGCAGCATCTTGAAAATTCATGCAAGGATCCAGGAGCCGCTATTTAATACGGTCAATAGAAGAGAATTAATTTTTTCAATAACAAAAACAGAAGATCATAGGATAACATGCGATTATTCAGAAGTCCTACCTCATTTCTTGTTCGAATGACATCGTCTGTCATGTCTTGAAGAACTTTCAGCATATCTTCAAAATATTTGTTAACTGGCTTTACTGCTTCAACTCTTGTGCTTCATCTTGTTCGAGACTCTGAGTTTACAACCACAGGCACGGAATTCTTGAGTTTTACCCAGCGCTGAGTGGATCGGGAGAAGATTACATGAATAGTATTCTGAATTGTAGTCTTCACGGGTTTTCCGCCGTATATTGTTAAAATGCGACATTTCAACAATATACGGCGGAAAACCCGAGAAGACTACATTTCGATCTTACAATAGTATTCTGCTTGGCTGCAAGTACATAGGGAGCGTGCATAAACCACGTAGCTCCATTTTGGCCTCCTGTGAACCCCCCCTCCCCCCCACGTAGCCATCCATAGCTTTAACCTCTACCCCTCCCCCTCCCAAGTAGCTTTTATTCCCTTTTGATCCCATAATTTTTGATCAGACCTGGTTTGTCAGAAAATACGTTCCAATATTCTTCAATTAGACATTTCAGTGTTTCTTGTTGGTCCGACGGCATAGTTTCATACTGTTTGGGTAATTAATAACGTTTCCTTCGCTTATCTCCTGACCTTCAATCAGACTATTATTCTCATTATTCTGCCTTAACACATTTACGCAAATCTGTGGTAATAGTTCGTCACAAACTCTAACTACACCAGCATTCTTATATTTAACCCTCACATGATCTACTTCTTGCATCCCTTTCCAAACAGTCTTCTCAAAATCAACCCAGTATTCCCCACTGTTTAATTTAATCCGTAAGTTACCTTCTCCACAGTCTACCAAAGCCTTTACTTTTGTAAGCCAATCCATACTTAAAATGCAATTAACATTCAACTTAGGGACTACATACATGGGTATTTCTACATTTACAGTCCCCATACACCCTTCCATCAACATTTCCTGCTTAATTCTCTTACTTCGAGAACCAGTAGCAGTAATAACTGTAATGCTATTAATGGGTAACACTTCAATTTGATTGGTGCTTTCAATTTCATTAAATAATCCCTCAGTAAGGCAAGAAACCTGTGTCAATAAGAGCATCTATTTGTTTGTTAAAAGCATTAATTTGTACTATGGAAACTTTATCTAAAACTTCATCCATATCCTTCCCCTCTTCCAATAAATCTTCGCGGGGATTATTCATAAAATGGTATTAACTCTATAGCAGTTGGTACCTGGACCCACATTTTTGTCCACCACTGCGGGACCCAACACAGGGGTGGTCTTTAGTTTGCCTGCCTCCCATGTTGCCTTTCCCTTTCAGATTGAGGGTTCTGTTCTCTCACTCCCCCATTATCATTCCTCCTTGCGTAATTATCACAACCCCTTCCCCTGGATTGACCATCCCTTGACCCATTACCCCTTCTAGGGGGACTCCTGCTGCCCCTCCTATGGTGTTGATGGTAGTAATGTTGTTCATTCAATGACTCCTGTGCATCCAAGCGTCTCAACAATTCAGAAACCCTCTCCACATTAATGACATCGAAAGTAGCAATTAAATTTCTTGTTTGCTGAGGTAGCCTAGCTCCTATCAAATCAATGAATTCCTCCTCGCCATAAGGATGGTCTAAATACCTACAACGGATCCAACATTTGTGGAAAAAATCATGCTGAGTTTCCCTACCAGGTTTATAAGGCCTACCAGTCATCAACTTTCTCTTTTTCTGAATCTGCCTACTAGTCGACCAAAAATGTTTTAGAAAATTTTCTTTGAACAGCTTATAGTCATTCACTTCCCTAACTTATCTATCACCCCATGTCCTAGCATAAGACTTTAGATGTTTACCCACAAGTGCAATTTTCTTACTGTCGGGTAACAAATTAAAATAGTCCGACCTTTCAAAATTATCTATAATCTCGATAGGGTGAAGTCTCCCACTATCATCATAGAATTCAAATTCTTCCTTATCATCAGGACCTTACTTAACTGAATTTGCAACCCAGCAACATTTTTCTCTAACTGATTTACATTACTTTCTAATCCACTCGCTAACTGTTCCTGTTGATGTGCCAATGCATTAACATTTTTCCCTATACCAAATACTTCCTGTCTCAACTCAGTAGCTTTAACTTCACTGGCTTGGAATAAAGTGACATATTCCTCCCTCATCTTATCACAATTTTCAGTGACTTCTTTCACCTCTTTATAAATCAAATTGACACACTCAGTCTTATTCTTTTCACAAATTTCTGTAACCTTCTCAAATTTCTCCTGATATTCTGTTACTACCTTCCCCAATTTAGAATCTAAATTGTTAATATCCTCCTTGAATTGAGAGCTAAAACCCTGAAATTGCTCTGCGATTTTAACATCAAGACATTTAATGAAGTCAGAGAATATGTTATCATTGTTTTGTTGCAATTCAGAAAATTTAGAATTAATTTCAGAAAATTTGCTGTCAAGATTTAACTCATTTTTAAATTCCGAAAACTTGTTGTTAGTATTACTTTTTAACTCATTTCTAAATTCAGAAAATTTGTTATCATTATCACTCTTTAACTCCCTCCTAAATTCAAAAAATTGAGAATTGATCTCAGAAAATTTACTATCAAATTTGATATCAAGTTCCGTAAATTTTGCATTAAAACTGGCTACAAAAGACTCTAGAAAGGTTTATAGATTCTGACTATCAGCTATTTTCAGTTATTAGCAAAATCAACATGAAAACAAAGTTTCGAAGAATTACAATTTTTCTAACCTGCCACAAAATAACATGCGAAACCAGAATTTGAATATTCAGTACTTACTTTTGTATCACTTAATTACTTTCCGTCACCTTAAATTTCAGCTAGCAGCACTTTTCACCACTGAACACCACTTTTTTCACTGATTAAAACACTTAATCACACTTTCCACACTCAAAACACTGTACTGCTGGAAGACTTGATCTTGGGGCCGCAGAAAATCCGCTTGCCGTCGGAAAATTATTGCTGATTGCAGACGAAGAAGGAAAATCTCCGATGAGTGCTGTCAACTCGTATTCAGATTGAAGTCGACGCCGTCCAACCCGTGTCGCCGTTCTAAATGTCGCGTCGCAGTCCGCCGATACCTCGTCGCAATTTGCTGCAGATTCTTTTAGAAGATTAACTGAATTGAATTGAATTGAATTTTATTTGATCCATGAAGTCATAATTTATGACATAGGACAAGTCATCAGTAATTACAATAAGCATTACAATATAATTTTTTCACACAATACAGGATTACATATCATTATTATAATTATCATACTTAAAATTGCAAAGTCAATACCAGCAGCATATGAAATACATATGTTCAACTGAAGTTAAATTAATATTTCAATGTTTTACAAGTTACAATACAAAATAATTTAATCATGTTTGTTCATTTCTCGATGGTTCATATATTCATTGACACTATAGGAGCTATTGACTAATAAAAATTTTTTTAGCTTATATTTAAAATTATGTAAATTTGATATTTGTTTTATGTTTTCAGGAAGAGAGTTGTACAGAATTTTAGGCTGGTAGAGTACACTATTTTGGTATAGAGCTTTCTTGTGCCACTCTAAATGAAAATTATTCCTATTCCTCGTTTTGTGTTTATGTATTTCCTTATTTAGCGTTGCATATTCCTGATGTTAATAACTTCTCGTCCTGTCACGGTCGCCATATTAGGTTCCTCGGTGGTTTAAAATTACTATACTGATTAATTAAAAAGTCCACCAAAACGTTATGTTGAAGATTTGTTTATTCTTTCAAAACGAAGTCAGCGATATTCACATGCATAGATACAATACAGAGATGCACTTCTGAGCAGTCGCAAAGATAATCTTTATAAAACGTCTGTGAACTCAACTTGTAAACTAACTGGATCAATACTGACTCTGTCCAGCTGATCTGTTTATATAGTCTCTATCGAAATTACGAGAATTCTTCAAAGGCATCCGCCCGATATTTCTCGAACATTAACAATCACTCAAACAATCAAACATATTAAAAACAATCGGAATTAATTCAAAATTACTTAACAACATTACAAAATGATCAGAAATGGTAATTAGAGGTCCTTAAAATACAAAATTATTTACAGAAATCATTTCAAACTGTAGAAAATTGTCCTGTAGACATTATAACCTACATTAATACATGGTATTATAAACATTTAAGAAATTCTCTTGGCACCATTCGGTTCTTAAACATATTAAATGGACTTTAAATAATTTTCTTTCATAAAAACAAAAGTCTATATACACTGATTTACAAGAAATTACAAAACAAACATACCAGATCATATTCAAGCACTCTTTAGCTCACTACAAATACTTCATACAGTACAATATTATTCAAAATCCAGGTATGAGGGCTGTTACAATGTGATACCATAAGAGTCTTTACAGTTGTAATAAAAGGCGACAGTTTTCCTTATCCATTGTAACAAACTTTCGCTGTGGCGCGTGAGCCAACTCGAACAAACAGTCGTCCGCGAGACGTGAAGCAGTGAACATCGTGCTCCAAGTTTCCGCGTTCAAGTCAACTTCCGTGTACGGCCAACAGCCGTGTTTACGCTAGAACAGCAGATCATACTAGTGCGTGATATAAAAGCAAAGTTGTAGCCGAACGTTAACGAGTGTCGCGTAAAAGCAGTGCAGGGAGACGATTCCTAATGGATACGGTCCGGGACATGGGCCAGTCCATCCACCAAGCACTGGAGACCTGCTACAACGAAGACACCTACCAGATGTCTACAGCCACAACATCCAACCTCACACAGATGTCATACCAACAAGAGCCTCCGCCAGACGGGAACGTCATAATGGACTTCACAACAGTGGAAGAAAACAGCACGCCGAACCAGCTCATCCCACAGATGCAACACATGATACCAGGTACTGCAGCAGCCATAGTGATGCACCCGGCAGATGACAATAGGTCCAATATCCCAGATAACTGTGAACAGCCCAATAAAAGACTTTGTATGGCAGCAACTAACATGGCAGCAGTAGATGAAAACACACCCAAAACCGCATATTACGGGGACAATAATCAACCCACTCTCCCTGTAAACACATCGCCGCCAACTACAAATCAAAAACATCCCAGCAAAAATAATAGGCACAATGACTTAGACATAGGCCCCTTCTACGTGTTTGTCGAAAGCATAGACAAAAACGTAGGTATGCCTCCACCCAATGGCATTCGGAAAGTTAATATTTCAGCACCATGCTCAAATCAAGCAAGAAGTAGTAAACATTAGTTCACTAGGAAAAAATAGACTCAGAATCGAAATGAAAACAGCAGCAGCAGCAAATCTACTGGTTCAATTACCCGTAATGACATCAAAAAATTTGGAAGCCTACATCCCGAATTTTCTTATTCATAACACTGGGAATTATCAGAAACGTGGATACTTCTCTGAGCGAAAGGGAAATTAAGGAGGAAATTGATTCTGTTTATCCTGTAATATCAGTCAAACGCTTTACCAAGAAACACAGCCACCAGGAAAGCGAAGAACGCGCACCTATTCCTGTTTGTTATTATCTTTCCGACGCGCAATACCTACACCCTATGTATCTATTCTTGGGACACGGTTGCCCAGTCGAGCATCTATTATCGCCAGTGATTATGTGTAAAAAGTGTTTTGCGGTTAGGTCACAAGATACAGAATTGCCGGGAGCCACGTTAGAGTTAACAAGTGCGGAGTACCTCATTCTATGGAAGTCCTGCTCCGAAGCTACCGCCCCTAGATGTGCAAATTGCCAAGGCCCTCACTACGCCTCAGACAAAGCATGCCCGGTCTTACAACAACAACAACAGTCAAAATACGACGCAGCACATAACACCCAGGACCGCGAGCAGTTTCCGCGCCAACACATCACAACTACGCACATATAGCTACAACACCCCCCTCGTTGCAGTTCGATAGAGATTTTCCTCCTCTATCTCCGAGGGCAATACCTCAACAGCAAGAACACGCGAGTCAAGAAAAGAGACGACGAAGTCAGAGAACACAACAACAACAAACTCCAGGCTCAACCATTCCCACACACATTCCAATAGTACCATCTCCCGACAGCCCCGCACATGTTAGGGCCGACAGACTTCCTCCTACCCCACCCACCAATCCAAATCGTCCCCCTCCCTCAACAGCATGGCAGCAGAAGGCATATATATCACCACAACCCCCCATCACTCCAATGACCCAAAACCCGTATCCACCTCAGTACCATAATACAACTCATCCCTCAAGGCACGAAATAATAATTGACCAAATCATGAAGATAATCATACACATCGTCACGGGAGCACTCTCATCGCCTGATCGACCACTACCCATGGAGACCATTCACCAACTCTTATCAAACTTACTTGCAACAAATGGCGGATTTTAAGATCTTACAGTGGAATGCCCGATCAGCCGTAGCAAATAAAGAAACATTACAACAAGAACTAGCGTCGAAAAAGATATCAGTTGCGGCCCTCAGTGAAACCTGGTTTCACAAAGCCGCGTACTTCCGGGGATACTCCGTTCTCCAAGAGGACCGTACAGACGGCTATGGTGGAGTAGCACTACTGATCAAAACAACTTTAGACTATCGAGCGATCCACTTAGATTTAACTAACATCCATCATTTCCAAGCCATCGCAGCCCAGATCGCACTACCAAATTATAACCTCACGATCATCTCTATCTACCGTCCACCACGTTCTAGGATTGATCCACAGGAATGGCACCACTTATTCAAACAGCTGGAACAACCGTACATCCTCTGCGGTGACTTCAATGCACATAGCAGATGTTGGGGATGCGAATTTGAGGACCATCCGGGCAAAGTAGTAAAAGAACTACTGGATGAACATAATCTGATCCTTCTCAATGACGGTACACCTACATTAATACCAAGGCCAGGATACAGGCCCACGGCGGTGGACTTAACGCTAACTTCTCCATCTATAGCAACAGATTTCCATTGGTGTACTCTTCCCTACCCTTTGGGGTCGGATCACTTTGCCATTATCATCTCCTATCTTGCCCCAATAAGACAGACGATAACCCAACCCAAAAGCAAATGGAACATACGCAAAGCAGATTGGTGTCGCTACGCACAAATCGTAGACGCACTATTCCACACGTGTACTCAGAACGCATCACCAGTAGAAAACTATAACTCCTTCATCTCTTTAATCGAATACGCAGCGGCATTAACAATTCCAGAACGCCATACATATGCGACGAAGACAACACCGCCTACACCATGGTGGACCCCAGAATCATCTAAAATGATCGCCATAAGACGACTATCATTCAAAAACTACAAACAGCAATCTACATGGGAATCCTATAGGGAATACAAGAAAACCGACGCACAAGTTAAGCGTTTCCTTAAACAGCAGAAACGTAACAGTTGGAGAACGTATTGTTCCAAAATTTCCAAAGATACCCCAATAAGTGAAGTATGGACAATGATCAGGAAAATGAAAAAGAAACCAGCTCCCTCATCAACAATCACCTGTGAAGCGGAGGACATCGCCACGGTACTTGCACCTCCAACAGTCACCTTACCTCCATTCGAGAGTATGATCGGGCCAGAAGTACAGGACAGCGCACAAAACATATTTCAAAGACCCTTTTCGCTAAGCGAACTAGATAGAGCACTAGACCCATGCAGGGACACCGCCCGGGATATGACAACATACACTACGCCATGTTGCGACATTTACCCCCAAGAGCAAGAATCCATCTGCTACAGATGATTCAACAACTGTGGTCAGTAGACAAACTACCGGATACTTGGACAACACATATGATAGTTCCAATTCTGAAACCAGGAAAGGATCCCACGGAGCCTCTATCGTACCGTCCAATTGTGTTACTATCTTGCGTATACAAGACAGCGGAACGACTTTGGAAACATCGCATGGAATGGTGGCTGGAACATTCCAAACTACTACCAGAATCACAGTTCGGCTTTCGGAAATCTCGCAGTACCATGGACAGTTTAGCTATACTGACTGCAGACATCGAACGCACAATTAATAATCACGGATACCTACTTGGACTATTTCTGGACATTTCTAGTGCATACGACAACGTACAGTTGCCTATCCTTATGAGGAAACTACAAAAGATGGGCTTCCCAACACTTCTACTCAAAGGAATATACGCTTCTCTCCGTCAACGCACGATATATATCCGTACGAAAAATAACTCATTATGTGGACCTTTCACGGTAAACCGAGGTATACCGCAGGGATCTATACTCAGCCCTTTACTATATATCATATACACCAGAGAACTAGAAACAATATTGGGACCACAGATCAAGACCTTACAATACGCTGACGACGTTTGTGTATATGTCTACTCCACGTGCTTTTGGATGGTACTTAAGTGGATCACGGATGCAGTAACCAAATTAACTAACTGGCTACATGAACATGGTCTGACCTTATCACCTCAAAAGTCTTCAGTAGTGATATTTACCCGTAAACGGAACCCACACCCTCTAGACCACATACGCCTGGGCGACTGTATTTTCCAATACGCGCAACTGTTAAGTTCCTTGGTGTAATTTTTGACAGCAAGCTCTCCTGGATTGCACATGTGGACCATATAACTACCAGAACCAGCAGCGCCCTGAACATTCTCCGCGCAGTAGCTCACACCTGGTGGGGAGCAGATCCCGCAACCTGCCTTCTGTTATATAGGTCATTGATAAGATCGCGCATAGATTATGGAAGCATCGTTTATGGAAATGCTCCGCAACAACATCTACGTAAAATAGACCAGCTACAGTACCGCGCTCTCCGCACCTGCGTAGGAGCCATGAAAAGTTCGCCCACAAACGCTCTCCTCATCGAAACCACAGAATTGCCACTAGAACTCCGTCGGCAATATCTAGCAGAGAAATATTTACTCCAACGACTCTCCTTCACACAACATCCCCTAATATCAAAACTGAAAATCCTAAGCAATAGTATGGGACCGTTCGAAGAAAAACGCCCTCCACGATGCCCGCTCTTGGTTTACAGCTATTATAAACTAAGATTCACAGCGCCGCTAATAACAAAGGGGCCTGTTCTGCCAGTATTCACGAAATCCTGCGAATGCTCTATACCAACATTGCAAACATACATCCTACCATCCCAACTCAATCAGAAAACTGCTTCACGACTATTATCAACTTATTGGGGGGACTACACCCGGATTTACACGGATGGATCCAAATCAGAACATAGTGCAGGATTTGCTTATTACTGCCCTGCCACCAACCACGGAGCTTTCTTCTCACTACCACATGAAACTTCAAACTATACGGCCGAAATTCTAGCCATCAAAAAGCCATACAGTACGGATTAGTAAAAAAACTTCAAGAAAATACTTATCTTAACGGACTCCAAAAGTACTCTTCAGCGACTCCAGAACCCTAAGTGGAACCTCAGCAGCAACAGATACATCATGGATATTATTGAGATGACAGTTTCAACTCAAGAACAAGATATCAGATTCATGTGGGTAAAAGGTCACTCCGGCATCATTATAACGAACTAGCAGACTCTCTAGCCAAACGTGGAGCCGTGGAAAGGTACGCTCCTAGCTCTGCCGTTACCGTATACAGACTTCCTCCCAGGGTGAAACAAAAAATAAAACAGGATTTTCAAGAATTTTGGACAAAAACTGGACAACTTAAAGGAAAACACTACGCGGCCATCCAACCATCCGTTCCAAAACAAGCCTGTATAAAAACTTCCACGCGAAAAGACAATTCCTGACATCACTAATTCCGATGAGATTAGGTCACTGCGCCGTCCCCAGCCATCTCCATAAAGTGGGGGTCATGGAAACAACACTGTGCGACGCAGACAAGGAAGACGAGGCAGACTTAAATCACGTATTCTTCAAATGCAGGAAATACTCCACCTACAACAAAAATCTGATAACCAGTTTACTATCGATACAGGTACCTCTACCGACATCGATCCCTACCCTCCTCGCGACGGGCCACCCGAAGATATATAGAAGTCTGATAAATTTCTTACGCGAAGCGCAAATCAACATCTAGACGAAACCAATACAAACAAATGGACAAAACATACCAAAACTTTATAGTTAAAATTCCATATGTAAAATTATAATAAATAACCAACATGTATAATATGTAACATTTTAAATATGAATGATAGGTAAATATGTAAGTAATGGGTAAATAATAAGAAAATATCTAAATTATATGTAAATATGCAAACTATATTTAAACAATGTAAAATATGTCAAACATGAAAGATACATAAAATGTAATTTGTAAAATGTAGTAGGAGGGCTGGTGAAATGGTTCTGTGACCAAAAAACCAAATAAATAAAAAAAAAACTCGAACAAAGACACCTCCTTCTTAACTGCGCGCGAGCTAAGGACTGAGTGGCTTTTGCCGCGTGCCTGAATACCGGTAGACTGAGGCTAACTTGACCCATACACAACGCGTCTGGTCGTTTGGTTGAGACTTCGTGAGATCTGGTTGGATCCCTTCCTCTAAAATGACAATGAGATTTTAACGGAGAACCCTCCCCCCCCCCCCCCCCATACTAATCAACCTCGAAACTTTTCGTGACTTTTTTTTAGATCTCATGCTTCCAATGACAGTTAAACCCCTCCCCCCTCCTAAGGTCGGCTTTTGGATGAAATACGCCACCTAGAGTCGAATTTCGTGTCATTGGTAAACCTATTTTTTTTTAGCTCTACAGTCCTACAAGAATTTCAAAACCTCACGTGAGATTTCCGTTGACTCCCCCTCTCCGTTGATGAGGGTTTGATGAGATTTCGTGAGATTTCGCCGGACCCCCCCACCCCATTTCACCTCACGTAATTAATGGACGCCCCCTTTATACTGTGACATTGCAGGAGCGTGCGCTATTAATTTATTTTTTATAACAATGAATGTAAGGAAGTTTTTTTAAAAGTAATTAATTTGTATTAACCGTAAGGCTAACGAAGGCTTTGAACTAGTATTACATACAGTACCTACAAAAAGTACGACTTTTATTTAATAACTACATTTAGCTGTATTCGTTTGTATTTTATTTATTTTTATTACCACTAAGCGATTGTGAAAAAGTCGATGGTATAAGAGGTATTTTGTAATAAAATATTTATTACTCTCGAATTTACAGTATATATGTCCTAGGTGCCCGGATAAGAATTGGGCTGGTCCAACGATCTAGCACTGATATGATCATAAGAAAACTGTAAGGGTTTTTCACATAAGATCGTCCTAGACGACCATAACCATGTTTTCCCCTCAAAGTGCAAATGAAAAGAGTCCCCAAAACAACCCTACACAATACAAAGTGACACGTAGCAGTAGCGCTACCTAGGTAGCGGGACATGCACAAACACGCCGTTGAAGCAACGACAAAAAAAAAAGGTCAAGTTGTTTCATTCATTCTGTGGTCGTATCTATACTGCTACATATTGTGTTACTGCTCACAGGATATATTAACTTCAGTCTTATGAATTAACTACAATGCTGTTGGAGAGAGGTGCTGAAACAATGCTGGGTACCTTTCCGAAAATTACAACTTTTCTGTGGATGCTAAAGCAACTAATTTGAAATTAAAATTTAATCATGATTGCTTGCGGACCTACCTGCCTCTACGAGTATATTTTAACTAATTTGCTACTCGAATTTTCTGTCGCTTTAAAAATACCCATGAAAACCGCAAAAACAGGTTTCATCACATTATTATCAATCAGCAGCTAACGATGCTAAGAACTTATCGAAAAATAAAAATACCGGTCGCTGTTATGATGAATACTGCTCACCAGAAGGAACTTGAAGATAATCGACAAGTTGTGTCATCTATAATATCTTCCATTATTTTCTGTGGTACACGATACAAATGACTTGCGTTTAAGAAGTAAAGAGCAACATCAAGGTGTTCTTGAAGACCTGCTGGAACTAATAATCGATTCAAGTGTTTTAATTTTGAAACAGAATATTGAAAATGTTGAGAAAATTGTTTTGTATAATCTCCCCACAGATTAAAAATGAAATCATTGACCTAGGCGGCTTGGTCAATAAAAGTAAAATTATGCAGGCCGCAAAGAAGGCTTACGCTTATATTGTATTGGCAGATGAGTCATGTGGCATAGCTGGGAAGAACATCTTTCCATAATAATCAGTTTTTATGACGAAGATAAACATTCAATCAGCAAAAAATTTCTGTGATTCGTAGATCTGATGGCGTTAAATGACAAATTATAACATCAGAAATTGATAGGTTTTAAGTAAACGAAGGACATGGACCTGACAGGTGTGTTAGCCAAGGATATGAAGGGTGTTAATAGGTGGGATTCAAAAGAATTTGAAAGAGAAAAGTAAAAAAAACCTTTATTTTCATTGTACAAGCCACAGACTAAACCTGGTTGAAATAATTTAAATCGAATTACAGAAATACGGAACACAATTAACACCATAGACTACATCATATCTTTTTACAGGAAACCTTTTTATGGAGAAAGTACGTGCCAAATATTTCAGCTTTATATGAGACCCACTGGTCTCACAAATATACGTGTTTTGCTATTTTTAACGAGCAATTTGAAGACATTGTTAATGGACATTCGAATGTTTTAGAGATGGGAATGATGCGGCGAGGAAAAGTGCTTACCAGTTAAAATGCGCTGCTACTAAATCAGACTTCATTATATGCATTGGATTGAATACTCAGGATTATTTGTACCCGTTGCCATTGCGTTACAATCAAAGATGGTCGACATGTACAAATGCATTGATCATATTAATACAGTAATATCTGTCATAAAAGATCATCGCAACAACGCGAACACGGATAGCTAAAGTATTTTAAACACATTACCAGAACTGCAGCTGCCATTGGAACCGATATGAAAGTCGGCGCGTTGTATCAGTCCAACAACGTCGTTCCAATAACCCAGCTGAGTTTCTATACGATTTTTGAATAGTGTTTTTGGGATTATACATTGTACTTTTACGCGTTTTGTTTTAAGCCTAGCTATAGTTATTTAATAAATAACCAATTATAGGAAGTATTCAGTTTTAGATCACATTACATGCCTTACAGTAAATCACGTCAGTTTGAAAAATAATATATTTATCTAATAAGCACTGAAACTAACACTTTATTTGCAAAGAATTACCTACTTAGCTAGCAGCCGAGGAAGCCCTTTCTACTTACCCATTCGTTGGTTTGTTTGAAATGATCATAAATAAAAAACTTTTTTGAAAAACTTAACAACTTTCTGCACTTTTTTGAAATCATTATATCTGGGCATCACCTCAGTATGTGGATGATCCACTGCAACGGTCACGCTTTATGCTTCAGTTGTGGCGTCCAGGTCTTCGTGGTCTATGTAAGAGTCAAAGTTGTTTCTGTGCGCTCAATTTCTTTCAGTTTTTTTTTTGGGGGGGGGGGGGGTATAAAACGTCGACAACTGTCAATTGTGTGCTGTGTGAAAAGTACAATTGCAGGTACCAGGCAGAACGTTTTCCATGACGCTTGTTCCGAGAGATCTTTTGCCTATAACATAAGATTCAACATCATCACCAAAGCTTGTCAGTCGTTTTTTGACCAGATTGATGCAATGCTCCGTGGTTCACGAACCCTGTATTCTAAGAAAACTGATATTAACATTTGTTTCTTTGCGGTGAACGTAATATAGGTGATTTTTTTGGAACGTCCACTCATCAAACACTCAACGATAATCTTTGCCATTGTTTCTTGAAATATTCAAACTGAACAATTATGTAAACTTTTACGGTATTTGAAAACTTTGCTATCATAGATCTTATAGAATTAGCAGAATTAGGAAATTGAATTCCACTTTTTGAAAAGAAATATCTCTAATACAGTGAAGTACAGTTTATGACAAAAACGTTTTAACACATCATTTATTCATTAGATTTTTAAATAGCTGTCAATAGTTGTAACCTTCTTTTTGTATTGTTTCTACTTCCTCCTCAGAAACAACTCTAATTGTATCTTTTTTGTGTGTACGATCTGGGAGCTAATTTTGCAATAGGATGACATAACTCAAATTACAGTAATGCGCACAACAAAAACCAACTGGAGTTCTTTTTTTTTAACAAAAAAAATAACAAAAGGTAAATGTGACTGTATATTCTTATGATGACTGACGACGTAAACACGCATTTGTTTCCGTGAGTCAAATCTCAACTTGACGGGTACAGTTGAATGGGGTGATACTACCTGTAGAGAACGAGTCGGACTGGAAAGTGACGACTGGGAGGCAAGGTGACGAAGACTGAAACATGTTTTCACCCCATTTTATGGATTGCGGATCCGCTTAATTAGGTACTGGATCCGCCAGACTATCAAATGATGCGGGATCCCACATTGCTGGATTGCATCCCAGCTAAAGTTTAAGTAGTTGTTGGTTAATTTTTTTAAAAAATATTCAAGAAGTTTCTGCCAGTGCTTCAACTTAAAATTTTTTGATTATAAAGTAGCACTATGGTATAAACTATGAAAGGACAAGGAATGACAACAGAAAATATTAGAGAACTAGACCTTACTAAAGAGTTAAATGAGACGGAAATATCCTTGAGAACCATCTTAAGTGTCTATGTATGCTTGGTGTACACATAAAACTTTTACATATAAATTGTGATAAAATTTGAGATGAAGAAACTCGAAAATTATTATTAGTTCAATTATATAAATATTAATCAATGAAATTATAATTAATTAATTAAAATATTATAATATTAATTAATTTGTATAATATATATGTATTACATTAATCAACGTTTTTGTAGCATGCATATTATCAGTTTTCTTTTGCCTGCCCCCCCCCCTTCTGAACAAAATCCTAGCTACGCCCTTGTCACTCGCGCATTTATACATTCACTGTACTGTAGTGACGTCATGAATGTTGAAATTAACTTGACTTATTATTTCGGATTGTGATACTAAGTGAACCCGAATAATGACGCTGCTGGCGTGTGACGCTCGTAAAAACACACTAAATTAAACACGTCTAAAACTACATTCAGCCACATGAGCTATGTGGTCAGCAGCATGACAATTATTGAAGTAACATAATTAAAAAAATTTATATTAAAATGCTTTTAACTTACACTGTACATCGCACAAAGTCCTTAATTCTCTACAACTCTAAGACAACTTTCCTTAATATTGCTGGTCAAGTTTACATCGCGATAAAGTGACTGTCAATGCTCGTTATTTAGTAAGGTGTATATAATGAAATCAATTGTGATAGTAATTTATGCTACACTAATTATGAATCTTGATATAGAAAATTCTGTTATTACTCGAAATGTGGTTCCCGTGCATATATGTTGAGGTTTGTTTGTATCGTTTGATTTTGTAGCGGTAATATTAGAAGAAATAGTGGTTTGGTTGAAATGCTGCCTGGAACTGAATGTTTTTGTTACAGTACAAGGCAGAAGGAATTTAGTTGTTATAAGTAATAAATAAGCAGCTTTCATAAGCTCTGTATAAATGAGGTGTACTGTGTTGTAAACGACTTCCAATGTTGTTTCATTAAATAATAAGTTTCTAGATTAGGCCATTGAATACGTTCGTTTTAAGTGAAGGATTCAATAGAAATTTGTAGAATATTGAACAGTAAGTAAAAAGCACTGTTTCGTGAATCATAGTCAACAATTTGTACAAAAATTTTGAACAAAAAATAAAAACGGGTTAATTAAGTTATAAATATTGGCAAAAATAATTTGTAATATTACAGAGACAGTGTAGTAACAAAAAAGAAGACATGCAGGAAATAAATTGAACCGAAAAAGAAAGGAATCCGTAATATTTTTGTAAATATAACATTTCGGGCAAGGCCATTTTCCACTTTTAGTGAACCCACTTTCGTGCTGGTATGGCCTACTCATAGCATTTTATGTTTTTTCCTCCAAGCTTTGATTTTTCACATTTATTTTGACTCATATATTACGAACGAAATTATGGTGTAATATTTGAGATTTCATACTATTTTATGGACGCAACTGAAGACATCTCTTTGCGAACTTAACAACACTACCTACCATTTTTTAAGTTTAAGGTTAAGTAAAGATTTATATTTTCTGCTTCCAAACTATTATTTGTCAAGTGCATCGGTTTTATGGCTATTAAACTAAACACAAACTTGCATAAGTCAGAAGGTTTTTGCTTTGATTTCTGATTAGTAGTATTTATGATTACGTAAAAAGCAAAGAGTAAACGTGGCACTGCTGTCTACGAAGTGGGAAACTTTTTGTTGTTTGCGAATTAATATTAATGGCAATTTATAAAGAACTATGCGTTTTTGCGGGATAAAATCTATCCTTTGTCACTCACTTCGCACACAGTTAACTAACTTGAGGCCAAATTTCATTTAAATATGTTGAGTTATAAAGGCGTGATTGATCTCAGAAGTACATCCAAACTTTCTCATTTATATAGATGGCCAAAGTAGTGAAAACCAATGTATTTAAAAAAAAAAATATTTGTGCGTTCATTTATTCAAAATTTAACTGTCAAAATTATGAGAAAAATTAACTTTGATCTTAAAATAATTATCTTGCGAATATATGACAGAAATTGCCTGTTTCATTTATGAGTTTACAGTTATGAGATCGCAGAATAATTAAATTATATTAACTCCAAAAAATGTCTACAATGGGTACAAATCTAATATGGGGATATGTAATTTTATTTGCGGCCCGCGGAGTTATGATGCATTTCCAAGGTGGCCCGCAAGAGCATTTCGGTTGGCCACCCCTGCTTTAAAGCATACATTTGAAGTGTTTTACCATACGAGGTACTGCCAAAGAGGTACCTGCGAGATATATAGGACGTCCAAGAGAGTTCATTAGTATCAACGAAGATCAGGGAGTCATTTGAAGTAATCGTCGCTGCCCTGACCTATCGGCCTAGGTTAGACCTAAACCGCCATTTCGATACTGATCGAATATTGCTCACTGTCTGCCACCTTAATTGTAAGCATTGCAAACCAATTCTAATGGTCTATAGCCTATTCTAAGGAACGCTCTAGCAACCTGCTCTGTAAATATGTGTATCTTTTCTGTAAATAAACTATTTCATTACTAGATCCTAAAAGCGCTAATACACTTAATGTGTTACTCTTTCTTGAGCAGCCATGTTCTATTAAGCTAACCTACCCATTCTACATACAATACCTCTCGGGATAATTGGATAAAACGTTAGAATCTTGCTAACTACTATTTGGACGTTAACAGGGCACATATGTGCTTGACTGGAACTGTATTTTTTCTTGCCTACTGTAGAGTGTTAGCTAGGCGCTTACGGCGGTCATTTATTTATGTGTTCCTGATCTCCAAATGGAAACAGGAACACAACATAAGAAGTGAAGAATACTGTCGTAGGAGCTGTGCTTAGGAATCACCTATTAGAAAGTATTGCGGTTTGCCTTTCCTGTGGCAGCAGTGCATGTCGATTCGAAATATTTTGAAACATCAATCAAATTGAGCATTCTTTTTTTTTTTTTTTTTTAAATTATTACTATACTGATAAGAATTTTATTCAAAGTATTTACTATATTGTAAAGTATGATATATAAGTTAATTAGTTAAATTTTTTTGCTATAGCTCTTCAGAGCGATTTCACCACCAGAAGATAAACTATTGTCTCCTGGTCTGGCCTTGAAACAGTCTGTCAAACTGTACCGAGGGCAAATGAAAAATGCAGAATTGTTGTTGCCTGTACATATTAGTCGTTCTCACATTTTTTATCGCATCATGGTGTAAGTAACTTGTAGATTTTACATTATATTACTATGATTTAAAATTATATAAACTTTTTTGTTGTTGAAATGTAATGTGATATTAAATGCTTGTTTGTAAAAATTTCTGCTAATGATATATAGAATAGTGCAAGTCTTAATTTTTTTATACCCTGGTATATACGAGGGTTGTCCGTAAAATAAGGTTCCCAATGATTTTTAATAGTGAAAAACGTGTTTATGCGCTTTGAAATATACATTTTTGTAAAGTTTAGACTTTTCCTATTTCTTCATATAATCGCCGTTGAGGTCAATGCACTTTTGCATGCGGTGTACCATCTTCTTTGTGCCCGAGTCGTAGAACTATCCCACCGCGCCGCAAAGGTAACTCAACATCTTTTATTTCAGCTCCTCTCCAGTTCTGAATTGAATCCCACCCAGGTGTATCTTCAATTCAGGGAAGAGATGGAAATCACTTGGGGCTATGTCCGGGGTGTAGGTGGGTATGTGGCAATAACCTATCCAAATTGGTTGAGGAGATTGGTTATTACACCTGCGGTGTGCAGACGAGCGTTGTCGTCATGGAAACGCACTTCCCTCGTGAGCATGCCTCTCTACTTATTTTGAATTGCGCAGCGCAGATTCTTCAACGTCGCACAGTAGCTGTCAGCATTGATTGTTGTACCAGCAGGCATGAAATCACACAACTATAACCCCTACCTGACCCAAATCACGCTCGTCATCACTTAGCCGACAGACAGTGTTTGCTTTGATTTCGGCGGCTTTGGATGTTTCCACTGACGGGATTGTTCCTTCGTTTCCGGCGTCGTGTAGTGGACGCAGGTCTCGTTCCCAGCAACACTTGAATCCAAAAATTCTTCGCCATTGGTTTCATAGGCTTGAAGAAATTCGCGGGCCGTTTCAACCATGGAGGAAGGCCTCCATGGTTTCAACGCGTTGCCGTTTATGGTCTTCCATAATCATTTTTAAAATCCATCTTGCACAATCATTGGCAATACCCTAAATGGTCTGTCAAAATTTTGTCAATGGTAGCCTTGCTGACATGGATCATCTCGCAGAGCTCCGGAACCCTTCCATCTTTCAGCATTTCTTCTTCCATTTTCACAATCGTTTCGTGCGAAACCGATGGCCGTCCGCAACACTGTTTGTCATGGACATCTGTACGTCCGTCTTTGGATTCTCTGCACTATTTGCTCATGTGTTGTATGTACATACACGTTTCTTGTAAACTTCACAAAAAAAAAAAAAAAAAAAAAAAAAAAAAAAAACGAATTACAGAGCGTAATTTGCACCTGGCGGGCGAAGTGATTGGGAGCTCCATCTCTAACTCCTGCTTAGTTAAGACTGAGCATCGCAGACAGTTCGCCGGGGTGGAGATTGGGGGGGAAACAAGCTACTCGCCAGTGTTGCCAGATCCCGCCAATGAGACGGATCGCGACAGCAGCGCCTTGGGAACCTTATTTTATGAACAACCCTCGTAAGTAAGGAAAGATAAAAGTCACAACTTACTGCAGGTGTTGTCACTTTAGGACAATGATGGAAAAAGCGTCATTGTATGTTAGCTTGGGATGTTTTGGGCATATACTCTCTATCAGTAGTACATATAAATACAATCAAACAGATACTCCTACCATCTATTGAAGACCCAGCTCCAACTACCTTTGTGCAGGGTTACTACCATTAATTGTGTATAATGAGGATGTAGTACATGATTCTAGGCAAATTGCATGTAAATTAAATGAACATTATATAAATATAGCAGAAAAACTAACTAACAGTCACAGTAGCAAGTCAAAAGACAATGATTTAGCAGGCATTAAGGTGAACACAGATTCAGTATTCCTTAGACCAACAACAGAAAAAGAAATAAGTAAAATTATAAAGTCCTTAAAGACTAAAATGTCCATGGGAACTGATGAGATATCTAATATGCTTATAAAAGAATGCAATAGCTATCTCTTAAAACCATTATTACACATAATAAATCATTCATTTACAAGTGGAACATTTCCAGATTCCTTAAAGATTTCTAAATTTATACCTGTTTTCAAGAAAGGGGAAAGGTGAGATGTAAACAATTATAGACCGTTGTCACTAATATCTAGTATATCAAAATTTTTTGAGAAAGCAATGGAACAGAGGCTTATTGACTTCCTAAACAAGCACAACATAATTACTGATTCTCAACATGGCTATAGGAAATACAGGTCTACAGAAACAGCAGTCACAATGTTTGTAGATTCGGTAAAGAAATCCCTGGATGATGGAGAGTATACAACAGCAGTACTTATAGATCTATCAAAAGCCTTTGACACAGTCAATCATCAGAGGTAACTCAACAAACTAGAAAAATGGGGAATAAGGGGTAAGGCCTATAAATGGATAGAATCATATCTGTCAAATAGAAAACAATTTACGATCATAAAAAGCAACACAGACTTTAAAAATATAACATCAAACACCCTCACTATAAAAACAGGAATACCACAGGGCTTGGTGCCGGGGCCTCTGTTGTTCATCCTATACATAAATGATATCCCAAGACCATCTGGGGAGAATGATTCAATGGTCCTTTATATAGATGATGCAACTGTGAAGATGTCAAACATCAAACTATGTAATCTAGAAACAAACCTTAATCTTTACTTCCAGAGACTAGCAAAATGGTTAGAAGATAATTATCTTGTAATCGATTTAAACAAAACCCAAATGATATCATTTCAGTCGAAAAGAACAAGGTAATCTGTAAATTTAAACATAAGCAGTGAGCAAATAAAGGAGACAGAACCAGCTAACTTGCTAGGGATTCAAATAGACAAATTCATGAATTGGGAAAAACAGGTGGATCAATGCTGTAAGAAACTAACCCCTATTGTATTTATGGTCAGCTACCTCCTAGAATTCTGCAGCAGGGATATTCTGATGACTATCTATTACTCCCTTTTTGAAAGCCAACTGAGATATGGTATATCAGTGTGGGGTAGGCCCACAGAAAATAACGTAATAAGAATATTAAAAATACAAAAACATATGATTAGAACAATACTAAAAGAAAAAATAATGGTTTCATGTAGAAAATATTTTGTAGATTTGAAGATTCTAACATTTCCCTGTATATACATATATAAAACTATACTGCTCTCACTCACAAAGAAGGTTGTTAAAAAGAATGAGCAAGTGCACGAATATGAAACACGTAATAAAATTAATTTCAATTTACACGCACACAACACAAAAAATTTGAAAAATGTCCTTCCTATTCGGGAGCCCAACTGTTCAATAAACTTCCGACAGATATAAGATCAATTAGTAACAAGGGAGAATAGTTCAAACATAAGCTTAAAGAGTATTTATGTGATAAAGCCTTCTACTCAATCAAAGAGTATTTAACTGATGAATGAGGGAAGGAAAGGCAGAATAAAAAATTGTTTGTAGTAGTAGTTTGTACTTATATAGGATATTACAGCACATATTTGTCAATAACATGTTAAAAAAAAAAAAAACCTGTATTAAACGATTTATAGTTAACTTAAGGAATAAAATTGTTAAGTAAGATAAGAATAATATTGAATATACTGTACCTTGACTTGTCCTAATTCATTATTCAAGTTGTATGTAAATGATGTATAGGACCAAATAAAATGAATGAATGAATAGAGAAGATACTCAGATCATGAATTTTGAAACAAATATTAAAGCTGTTTAAATAAAATTCTCTCGGTCTTCCAGCAGTATAAAAATATCACTTTCAAGGGAAATTTTGAGGGAATCCAGCTCTGCCCTCATTTTTAACCAACTGAAAATCACTGGAGTATTAACTGTTTGTTTTGGCAGTGTTGCGGTAACGGTCGAAGACAAAAGCCAACCCTAGGCAATTTCTGCCACTTATTGACCATCGCTGCTTCAATACATTGATCACTAGGTTCCTGGCCACAGGAAGCTGATTTCCAGTACCACTTTCAACTAAAAGAAATCGGAAGTTCCCATTTCAAAAGCTGCCGAGATTATGCTGTTCCAAAAATCTCAATCATGGCCTAAAATTCTGGAAACCCCTGGTGTTTTCTATTTGAATATGGCCATGAATATATCTTACAAACCCAGTGGTGTATTATGCAGTAGTGTATTGAACATGCAAGAATGTACGCCAGGGTCAGGAAGAAAAATCGGTTGTGGTTATATACAGTGTTCAAGAGGGGCATACAATTAAATTTGAAGAAACAAGAATCTTGGGACATCATAATCTCTCACACTACTGTTCCTAGTTTGAATTTACACCTCTTCCCTAGATTTAAACAAACATCCACCATTAAACAGTGGGTTGTTAGATGCTACTTTATTCACATTATGTGCTCTTTAGATTTTACTTTAGACAATGGTTAAAGCCAGAAAATTTCAAAATTGGTTGTTGTACAGGTTTATTCATGTTTCACCATCATTTGGATGTCTGTATGGTAAGTGATGATTGTCTTTCCTGGTTTTTATTTACTAATAAGCAGCTTTTGTGTTACATCATACATATTAATATATTCTAATATGAAAATATGTATAAAATTAAGATAGAGGAGGGAATCACCATTTACCATAGTTAACAAAAGTAAGGCATCAGCAAATGACTCCACATTAACACATTGAAATAATATTGCAAGTTTACTTTGTACACCCCTTAACATGAATGATGGTGAAACATGAATAAACATGTCCAAAGACTAGTTTTGAAACTTTCTGGCTTTAACCATTGTCAAAAGTAATACTGTGTTTTGCTTGATAATTACAATGTTTCAAGTGAGTCTATGCCAACTTGTGTGTCAATGCCAGTCTTCTTTCAATTGTGGTAAGTAGTTTTTCTTACTCTATCATAGTTTTACCTTTATTAGTTATCCAATAACTTTTGATTCATTTGAATACATATATGTAAATGTATAGTCTAAAATCTTGTAGTCCTAAATAAGAAACTGTCATAGAATATAAAATATGGACTACTGTCTTAAAAATGGATAGATTACAGTGGCAACAAGGATTTTTGTGTCGTATATAAACACAATTTCTACATGTAATTGGTCTACTAATTCGAAATGTAACCTTCATTTTGACATGTAAGGTCTAGTTTCTAAGATTTGTAACATCTCTCTATTATACATTAGTCAATGAACGGAAGTTGGTATGCCTCTTTCCCAATGACTAAATCAACAGTTTTTGAGGAAATGTATACATATCAATTAAATTAGTTTTAGAGAGGATTCGATATCTTGAGCGAAAGTGGCTCATTTGTGTTGACTTAAAGGTGGTGGATTTTCTCTTAGGACAGCAATCGGGTTATACCGAATACCCATGTTTCCTTTGCATGTGTGTTAGAAGAGACCATGACAATCCATATTTAAAAAAATGTCCTCTCGAACAAATATGACTTCTTGTAAGGCTGACAATATATTAAAAGAACTTTTATTCGAGTGATGAAAAACATGAATCTTTCCCCCTTTGCGCATCAAATTCAGATTGATAAAATGATCTGTGAAAATTTGGAGATACATGGGGAGTGCTTTTATATCTGCAGTGTATTTCCAGACAAGGCGGTTGAGAAATTTAAAGCAGGGATTTTTGATTGACCAATGATCCATAAACTCATACAAATTTTGTGAAAATGATACATGATAATAAAGCATTAACATGGCAAGCCTTGATGTGTGAGTGGAGACTTTCTCGATGCATCAAAATTCTCTCTGGTGTCCAGGCGGATAGTGTTGTATAAACACGACGTACGTTTCGACCCCTAGCTCTGCAGTCTTCATCAGGTATCTCTTAGCTGTCATAAGCTGACTGTCATTGCCTCGACACGCTCCACCTGACTGGCTGCTTCACCATTCCCCGGTCTTCAGCCTCGGCGATATTGTTGTATTCAGATCAACTCCGCAGTAGTCACGCCACCCATGGAGGGGCTTACAGTCCTTGGATGTGAAGATCGATTGGAGGGCTGACTGGTGTGAGCAAAACTTCTCATGGCATGGTGGCCACCTTGCTTACAAGTGCTACTGTGATAGCTTTGGCAACTTACTGAGGTAGGGCCAGGACGGCGCTCATGACTACGTTCAGCCCGGCCGAGTGGTTATCTTCATAGTAGGTGGTGAAAGACTGTAAACCATTAAATAAATGTCCTCCACTGTTTCAAAATCTTTGGCTTGTACTGCTAATGCTAAATCATCTGCATAGACAAAACTACATTGGTGGCTGAGGTTGATCATTAGTGTAAATATTGAATAATGTTGGTGATAGGACACTTCCTTGGGGCAGCCCATTTTTTTTTTTGTGTTCTCCATTGTCATTTGTTGCCCTGGAATTCAATGTAAAACCTTTGGTTCTAAAGTAAAATTTGGATGATTTCTGTAAATTCAAAATCATTTGTGAGATGATATAGTTTATGCAACAGGATGTTATGCTGTACAGTTTCATACTCTTCAAAGAGGTCTACAAAGGCCACTCCTGTGATCAACCCTAGCTCAAAACCATCCTCAATGTGATGAATCAGATTGAGGATTTGTGCGGTGAAACCCATTTGCTGGTGAATCAATTTCAGTTCGATTTTTGGGCTCAATCGATTAAGCAGCATACTTTCAAATATCTTGTAGAGGTGGCATAACAGAGAAATAGGGTGATAGTTTTTGGTGATAGAATAGTCTTTCCCAGGTTTCAATATAGCAATAACTTTCATCTTTCTCCATATCTTAGGTATCTTTTTCCTTCCGTGGTAGTTATAAAGATGCAAACGCCATTCCATTCCAACGGCACCAAAATGTTTTAGCTGACCACAGTTATATCGCAAGTCCTGTTCCTTTACCAGTTTTTTACATTTTAACAGCTTTTGTCAACTCATTCATTTGAAATTCCGTGGAGAGATCTTTTGTTTCTACTTGTGATTGTCTTACTATCTTAATCCTGTCTCTTCTTCTGAGTCTTCTTCCTTTGCCATTCAGTAATAGCTGATGTGCTATTTTGTTGGGTGTTACATTAGCATGCGTATTGGTTATACATGGATCACTTCTAAGTCTTTTCAGAAGCTGCCATGCCTTTCGGCTATTATTGGGCAGGTCCATGTTTTCCATGCTCTCAATCCAACATTGTCTCTTAGTATTTGAAAGTGCAGAGCACTGTGTTAACCCAGATTCTACAGTTTCCTGGCTAAAAGGATTTTCTTGAAAGAGACTCAGGGTATTTCTGCAGGAGAGGTGAAACCTCTTCATTCATGCCTGGAATATACATTGTGCAGCAACCTGTAGGAATTGAAAGACAGTAAAATTGACATAGTGGGATTTCAATTTACCATGAAATTTAGTGAATTCTGGAATCAACAATTTTCTACCATGTATCACGAAGGAATCAACATTCATAAAACCTCTATTATCCATCACAAAACACTTGCTGATCGGAGGCCTGAACACACGAACTAGATGATACAAAAATGACAGCACCAGTTGGACTGATGCTATTCAGAAATTTAACTGTACGTTGGTGCTTGTAGCTTATTAACACACTTCTATTAAGAGATGAAGGTTTATTTACAGTTCTTTAGGGTGAAGAGAGTCATGGGAGTGTACAAGGCATATATTGGTGATGAAGTGTGGGAAATATATTGGTGTAAGAATTGAAAGTAATGCATGGAAGCAAAAAGATGATCATGACCACAAGCTGGCACTCAATTTCAGGCACAATATTTGCCTTTGTAAGTAAGGGGGCAGGGATTGGAATAAATTACCAAGAGAACTGGTGAATAACTTACCAAAAACTTTAATGTTGAAATTTGTTCAGGGCAAAAGTAGATGTATACAGGAAAGAGGGATAATGGGCATGTAGGGAAATTGCCACCGGAGCATTTGCTCCATCACAATTAGATTAAATTAAATTTCAAAGCAGACAATTGTTATTGCAGCAACACTGTTCCTATACTATTCTCTGAAATCTCTAGGCATGATTTCCTGCTAACATTTTTGGCATGGCTATTTAAATATAGCTGGGCATTCATTGTTATACAGAGCATCAACTCATCTATCAAAAGTATGACATATGGTGGCTTTTGATCTATCAAATCTAGATGCAAGTGATATACAGATGCAATTGAATCAGAGTCACAGGTAAACTTTGCCAGAGCTGTAGTATAGTTCTTGAAATGTGTATTGATTATTGTTCCAACACCATCAAGAACAACTTTAAACACAGAAAATGAAGTCTTAAATTTCTTCCATTTAAATAAAAACATAGCAGTTTCTCAAAAGGAACCTCTTCAGTTTGCTTTACTATTTCACTAACTTCCTTAGTTTTTTTAAAAACTTTCTTGGATTTTTTTTCATGTTCTCTGCAAATTCTTTCTTTTAACAATTTTATTTTAATCTCATATGTCTATTATTCTCTTCCAATCTTTTCTTCATACTTATTATTGTGGCTTCAGACCTTACAGTTTATTAGTTCTTCCCATAAAGTCCATGTTGATTCATGAACAGTTGGTTACACATTGGTGCATAATTTTTGGCATTTGACTCAGAATTATCAACTATCACAGGAGTAGCACTTAATAGAGTTCCATATTTACAACAAACAGTGGCGTTGCCATACATTAAAGTTTGGATCTCTTGGTTGAGTCTGTCAGTCACACTGTATGATGGGAATACGTCATCAGTGGCAATAAAGTTTTATTGCTCTTTTCGGCCTTTCATATTGTCATCTGTGTCCTTAGGTCTTTCCTCATTTTGAAAGGTAAAATGAGATGTATACAAGAATATCTTTAAACACCCAACAATACTACAAGTGGGTTGGGTTTGTGAACCTTCCATCATTACTAGAGAATGCTTTTGTTGTTATAAGCAAAAGGTAATGTACTTTTGGAAGAGGCTTTTTCCATGTATGATCTAAACCATTTACCTACGGTTCCATAAATACCATAGTATTCCATTTTCTTCAAAAGTAATTCATAATTTACACAGTCAAATGCTTTTGCAAGATCACAAAATATTCCCACAGGGCTCATTTTATTATTTAGTTCCTCAAATATGTTATTTAAAAATGAATATATAGCCATTTCTATAGATGATCCTTTTTGGAACCCAAATTGTGATTTAGTGAGGATATTATTTTGTGTAACATGTTTTATTACTCTACAGTACATGACTGTTTCAAACATCTTTGAGAATGCTGAAAGTAATGAAGTAGGGTGATAGTTATCTACACATGTTGCTTCTCCTTTTTTAAACAATGGTTTTGCAACTGCACATTTTAGTCTATTTGGAAACACACCTTGCATTAAGGATTCTTTACAAATGTGGGCAAGTACACAATTGATACAACCTGAATTTTTTTTTTTAGTAATTTGCTTGAAATATTGTCATAGCTGGAAGAATTTTTAGGTTTTAATTGTTTCATGAGTTTATTTATTTCTGAGATTATTACTGGTGGCTATTATATTTCAACAAATCTATTTGGGAAAGCAGTCTGAAGAAGCCTTAGGACACTATGTGGGGATTGCTTTTCTATGCCTAATTTCTCTACAACTGAATTAAAATGTTTGTTAAATATTTCACAAACTTCCCCTACTTTACCAAACAGATCCTTTTTGTTCTATTTTTATGTCTTTAGAGTGATTTATAGATTTTACTGTTTCAGTTTTTATTATATTCCACATAGTTTTCATCTTATTGCCTGGATTCTCTATTTTCTCTGATGTATACCTGTTCTTGTCCTTTCTTATTATATTTCTTAGTATTTTGGAATATAGCTGGCATACCTGGAGCATTGGAAACCTTATCACCCTCAAAGTAGTCTCCTTGGAATTCCACACACTTGTCCCAGTGGTGCCAAGTATTCCGAAGAAAGCCTTTTTTGGAATGGTGTTTAGCTCTACTGTCGTTGTCTTGTCTGAAATCGTTTTCCTTTCAATTGCCTCTTGAGCTTTAAGGAACAGCCAGATGTCACAGAGGGCTTTATCAAGAGAGTATGGCACTGTTGAACCACTGGAGTCTTGTTTTTCACAACAAAAAAAAGTCTGAATCAGGTTTCGAGGAATGTGCTGGAACATTGTCGTGAAGCAGGTGCCAATTTCCTGTAGACCACAACTCTGGTCTCTTGTGTTACACAGCATCATTTAGGTTATGGAGGACTTCGCTGTAGTACTCTTTGGTGATTATTTGACCCTATGGTGTGTACTTGTGCTATACCACACCACGGGAGTCAAAGAAAGCAGCCAGCATCACTTTGACGTTGCTGCACATCTTGACGGGCTTTCTTTGACTTTGGTGACTTGAAATGCTTCCACTGTGATGACTGTGAAATGGTTTTCAGGTCCTCCCCATACATCCAGACTCGTCGTCAGTGATTATGGTGTTCATGAAGCCGGGCTCACAGTTTGGTGAAGTCCAGTATGTCCTATGAGACTTCAAAATGAAGTTGCTTTTGCACCACCGTCAGAAGCTTCAACATGAATTTTTCCCACACTCTCTTCATGGCCAAATCTTCAGTCACAATGTAATGTGTCAAAAAAGTGCTGATGCCCACCTCTTCCGCAATTTCTTTGATAGTCACATGACAGTCCTGCAGCGTCCACTTTGGCAATGACCGTGGTTAATTCAGCATGTTGATGGCCGACCGGAGCATTGCTTGCTCTCCACTAATATGCAGCCATCTTTTAGCTGGTTGTACCATTCCTTAAACTGTGTGATGTTCATAGCATCATTACTGAAAGCCATCTAAATCTTCAAATTGGTTTTCACCTGGACTGTTACCTAGTTTCTGGCAAAATTTTATGCAGTAGGTGCTGCCTCAGTTGTTACATCATTTTCCTTACAATTAAAAACCGATGAGAGCCCTACACTCAAATGTTGCTTACCAGCAACTGACACTGCCAACAGGTGGCAAAAAAATTCACTCATGTGCACGAAAGATTCAAGGTCAGCTGATGCAAGCACACTTCATTCAAATCCATCCAGAATAGTTAACACACTTTGCTAAAGCAAAAGGAGCGATAGATTTAGTTTTATAATTTATGTTATGTAGAATAAGATGGTTAATTTTTAATTTTATTGCTTCCATATTGCAGTCATCATTAACTCAATAGCAAATAAGAAGTTCCAACTTTATGATGATATAAACTACTTCCCAAAATTCGAGATCTGCTTCAAACTGGGTAAAACATTGACAGAAACCTATGAATTGTTGCTGCAAGTATACGGGATGGATGATGTGAGTAGAAAATGACTGTATGATTCTTTTGCAAGCTTCCATGCTTGCAAGGAATTGGTGGGGAACGAATCATGTTTGGACCATCTACCCACAAGCAGGATACCGGAAAATACTGAATATGTGTGGGTGTTATTAGCAGAAGATTGGCACTCTGTGATTAATTAGCAAAAACACAGTGGAAGCCATTGTCCATGAAAATTTGGGTAAATGCAAGATTTTTTCATGATTTGTACCATATATCTAAACAGACGAACTAAAAGCAAGATGTTTCATCAACATGTGTGATCAGAATCCTTCCTTTCTGGATTACACGGTCACAAGGTATGAGTCTTGGTGTTACGAGTATGACTCTGAAAGGAAAAGATAATCAGTGGAATGGTGGTCACCTTCTTCCCCACAACAAAGTGTTGCATGCAAAAATCCAAGGTGAAGACCATGCTAATGACATTTTTTGACAAAGAGGTAAATTGTTCATTAGGAATTCATCCCTGCTGACCAAACAGTAAATGCCACATTCTACCTGGAAATTATTGAACGAATGTTGCATAACATCTGGTGCATTAGTTCACAGATGATCCAGACCAGAATTCTGTTGTTGCACGACAATGTAACATTGCATTCAAGCATCCTTGTACGCCAAGTTTTGGCTCAGTGTGGCCTGACTGTTTTGCATCACCCACCCTACTTTTCCAGATCTGCTCCTGCTGACTTTTTTTATTGCCTCATGTTAAGGGGACCTTGAAAGGATCACAGTTTGCAGACATCAAGGAGATTCAGGACTGTGTGACAGCTGTTGTCAAAATGGTTCCAAAAAATGTTCTGAAGGTTTCTAAAAGCTATACATATGTTGTCAAAGGTGTGTTGTGTCTGAAGGTGACTACTTCAAATGCTACTAAAGGTACTTATAATGGTCATTTTGTTTTTTGGTTTTATTATTCCATTCACCGAATTTTATCGACAAACCTTGTACACAGCAACCTATTAAAAAACCAGTGATACACTGTTTGATTAGAGATGTCTGACTCTGACAATGCAATGAGGCATTTAGCTGCTGCAAGTGCTGTGCTGGTTGAATGTCTCTGGGCACTCAAGGCAACTATATTGATCCAGGTGCTGTAGTGAAACACATGGTTGACTTTGCTCATAGTGCCATTGAATGTTTCATTCCTCAGCCAGAAAATTATACTATGGGTGACCACCCACCACTGACAATCCTCTAATTAGTTGATGATCCAACCATGCATAATGTCATCCAGATTAGTGTTGTAACAAAATGGTTTTTTTCTAAGTTGAAAAAAAAAAACAACATTTTTTTCCCATAACTACTAAATCTCAAATTTGTAAGGCATTTATCATTTAATATGACTGTTTTAGAGTTTATACTAAGTACCTAGCTTAATTTTTAAATCTACTATACTTTTTCTGGTTCAGTTGAAAAGAAAATTACGAAAATATTGGCAACATTGACTGAAGTGTTTACGAATGGGGATTTCTCGAAGAGGCTAGGTTGTGCGAGAAGGAATCCCCATTACCCGTTATTTGGTTTGATACTTGCTATTTGAACTAGTGCTGTCAGCCCTACGAATTTGTCTGTAGACCTATGGATCCTTTCAAAAAATTAGGAATTTTAAATTTATCTACGGTTTTTTGCCTCTTTTTATTACTTATTGTGCTTTCCTTATATTCGTATACTTGTTAACTCTCAGTGTATAGTGATACTGAGTCATTAAATTTTCAGTAATTATGAATAGTTTCCTTGCAACCGTTGGCGTAAACCAACGATTAGAAAAGAAATAAAGCTCCTATTTTGTATGATAACAGATTTAAATTCAAACTTAAAAGACCGTAATACAGAATTATCAGCGCAGTTTTTATGCACAGTGTGTACTTTGCTCACAATTTAAAATTGCAATTTCAAAATCTTTTGCGTACAATAAAAGAACAACCAGTAAAAGAAAATGTAACTATTTCTAAAGTTATGGATCTAGAGGAGATAGAAGAAGAAACAGAAAATTCCGACAGCGACCGAACTAGTGTTGGTGGTGCAGATACTAGTGAATGTGGTATTGACATAGAGGATGAATAAAAATATGTTACCTATATAGATACATTTATGAATCATTATGTAAGACATTATATGATTCAGTAAGATTTAAAACACACATGTAAAATCTAAGTTCTGTAAATAAAACTATAATTTATCATATATATTGTTTTCTGAAAAAACTAACAAATTTAGAAAAAAAACAAGGGCGCTAAGTGTTTTTTTTTTTTACAAAGCTGAAAAAAAAACAACATTTTTTTTTCAATTTGCAACACTAACCCAGATACATTCCCATTGCTATCCTGCCTCCCTATGACTCAAATACTGTATTCATTCTGAACTGCTGCACCCAAGATCTCTGCCCACGTGGACAGTTTCTGGCTCATTAAGCAGTCTTGTCTTGAGCTGGCAAGTTTGATAATGTTTATGTGTTGTGCAGCCATGGTTTAGTCTACACATTATAGCCATGACATAATGATTTCTTGTGGATCTTAAAGAACCCTTAACTTGTGGAATGAGTACAACTTGGTTTGTTTCAAGTTTTGTAATTTTTTTCTTTAGTTTTTGTGCTGATGCATTTCTTGTAGTTTGTTTATATATTATCCAATTGCTGCTATGGTTAGCATGACATAAATAATGTTTGTGTAATGGATTCTAAACTGTTTGTAAGTGGAATGCTGAGACATGTGGCCTAGTATTATTTAATTACACTCAATTACTAGTTTGATGATTCTCTACTGTTAAAAGATTGAAATCTTAACTGTTACAGTAGAATTTATAATCTAAGTGTAAAACTATTGTTACAGAAGTGACATTTTAGCTTTCATCTTCATTGACAATTTGTATTGTGTTTCATGTGTTCTTTTGTATTGAATGATTTACTCACCAATTTTTTCTTTCCAGACGTATTGCCACAGCTGAGCTGATAGCAGAGCCACTCATATTGGATTTTGGAACAATAGATGCAAACACAACGCCTCCTCTAAAAGTTGTTCAGTTACGAAACCCTGGCGCTCTCTGTGCCAGTTTTAACATTGATTTTGATGATTTGACAGATGGCTTAGATGTCATACCTACAGATGGAACAGTGCCACCAAAAGGGGAAATGGAGCTTGAGGTTGATATTATCAATCCGTCACCAGGAGAACATGATCTTTACTTTTGGTAAGAGTTTGTGTTTGATAATAAGCTACACACACACAAAAAATTTATGTAAATCTGTAATCAGTCTCTGGGCTTGGACATTTCCAATGTAACGTGTCAGTCAGTTTTAAATACAATCAACTACTTTGTCATATCTAACATGTTAAACACTCCCATGCACTCACAGTGTAAACGAGAACATCAAGTTTACGATAGAAGTGGAAGAAGAGTGCCGGCTGCCTTTTTCTTAGACATCCTTATAGAAAGGAACTCGACAGGACTCTAGGACACTCTGTGTACAGGAAAGCACACAGACCTGTACTTGAATGCGCGTAGCCATCACCATCCAGCGCAACGCAAGACAGTGCTCACCACACTAGTTCACAGGGCTCGGGCGATATGTGATGCTGAAAGCCTACCAGGGGAACTGAATCACCTGCATCAGACCATCAGTCGCAATAGGTATTCTGAATAGTCAGGACTGGCTTTCTGCGAACCAAGATGCAGGTTTAACAACACCGATAAGGAGCCACCGGACCGTCTGGCCTTCCTGCCGTACTCTGGTGCCACAACGTTGAGGATAGGATGGGTTCTAGCAAAAATTGGGATTAAACCCATCTTCCTACCACCGCCTAAACTGAAAAACAGTTTGCGATCGCCCAAGGATGACCTTGCTCTGCAGACACCTGGGGTATACTGTATCCCTTGTGAATGCGGGAAAAGGTACATCGGGCAGACAATACGGTATATCAACCAGAGATGTTTAGAACATGCTCGGCACGTTCATCTAGGGCAAGAAGAAAAGTCAGTGGTGGCAGTACATAGCCTCGAACAGTGCCACAGCTTTGATTTTGAAAGCACCAGAGTAGTGGCACACACTAGAAGTTTCTGGGACAGCATTCTCACGAAAGCTGTTGAAATTCGTCTTGCCTCAAACCTCGTCAACCGAGACGGCAGGTACCAACTGAGTGATGCTTGGATTCCGATCATCGATGCGGTGCATCAGCGGCACTGCCGAGGACCATACGATGCGACACGCCTGACTCAACTGAGCACACACTAGGCGCTATCAGCACCCCCCCCCCCAATCCCGGTGCCTACGTCAGCCAATCATGGATGCGATCAACACTCACGTGCACTGGGCCAACTGGCAGGCTATAAGAACTGATGCTTTCCGCTGCATCCGACACTTCACCAGAAGATGGCGACAATGAATTTAGTTGCCAAAATATTGTGTGAAAATGCATTCTTGACTCGACTAGTCATTCAAGAGCATTTCAAACATATTTTTTTTCTTTTTTGTGCCACTGGTGGGCAGTGATAATAGGGGTGGGACATTGACAGGGTGGTGACAATGGGGGTGGAAATCTCTCAGTTTTTGCAGTAAGTCACATTAGATTTCATAAAGTATTTTGATAAAAATAATAAAAAGTAAATTTCAGCAGATACTACGCATTTCTGCACTTTATTCTGCTAAAGGATCTTATAAAAATTAGTAATGAATTGAGCAACTACACAACTACATATTTTATGGGAATTTGGATAAGGAATCATTTAAAGTAACTTTTAGAGTGGTAACCTAGATATTTTAGGAAATAATAATTTTTACATGATTTTTTCTGATCTCATCATTTTCATATCTTCCAGTTAGAGAGTAGTATAAAATTGTAATCTGCCAAATTTATATATCACATGAAAGAGACATTCCTACAGATCAGTTTACAACTTAATAATGCTGAGTGAGAGAGAAAGTTTTAAGAAATTTTAGGAAAACAATTTTTTATGAGGCCAGATACAGGAATTTTGACTAGTATTAGTTTTATTGTATAGGAGGCATGCTATCTGGTGTAAAATTTTCAAATCAATAGGAATTAATCTTGTCCCCTGGGTTTTGGGGGGAAACCATGGTAAACCAGTTTGATCTGGATTTACAGACCGCTTCTATAAATTGACCCACGGTGAGGCCATTCATGGTCAGTTCATTACAATCATTTGGGCAGTAATGATGTTGGGTTGGCCAGTGATTTGGCATGAGATGTAGCTAGTAGGCAACACACAATACTATGGAAATGCATTTCCCGTAGCCATCTTAGGCAGTGTGTGAAACATTTGCAAGATCCTCATATTACTGTAATCAGTTAGGAGTCATGGGGGTTGACCTGTCTTAAATTCACTTACCAGTATGTGTAATCATTTTATTTTGGAAATGAAGTTCGATGACAATTGATTGTAAGATTTTTAACGGAATATAGTGATGGTGAAATTTACTTGAAACAGCAGTAACTTTGATTTCAACACACCTTTCCTGATTGAGGTTATCCAATCTGGTGCAACCGACTTTCAGTAATGAAGAATCTAAATATCCAGAGGCAACACATCACAGTTAGAGTTCAGATGAAGTTATTATGCTTACCCCCATGACCAGCTTAGTGTCTGACAAAACGTAATAAACTAAAGAAGCAGAGAGGCAATACAAAAAATGTGCGCTGGCAGAAATTAAAAGTTCAACACCGAGACAGGAATGATAGAGTTTCAGGAAGCTTTGTAGATATTTCCAGGGTCATACTCAGAAGAAATGATCAAATTGAAATGGATCAGGCTAAGTTTATTACCTTTAGATTCAGTTGTCAATAAGAAGTATGTCCACCTTGAGCACCTATACATTCATGGATCCTTGCCGGCACTGAATCAGTAAGTGTTCGGATGTCTTCTTGGTGTATGTCTCTCTATGCCTGCATGTCTTGTGCAGTCAGTTGTCGCACAGTTTATGCTGTATTTCTAATGGTTTGACTCCTGGCATCCCAGATATGCTTTGTTGGGTATCATGTGATCCAAATTGAGATCGTGACCCCTTTCAAGGCTTGTGTTGTGTTGGCCACAATATGAGGACGTGCATTATCACATTGGAAGATGCGATTTGGATGGAGGACATGAAGTGTATCACAATATGGTGCAGCACCCCATCCATTTAATGGTGGGCTGTCATTGTTCCTTTAATAACAACAAACTCAGTCCTGCTGTTGAAACTGATTTCCCACAAACCATAACACCAGTGGCTGGACTTGTGTGATGTTCAGAAATCACAACAGGGTAATGTGAGTAGTAAAACTGATATACCAGGGTTACAATATCAGCTTATCACATTAACTCAAAATGTGTAGTTTGTAGCCACTGGATTATCAACTGTAAGAACTTAAAATGGCCACCACTTGTCTTGATTTAAACCTCAAGCAAGGAAAGGTTAGGGTAACTTCCTGAAATAAAGTCACTGCTATTTGTATCAAAGTCAAAATTCACTATATTCTTGGAAATAGATAGACTTACATTACATTTGAGGACAATCAGAAACTTCTTCACTAAGTTAGATGATTGTAAGAAATGAAATGCAACCAGACCAGACCGAACCTCATGTATAAAATTTCAAAGTCAGATTGTTGGTTACTAGTGTTCACGGCACTGCCAAAATCTAAGAATGCTGCAACAAAGCATGGTCTTCCTGCTATAACTTCCTGCTTAGTGTGCCACACACTACACAACATACCACATCAAGTGTTCACCGATAACTAATCAAAAGACCAAGATGGTTGTGCAGGCCGTTGTATATATAGACGTGTAGGACCTTGGCATAGGGGTACACTAAACCAGGGTTCATCTCTGCAAAATAGTTCTATGATCTCAGCGAATACTGCTTCCAATGTTCTGAAAATCTATCAGTAGTTAGATTTTCTTATAACTAACATTTTATATCCTTATAAAATTTTCTGTGGGTTTAATGGATTCGCCATAAAAATTAAATTTAAGTGATTTTTAAATGATGTGACGCAATCATTAATAACATCGTCAGTTTTGAAAATAGAGAGTTCAAACCAGGTTCAGACATTATATAACAAAATTAGCTTCTGTTTAATACCAAATGTTTCCAGTTTAATCATCTGTACCCAAAAACTATAAATGATTAAATATCAGTTTTTTTCGATTGCGGTAATATTATTCTGTTGGCCTCAAAACAAATTTTAAACAATTCTCCAGGTTTTCAACTACTCAGAAAGCATTTAATCTCACCTATAGCTGCTGTATTTAATTTATAATTAATTTCTGTAATATGCTATTTCCAGGTTTCATCATAACATAGCCACCATAGTCAAAATATAACCATTTTACCTTATTATATTTACAAGACTATAGTTTACTCAGAAAAGTTTTATGGAATTTGGTTTAAAGGTTACTGTTTTATTATCTTCACTGACTTTACTTGACAGGTTTGCAATAGTAAAAAGTTGCTATGAACATGTGTAGACTTTAACACATTTTATTTGAAATCATATACGACTGTCCAAAATTTAAGTATACGAGGGCTGTCTAAAAAGTATCCGACCTTTGGCCAGAAAAAATATTTCGAATACCTGACGGAGTTAGGACCCTAATCCCCTTCAAAGTAGGCCCCTTGTGCTTGCACACACTTAGCCCACCGATCCTTCCACTACTGGAAACACCTCTGGAAGTCTTCTTTTGGAATGGTGTTCAGCTCCGTTGTCGCGTTCCTCATTATCTCTTCTCTACTCGCAAAACTGGTTCCTTTCAGTGGCATCTTCAATTTTGGAAACAACCAGAAGTCGCAAGGAGCCAGGTCTGGAGAGTAGGGAGGTTGGCGAACGGTTGTAATTCCATGTTTGGCTAGGAAAGTGTTGATCAATTGGGATGAATTTGCAGGGGCGTTGTCATGATGGAAGCGCCAGTTGTTCGCCTTCCACATGTCTGGTTTTTGCGCCGAACTGCGTCACGGAGTCGCTGGAGAACATCTTGCTAGTACTCCTTTGTCACTGTTTGTCCTTCTGGTGCGTATTCGTGATGCACAATTCCTCGGACATCAAAGAAAACAGTCAGCATGACCTTGATTTTGCTTCGCACCTGCCGTGCTTTCTTCGGCCTCGGAGAATCGGAATGCCTCCATTGCGACGACTGTCTTTTTGTTTCTGGGTCGTACTGTACACCCATGACTCATCTCCAGTTACCACGGTGTTCAGAAATCCAGGATCAGTGTTGGCGGTGTCCAGGAGGTCCTGTACAACGTCAAAACGGAGGTCTTTTTGTTCCGGCGACAACAACTTGGGTACGAATTTCGCAGCCATTCGGTTCATGTTCAAATCTTCACGCAAAATTGCATGTGCAGAATCTTTACTCACTCCAACCTCTTCTGCAATCTCCCGCACTGTCAAACGACGATCTGCCATCACCAAATTTCGCACCCTCTCAACATTAGCTGCACTCCGAGCAGTTTGGGGCCTGCCACAACGCTGCTCACTCTCCGCTGATGTGCGGCCATCTTTGAATTGGTTGAACCATTCCTTAATGTGTGTTACACCCATCGCATCTTCTCCAAACACCTGCTGAATCTTACGAATTGTTTGGCTTTAAGAATCACCAAGCTTTTGACAGAATTTGATGCAGTATCTTTGCTCAATTCGTTCAGTCATCTTGCGAGACAATGAAATCCGACGACCACTACGAAGAGCACCTTACTTGATGACCATCAGCCAGCGACTGGCACAAGCGAACGCGGTGAAAAAATTCACGCTTGCGCAGTAAGGTTACTCCTTCCACCGTGCAATGTGGCGCCGCCTTAGAATCACTACTTTACGCGGGAAAAATTAAGGCCGGATACTTTTTAGACAGGCCTCGTATTGAGCTAGAGGACATTAATTTATTCTCACTCTAACAACTGACTGCTAAAATAACTTTGATCATATGGTTTTCTTAAATTTTATGGTGCATGTTTACTTGTTTGTTTATTATACTGGTTTTTTTTTTTTTTTTTTTTTTAACTTTGACTGACTTTAAACTCTCTATTACGGTTTCTTTAGAACAAGATTTATTAACTGTAGGCTGTTTATTATTATGAAAAGTGTTGTGTTATGGTGACATTACATCGTACCAAAATATTGTATTCACTATGACGGATTATATTCTACAACTAAAGCTTGATTATTATTATTTAAAGTTTATTTAGTATCTGTATTAATTGTTTAGTTAACTTTGTGGCATTAGCTAGCTGTGTAATTGGCTGTCCAGTTGTGGTATCAGGTACTCCACCTATGCCTGTTCTTCTGTAAACAAACTTTGTTTTAAGAATTTTTTAAATTCTAAGGTAGTTTACAGTAAGACATTGCTCCACTATGCCAGCGTGCATGTTGTCTATTATCACTTTGCCACAAACAGAATTGAGACTCGTCTCTAAGCACAAATATACGCCATTCATGTGTCCATCTGTGTTTTGCATTACACCAAATTAGATGATGCTGGCAACGAAATCAGATTAATAAAACACATTGCATAGAGGTTAGAGAGTGTAAGCCAGCTTCAAGCAATTGGTTTGCAATCGTCTGGTTGGTGACTCTCTCTGTCACCACTACTTCAATCTGACCTGCATTCATCTGTCCATCAGTGACAGCCACACAATATGGCAGTCTTCACATGCTGTTGTCCTTATGTATGGACCTGTGCCTGATCTAGAATTATTAGAGCCTTCTTTCATCCACTGTGTAACAAGTCTGTATACTGACATTGCACTAGGCCAATACTTCAGGAGACTTCACGATATGATGCACCCATTTCAAACATGCCAATTCTCCAACCTCTTTCACAGTTAGATACTAGGGTGTAGAGGGTTGTTACTCTTTGCTTTGCCATACTTGGTCAACAAGAACTTGTGGGCAAAAAAGTGTCATGTTATACCACACTGTTCACACTTATATGATAAAAAACAGCAATTTTGCACAGTAAATAGCTTTGTAATTCTCATACTATCACATGTAAAACTTTCACTTTTTAATCATTTAATATTCTTGATATGGGGATACTTGGGGCCAAATTTCATTCATTTATCACAACTCCATCTGGGTATTGCACTTTTAATTTCTGCTGCTGTATAAATGTTAACAATGAAATTCCTAGTAATAAAGAGAAGAATAATTTCTTAGGCTTCTACAGCCATATTTGTTAAAAATCACTTGATTTATCTGGAATGCCATGTTTTTTATTTGTATTGCTGAGCTTTTGGCTGACATGCTCAGCTTTCATCAGAAATATTATTTTTGTTTACTTAACAATGGGTGCCAAATATAAAGTAAAAGGTTGCTTTCTTTGTTGAAGTTACTGATTTTCTTTAAAAAATTCTACTACCTCCTTTACTCATTAAGGCCCCCACAGGTCTTATCTCCTCAACAGCTTCATGTTCTCAAATTTTGTCTTGTACCTGTTGTTGATGGCATGGAAAACTATGTGGTGCAGGTGGGAAAGCAGATAGTTGCAGCGTATCATTGTTATAAAGGCAAATGCTGAGGAAAGTTGGTGGCTAGTCAATTCAGTGAAAGTGATTTGCAGTTTTTGTAAATGCAGCTGAGATTGTAGTTATTTTTGTTTTAATGTAGTTTGTCACAGAGGCAATGATAAGAGTGTTTGTAGACTGAACAGATGAAATTCAGACTAACTGTTGGAGGGAAGTGTTTAATTTAAATTATGTATCTATTCTCTTGTTTTCCTTCAACTTAAACTTGGTTAGGAACCCACTGCATACTTCACTCCCATCTGTTTCTCATCAGTGGGCTTAGTTGATTTATGTATGTTTCTAGGAGGTAAGCACTGCTATAGCTGCTTGAATGTCAATGAGGAAGGCAGTTTTCTTGCCTGATAGTTAGAATTAGGCTGCCTCAAATATGACTGCTACTATTCCATCAGAGTTGCTGAGTTAAATGCTTACTGCTACAGGACTTCCAAATGGTTCGTACATCCTTTTCCACTTTCCTATCCACTCAGCAGCTGCTACACAGTTAGGCACATACTATTAAAATACCTAAATGATTTGTCAGATATATACATACGATAAAATTAAAGTTTAGAACACTCTCATTATGAAACACAATTTCATATATTAAACAGTGTCATATTTATTTTATTATTTTGTCACTAATCTGTCTCAAAACATATGCATAGCTTTAATGTAATGGATACTCATTTCAAAATTTAAGGATTAGAGGTCCAGAAGAATTGGAGATACATGTAAAAGTTAAAGTTATAAAAGCACATCTTGAAGCTCTTCATCCTTGTACATCTGGTGAATATACACTCATCCAATTTCCACCAACATACTATGGCACACAACATAACAAAACCATGGTTATACGGAACATCAGTGCTAACCACTGTCAATTTGCAGTTCTGGCTGATGTTGGGGAGGAACTTATTGTGAGTATTGGTGTAGTCTGTACAGTTACTGGATGTCAGTAGTTGTACTATTCAGTGTAATTGCTTAATATACTACTTTTCATTGTTAATTTATAAGTTTTAAATAAAATCACAAATATTTTGTTTGTTTTCTTGTATCAAAATGACCAACTTTTAACAATTTTCTGTCTAAAAATTATATAAGTCATTATTATAAATATTAAAAACTGTATTATAATTCTTTTTGATTTATGAGTAACAGTTTTAAATGATGTGCAGGTATATGAACAATCCATACAGTAACATTATGCATATGCCCATAAGTTTCCTTTTAAATGGATATCTAATTTGGCTACATGTATTAGAACTGTAACAATATTGATCATTGATTAAACTGGTAAAATTAAACTATAATTTCGAAGTCTGATATACCCTGTTAAGAAAATGAAAATGTGAAAGGTTAGGAAAACTAAACCCAACACTTACCAAAGATGAGGGCAGTGAAAAAAAAAAAAAAAAAAAAAAGAAACAACACAGAAAACATGAAGATCACCCACAGTACAGGTGTATGAACCATGTTCATGCAAAGATAGAAGACAATTGAAATCAGTAGTGACCATGTGATTAGTGTCATCTGAGATTCATTGTGTGAGAGAGAGAGAGAGAGAGAGAGAGAGAGAGAGTAAGAGTGAAAAGGATGGTGGACGAAGAACTGTGAGATAGGATACAGTAATATCATCCTTAAGATGTATTATTTATTCTTTCAGCACATTAGTGTTAGATTTATTTAGCTCAATTGAGAAGTATTTTACTTGCAGGATATAAAACAAGCTAAAAAGTTCATAAAAAGCTATAATATATTTGGCATAGAACCAATAGAAGGTACAATGTTGCCATTTGAGGGAAGAATTTTTACTTACAGGTTTGTAATTCAGTATGAACTACATACAATGTTTTCAATTAAAAAAACTGTTCCCCTCACTTTTTGTAGATATTCTATTTTATGTTACAGTTTCAAACCATATTTAGATGACAGTGTAAGAAGAAGTGAAGTCAGTCATGGCAATGACTTTCTTGTTTATGTTGACATTCAAAGAATCCGTTATACTGTTTACACTGGTGAGCCAAAACAATTTTCTGCAAATGAGGTGCTACACATTTATAGGTGTTATATATTTTCATTTTATTTTTTCAGAGAAAATAACTAAAAGAAATGCCAGTTTAACTAGTATCAGATCAACTGATTTACCTACAAGAGGTGCAATGAGGATGAGAGGCTTTGGCACAGGTAAAGCAATTAGTTAATATATATATATATATATATATATATATATATGATCTTCTTATAACACTCAATGTGGTCTTCGAGATTTTCTATGTTGATCGATTGTAGGTCCCTCTGGACCTCTTTCAGCCATTCTATACCGCATTTACTCTTTGTTATGATGTCAAGTAATTTCTTTGCTATTTTAGTGTTTTCCATCCTGTAGATGTGAGTGTAGAACTTAGCTTGATGCTTTCTGATTTCTTCTGTTCTTGTGTTGATCTTTTGATAGAATTCATTCCATGGCCTCTTCATCCAAATGCCATTTCTATTTATTGCCCCATATACCATCCTCAGAATTTTTTGTTCCTGTTTTTCTATTTCTTTAATTTTGGAATGATATCAATTACTATTGTTTTGGCTGCATAGGTTGCTTCTGGAAGAATCACTATTTTATAATGCCTTAATTTTGCATCTACTGAAATTCATTTTTTGTTGTAGTAGTTCCACATTAGCCGTTATTCGGTTGTATTTTAGTTTTTTTTTTTAAAAATTGTATCCTAGTAAATGAAATTTAAAATGAAACATATTTTAGATTGCTTTATCCATGTATCAGCAGTGAAATTCTTTCCATCCTAAGATAAAAATGATTGTTTCATATCTATGAATAAAATTCTCATTCAAAGTTTGAAAGGAAATATCACTGTTATGTTGGTATAATTCATGCAGTGGCGTAACAATAAGGTGGCAATAGAGGCAAAATGCGATGGGCCTCCAACTGGCCCCTGCATACAGACTAAACCTATTGTCTCTTCTGGGGCACTGAGGGAGGGCCCCATCTGATGAATTTGCCATGGGCCTCAATGGTATAGTCACACCACTGGGTTCATGATAAACTAGTAATAATAATGATGAAGTTAATTAAATACATAAACAAATTTTAGTTAATTCCCTGGTCACTACCTCTCCACACAATATGTCTAATAGTTTCTTGAGGGACATAATAGTAGAAGTTTATTGTGCCTAGATGAAACTGACAAAATTATTTTGATTTAAATTTTTGGTGGCTGCAACTATAAATTATTGTAAATTATTTTCTATTGCACCGAAGAACTGAATAATTATTAACGGTTAGGGTAAATTCCAACAAGACTATGGAGAGTGACTGTGACTCAAAATACAAGACAAGTATTATATAATGTATTTTGGGTCACCTTTTGGGTAAGGAAGAGACTGATTAGAAAGGCGTGCAGCACCTTTACAGCTGCATGTAACTGTTGTATGTGTGCAGGTGTGTGTGTTGGCTGCAGGTGGACAGTGTAACAGGGCTTGTGTTTAGGATAATGGTGGTTAGTAATAATTTTAAAATATTTATTTAAAAGTTCATGGGTTTATCTGTGTTAGGGAGGTGCAGAAAACATATTACTGTGCATATGATTTCCAGAATGTGTTGATAATCCAGTTTTCACCAGATTTAAAACTGAATTGTTTTTTTCAGTAAGACTTTGTTGTACTCATTGTGCAGTTACATTAGTTGGAGTTGTGGGAACTGGCTTGGTCTATGCTTTTTATGTGTATTGGCATCACCACCAACCAACAGAGACAGTGAGTGCAAGTATGTCAGTGTATGATATGGTTTGTGGCAGTGGTGGAATTCTCAATGATCAGTAGGGATTCAATAGGCAGTTCTATCCATGTTCATTGCACAACTTTTGCAGCCAATCTATAGCAGAGGAAGTATCTATGAGGTGATTTGGTGGGGCTAGGAGGTGGATCATGATATTTTGGAGTGTTGGTCTTTAAGAATGCTGTAGGGGCAGTGAGAAGTATTCTGAAGAAGTGGAGATAATTTCATGAGAAGAAACTTTGGATGTCGTACTAACAGCAAGATTTTGTTAATTAATTCAACTTTTGGAGGGGATCTAAGTGAATTACAAAAGACTCATGCTGATTTTGGTGATGAAAGGTGTATGTTTTGATATGAAACTCAGATAGTGACATTGTTGATTTTTTGTTTGTTTTTTGAACAACTCAGAGGGTTGTTTGCAGACACATGTTCAAAAAGGATTGTGGTAGTAATCGGAGATAAAGTTTTCATGGGAACAAATGTGTCTGTGCTAAATTGCCAGGCTATATAGCAGGAAATGTTTGATTTAGAAGTGATAACAACTGTTCAAGTAGAAGAATTGTTGTCAGTTTGTGGATTTAATACAGATGGATGTATGAATTCAACATGTCTTCTTTGGTGAAGTGTTCTCTGGTTGTATATGAACTGCTGTGCACTAAACTGGGAATTATTTTGTTGTCAACTAAGTTTTGCTGATTTAATTAGTTTAAAGCTTCAAATTGTAAAGTAAATAGTCAGGATTCTTGTTAGTGAGACAAAATACTAATATTTACACTCAGAAATAGTATTTCAAAAATCATCTGTTGTTGGTCAATCCTAATTTTGTTTTTGCTAGTTTTATTAATTTAGAAATATCTGAAAGCTTGATAGTTAGATTAATGCTGCAAGTTGTAGCTAAACTATTTGGTATATCTACTTTAACATCTTTAATTCTTATATAACTAAATAAATAAATATTGTAGATTCTGATTCTTGTAAATTGTTACTAAAACACCAACAATCTTAACACCTGATTTACGGTTAGAGCTTGACACCACCACCTCTTCAGAACCCCATAGATGGGAACTTGCCTATCGACACATTCTAGACACCAGACAGACCCCTGGCCTCAACCTACACTTAACTTCTCACTTACTATTTTGCAAATTTTCCATCAGTTTTGATATATATTTTGTTAGTATATGTGTATATATTTTTATATCACACTAATTTTATTTATTTACTCATACAACTTGCCCTAATTATATTCACATTTTTTTTTTTTACCTCAGTGATCATCGCAGAAGTTATTATGTTTCACAATGATCATCATTATGTCCTTCTCCACCACCAGTTGAATCCCCACCCTCCCTCTTATGTTATCTTTGCTTCATTCATGTTGCAGGCCTGGATGTACACACATCTTTCCCCTGCCATATCTCTCACCTTCCACACAGGTTACAGTTATTAACCAAATATTGTGAATTAGTATATTTTGTGTTTTTTTATATTTACCTGGCCCTCCTGACACACATGTGACAGGTTATCTTCCATATCCTATCTTTTTAAAACATATTGTGGACTTTTGTCCTGTCTGAAATACCTATAACAGTTTATTATTTTCATTATTCGTAAAGCATAGCATTCTTCTACGAGGGGGGATCAAATATAAATGGGATTTTATTTTTTATTTAAATTAATTTATTGATAAACACCAGGTAATTACAATTTATTTTTCCACATAGTTTCCTGCTTTGGAAATACATTTTTCCCGGTGTATGGGCAGCTTTTTGATGCCCTCATCATAAAAGGAACATGGTCGTGTCACTAGCCAGTTGCGCATGAGTCTTCCACACTCTCGTCATCTTCGTTGCCCTCCTAGAGCTTCTTTAAGAGGTCCAAACAAATGGAAATCGCAGGGCGATAAGTCAAGACTGTAAGTAGGGTGATCAAGTGTAGTCCAGTGTAATTCCTGTAGTTTAGAGATGCAGTATTTAGTCGCGCATTGTCTTGGAGGAGAACGATCTGTTGAATTGGTTGGTTTTTTCTTTTGCAGTGAAATGCAGCTCTCGCCTTGTTCGACAACTTGCAGTAGTAAGCAGCATTGATTGTGCGTCGTTCATGCAAAAAATCAATCAGCAAAATGCCTCGCCGATCAAAAAAAAAAAAAAAAATGCTTGACAGTCGAGTCTTGGCTTTTACTGGTGCTGTCTCCCCTTTCCTCCGCCACACCTTACTGGCTTCTTTGGATTCTGGAGTGTAGTGGTGAACCCATGTTTCATCGCAGGTGACGATCCAACTAAAAAATGCATCACCTTCTTCCACAAACCTTGCTGTAAGCCTCTGACCGGCTTCCAAATGTCTCAACTTCAGATTTTTGGTCAAAAGGTGAGGGACCCATCTGGAACACACTTTACAGAACAGTGGGTGTTTTGTGGTGATTGTTTGACAGCTCTCATAACTGATTCCAACTTGTTCTGCAATTTCTGAAACTCTCGCCTGTCGATCGATGTCAATAATTTCTTTAACCGCACGAATGTTTTCGTCTGTAATGCTGGTCAGGGGACGGCGATCGTGTTGCTGATTTTCCACACTTTCTCGTCCTTCCTTGAACTTTTTATGCCAGAAAAACACACGCATCCTTGACAATGTTTGATCACTGAACGGTGCAGTCAATCTCTGGCAAATTTCCGCTGCTGTAACTCCTTCAAGAGCAAGAAATTTTATAATAATGTGTTGCGCAGTGGAGGGGTGCACCTGTTGCTTTGACATTATGAGCGTTACTGACTAAATGGTGGGAAATATCTAACAGCATGCTCTCCCCACTCCTAATGGTCCCGCCTAAGCATAGCAGAAGCGCGGGGTCAGTACTGCCAATTGTCGATTTTCAGGAACAACAATCCCGTTTATATTTGATCCACCCTCGTAGTAATATAATAAATAAATAAGTAATAGTAAATAAATTACTACTGCTGTTATATAAGGAACAACCTCAATAGTATCAGAAAAAAACACAAAAAAATCCATAGTAGATTTAACTTCTGGTATCATAAGATATAACATGAAAATATCACTTGGGGTGAGCAAAACATTTTATGATGTCAGCTATAATTGTGGATGTGCATGTCATAAGTCATACTTATATGCAAATGCAAAGTTCAATAAAATGGTCACCAAACTGTTGAAATAAAACCACTGCTACAGTTAACAGTGAGATTATAAAAATGGAATAAAAATGAAAATCCACAGCTAACACTAATCCAGAACATTCACATTTTACATGTTTGTAAAAAAATTACAAGTCCAGTGGTGACTGCCTGGTCATGGAGACAAGTGACACAGAGGGTGTTCCTTTTAAATTGACATGGCACGGTAGGATCTCTGGGGTTTATACAGTGTCAAGCCAAGGAAACAAAATCCTTCATTTTTCTATTTTTACTCAAATCTCTCTGAAACTTGGTCACTTTTTAGACTGTTTCAGTGGTGGAGGCTCTAGATATAGTGCCACTGTTACATGTTATCACCTTCTAATCAAGAATAAATAAATAAATATAATGAAAGAAAAGTAATTATTTAGTAGAAACGTGACATTCTCTAATGTACAATAACTTATGACACCTGGGGAAATATTGAACACGACCATATCAATGAACTATTTTACCCTGTGGAGACAGATTGCAGATGGCAGAAATCACACTCATGCTTGCATTTTTGTGGAAATATAGAAGACAGGGGAGTTGTTTTACTGGTGGCAATTGTTCTGCCTCCAGGCAGTGGGCATACATGCCAGTTCCACAACTTTATGGAGATCGAAAAAACTTGTAACACTGTCAGTAGAGTCAGCAGAAGTTGCAATTTTTGCCACATTCAACTACATCCCCTAGAAGCTTTGCCAATACTAAGAGGCAAAATTGCTTCTATTTGTCAGTTGCTTTGAAGGAGTATTACACAAATTTATGAAAACATGCAGCAGAAAATGACTCTCAAGTGAAATGTGTTTCATGGTCAGAAATGGTGTGCCACTGCCGTTGTCGTGGTAAATGAAGGCAGTGGCTGTGCCAAGTAGACAGTGCTTTGTTAAGAAAGTATGGGTCCCTAGGTACTCAAAATCTCTGGGTCCTTCTTTTTTTGAGAAAAAATTATCTGTATTTTATAAGTACAAAGAAAAGGTTTTATAGAGGAATATATTGTATTTTTAGTTCAATTCAACAAATGAATTTTAGAACTTATAAAATATTTTGCAAAATGATTTGATTTATTGTACACTACACTGAAAAAAATCTTTTTAAATAATTTTGATTGTTTTATTTTGGATGATTTTATTCATTATTTTACAATTTTTATTTAATGAAAAAAGTTATTTCTCAGAGAGCGCTTAGAAATCGGGGGATCCAGGCTTCTGCCTAATCATGCCTGTTGAGTAATCCAGCACTGCCTGCAGGTCAAGATGGTTTTTTACTAATCAGTTTATATTTTGATCAATTTTAAGTATTTGTGATTGATTCCTTCAATATCAAAATCCTTTATTTTATCTGGCAAGATACGCAGGTAATGAGATATTAATAGGTTGCAAGTTTTTATGTTGTGAGATTCTTAGTCCATCCACTTGGAGCTCTTCTTCCGAGCATCTTCAACATCAGCAATGAAGATCAGTGATCTGTCAAAAAACTTCAGTGTTGTCACTACCTGAGCTGCCACTGGACTCTTTTATTTATTTCATATCAGAAACATATTGTCACATTTGCTAGACCAAAACTAGGCCACTTCAGTGCCTTTTCTGAGGCCTCATATACCTCATCTTCCAAGAAGGATACTGGACACAGTTGACACTGGAGCATGTGAAAAACAGTCTGATCTCCTCTGCAGTTGCTCTTGATGTCATCAATTTCCACATAGCCTCATCTTACTAGGTTCATTTTAGATCTGCCCACTCCTGATCTTAGCCTATTCAGGCCTCTATATCAGTCCATAGCCAGGTGGTAAAGATTCAGACATCTTCCACAGCCATTGGGAAGGAAAGCCTTAGCGTCCCACAGTTGAAAATTGGCTTTCTCAATTGTAATTTTAAGCTATTTAGATGTTCTCAGGAAACTTTGCCTGTGTGTTAAATGTCCATAGCAATGAAATTACTAAGATTGAAATTCCTGGTCAGGTGTTAAAACATGCCTAGTATTAGCTGATGGTTAGTGGTGTCATAGGCTGCTGAAAAATAACTCTGATCACCTTATGAGCTTTGAACCAATCTTCCATAAACTGCGTGAGACTTAGTAGTTGCCCTGTGCAGCTTTTACCTAGGCGGAATCCAGCTTGTTTAGGTATATGCAAAGGATCAAGAACAGGGAAGAGCTGGTATAAAATCATTTTATCAAGTAGTTTGCTAAGGTGACATAAAAGTGCAGTTAGTCTAAAATTCTTTGAATTGTTCCCTTCTTTGCTAGGTTTAAGCAAGGCAATCACTTCTTCTCATACAGTTGCTAAAGAGCTGAAGGATCTATTTCTTTGTTGTTAAACTCAACTGCTTAGTTTTCTCTCTCCTGATATCATCCAGGCCTGTTGATTTTCCATTTTTACTATGTCTGATAGCCTTCACTAATTCTTCTATGCTGAATAGTGTTGTGCTAACTTAGAATTTCTCAAATTGCATAATTAAATTTATATACAGAATAGCGGGTTCAGCTTTGGAGCCATTTACACAGTAAATTCTGGAAATAAATCAAACTAAACAGTTCATTCAGGCAATAAATCAATTTTCAAAAGTAAATTCAAGTAATAAATCTGTCTAAACAGCTGTAGAAAGACTGAATCTAAGATCTGCATATTTAGTATTCAATTTCAGTATAATTTCGCTTAAGCAAACCTTTTATTCACTTTGAAAGATATTCAGGATAATAACTAGGAAAGAGAGGATAGAAATCTTGTAGCTAGATAATTGTGTTATAGAGTTTTAATACAGTGAAAAGCCGGTATGAACGTTTCAACACGTATTACATACTTTAAATTCGAGAAGTTGCATTTTGGAAAGATACAGAAAGTCAGTTTATAGGTAGAAAGAAACATAATTGTTGCTTATATAACATATTGAAGTTTAGAAAAGTTCAATAAAATTTAAAGATTGTTTTTTGAGTAAAATATAGAACAATCAGTTGAGATATACATAAATTCAAGGGAAGAAATTGTATTCAAAATAAAGTTTAATCAAATACAAAGAGTTTCCAGTAAGTTACATTTAAATTAATGAAGTCATTGGGTCAAGATAAAAGAAACTGAATTTTGGCGGCAATGATACTTTGATAGCCTTCAAGGAAACAATATTTTAGGAATTCATAATAAATTGGAGAAAACATGTAGCGACTTCAGAATTGCTCAGTAGTTGTTTGAGAATACGTAAAATCATTTAAAGTAAGTTTTATAGATATCAGAAAGATATTAGCATGGTAAATTTTAGATTGCATCATAATTCATATATTACTGGTTTCCCCCCTGTTGTTAGTCTTTAGACGGGTTTGATGCAATCCTCCATCCCTTCCTATCCTCTGCTAACCTCTTCATTTCTACATACCCCTTACAACCCACGTCCCCAATTATCTGCTTCATATACTGTATTCTAATCTCTGTGTTCCTCTACAGTTCTTACCTTCCACTGTTCCCTCCACTAACAAATTAACCAATCCAGCATGTCTCAAAATATGACATACCAGCCTGTCTCTTCTTCCTGTAAGCTGTCAGGGCGTAGCCGAGTACTGGGGTTGAGGTATCGGCTAAGTCACCTAAACCAGATGTTGTCCAAGATTTTCTAAAGTTATGAAACCGTGTAGAATGAATATTGCTAACAGTTCAAATGACCACAGTCGCCACTTGCAGGCTTAACCTTCTGCAAGAAAGGTAGTATGCTAATAAATGAAAGTCTCAAGTCGAAATCAAAAGTCATATATTCTCCAAAATTATCACATAAATGTTATAATCACTGTTAGCACAGGCAATCGGATTGAAATCATCTCCAAAAATTACAAGTTGAGATTCCAGAGCATTAAACCGCTTCTCCCCAAGTTGAAACAGAGCAAAAGTTTGAAATTCACATGTTCACCCAAATTTTCAAAATGTCCGCCACTACGCGTTCTAACAAGGTCAGTCAACCACACCGGACGCCATGATGTAGGTTACCCATGAACACCTTCCACCAAAAACCGCGCGAGACCCGAACGTGCTCTCACACGCGCTTCTACATCGAGACTGTTCTATCGGCCTTTTTTGTGTCCTATCACAGTTTCCTTATATAGGAGTTGCTCGCGTGATGACGTATTTCTACCGTGTCCTTCCGCGCTCCTAAACATACCCTACTGTTTGATCTAATAATTTCCTTAGTACTAGGTTGATCTCAGCAAGTAAATTAGGGTTACCAGAATTTTTTCTCCGAATCCGGGGACGCTTCAGCACTTTTTCACCAAAATCCGGGGACGCTTTCGACATTTTTTGTCCAAATGATGCGATGCACGTTTATAAGTTATATGATGATTAAAGGTTGGGTTAACTTAAAAGAAACATATTTGTCATTGTTATATATTTAGTATTTTAAAAGATATGGTACCTGATTTTACCTGCAACTTGTTGTCAATTGTCATTGGTATTTGTCAGAAGAATGAATCTTCTTGAGAAGATCTTGTCTGCCAGAAAATTGTCGGCAAGTCATGGAAAAGTATGTTAATATAGTTAGTGTAGCTTGAACTGTTTCTGTACTCATTCTGACGCTCTGTGATGTCCCCATCATGTTCATTGAGGAGAAGACTCTCTCTACAGATGTGTTAGCCCCAGGAAGACACGAATACAGTTCTACTAAGTTGCGAAGCTGAACATATGGGACCATTTTGTTAGAAAAATGTAAATAAAGTTAATTCCATCTTACACCAACACTGGATTCATTCCATCCGACTACTTTATCTTTTGACACAAATTCCTTTAGAGAAGAAATTTCATTGATTTCTTTCTTTAAACGAATGCATTAGCAAATCAGGGCTTTTAAAAAAGTATATCTAGATTTTAAAAAAAATCTGGGGTCAACAGTAAAAATCCGGGGACATTGCGGGGACGAAATCTGTCCGGGGACAAAGAGCTAAATACGGGGACTGTCCCCGGGAAACGGGGACGTCTGGTAACCCTAAAGTAAATGGTAAAAGTGATGGGTGTTACTAGATGAAGTGTTTAGTGCCTGAATATTATGTTAATTTTGCCTCTCCGAAAACTTGTCGACATGGTTGATTTTTGCAAGTCTTACAGCTTTAGTCAAAATTTGTTATTTTTAAAATTGGTTGTAATTATCAATGTGAAAGTAAGCTTAAAATATTATTCTTGATTTTAGGTTCTTCCAAAATATCTACTTTGTTTAAATCAGATGAGTTATGGTAAGACCGTTACTTAATAACAATCGGTTGTGACCACGATTTAGTTTTCCTGGAATAACTCTGAAGTTTTATGGGTTATCGTGCCGGAAAAATTACTAAAGTATAGCCTGGATTTAACTGCGCATTTTGAAGTTTATCTTGTCTCTGTAGCTGTACCACTGAGACACAATAAATTGTTTAGTGATTTGCACGTGTGCTGGGTGTCAAGAAAAATAAGAAAATCTATAACATCGGTTCTATGGCTTTTTATAACTTGAAATAATTATGTAGGAAGCTAAAAGAATGGGTTTTTATGATGAACTAATTTTTATCCCGGAATCTAAGTAGGCTTTTGAGTAAAAAATTGCCAAAACTGGGTGTTCAATTTTTACGTGTTCATTTAATGTTTAAAATTACTTAGAGTGTTGTAAACTATCAGATTTATGTGAATTTACTTCGCTTCCGGACTGCTTTATTTTATTCTCTACTTTATATTGTGTGGCAGTGTTTAAAATCAGTGTTGAAGCATTTTATATGTGCAGTGATTATAGCCAGTTACTTTACGATTGGATTAACATAAAACAGGTTAGTGAAATGCCTTAAAATGTGTCTAGAAAATCAATTATGTGTGTTAGCTAGTATTTAAATGTCATTAGTGCTCTTGAAATGGCTTTAAAGTGCTGGAATTTATTCCTAAAAGTTGGACAAATTGATCGATTTACCGGCGTCTATTTACTCACTGATATTTCATATTCTACAGACTGAAACTATTTAAAACCTATTAAAATTGAAAGATTATTTTATTTACTGCTTGTTTTTCTACTTTTTAAATCCTGAGACTACTTAAAAGACCAAAATTATGTATGTGAACTGTTTAAGCAAAATGAGTATTAAAAATCCAATATAATTTCTTCTTGTGGTTATTAGATGCTTTAAAACTATCAGAAACCTGTTAATTTATCTACTAGGCTGTCTCAGGGATTATTATTGCTGCTTTTGGGGCCTCAACATGGTCATATTACATTACAATGAATTATTTTCATTTTTTTTACCTCAGACTATTGTTTACTCATCCAGTTTATTTCTTTAAAAGTCCTACTAAACTATCTTTAAATGTGAAGTTATGGTTATAGTGCGTCTAGGCCTGTGTATTATAGGTTCTTTATTGCCTTTACTGTGTGAAATTCACTTCAAAAATACCAAAACTGATATCTGTCAAGATTTTTATGGTTAGATTTTTCCTGTATGGATATTACTTATTTATCTCTGGAATGATTCGTATTAAACATGATAAGGGTTTTATTTATGCATTTTACTTGCAATTATTTAACACTTACTTCATTTAAATCGGTTCCCAATATCTCTCCAACTAATGCTAGTGTCTGTTATCGAAAGTTTATTCTTATGTGAAATAACCTATTTCCTACTGAAATATCGTTGATTTAATGCAGTTTAGGTGTTATTTACATTGTTTATGGGTTATTTATTCACTTTATTATACCAGAAATGCTGTTAACTTGATTTAAAGTGTGGTACCGGATACTACAGTTAACCCAAAACTCGGCCCGATTCTAACCCAATGTTGAAAATAGAATGAGGGATACCTTACAAAGCTTCTTCATAAACTTCTTTTCTCACCCATCATTTCCAAAACTCGTTCATTTCTTACTTTGTCTGACCACCTAATTTTCAGCATTCTTCTGTAGCACCACATTTCAAATGCTTCAAGTTTCATTCTTTCCGGTATTCCTAAAGTCCATGTTTCGCTACCGTAAAGTGCTGTGCTCCACACATAGAGTTTTAAGAAGTTCTTTGTAATTCCTAGATCAACATTTGACACTAAAAGGTTTCTCTTTTCATGAAGGCTCTTTTTGGTAATGCTATTCTGCTTTTAACATCATTCCTGCTTCGGCCATCGGTTGTAATTTTGCTTCCTAAGTAACAGAACTCACTCACTTCTCCTATTGCATCCGATCCTATTTTTATATTTAATCTGCTAGTATTAGTATCATTTCTGCTATATTTCATCACTTTGGTCTTACTTTGATTTATGTTCAGTCCAAAATATTTCTTCACTATTTTGTTCATGCCATTCAATAAAATCTCAATATCCTCAGCCCTCTCTGCTAACAAGACAATGTCATCAGCAAATCGTAGCATACTGATTTTTTTCTCCCTGAAAACTTATGCCACATGGAAATTTTTCTTTGACTTTCTTCATTGCTTCTTCTACATACAAGTTGAATATTAACGGGGATAGACTACAACCTTGTCTCACACCCTTTTTAACTGATGCATGTCTCTCGTGATTCTCTACTTTTATTACAGCCACTTGATTCTTATATAGTTTATATTCTTCTATCTTGATACTTTAGACCTGACTTCTTTAAAATTTTGAACATCTTGTCCCACCTAAAATTAGCAAAAGCTTTTTCTAAATCAACAAATGCCATAAAACTATCTTTGTTTTTCTTGATCCGCCCTTCAAGTATTAATCTTAAAGACAGAATAGCTTCACTTGTACCCCGATTTTTCCTAAACCCAAACTGATCTTCACCTACTATCTCTTCTACTACCCTTTCCATCCTTCTGTATATTATTCTGGTCAGTAATTTTGAAGCATGTGATCTTAGACTATTGGTGTGATAATTTTCACAATTGTCGGCTTGTGTTTTCTTTGGAAGTGTGAAGATGATATTTTTATTAAAATAAGTTGAAACTTCTCCAGTTTCATAACTTTTTGATATCAGCTTGAATAATCTTTTGATTCCTACCTCTCTTAGAGATTTAAGAAGTTCTGCAGGGATCTCATCAATTCCAACTGCCTTATTTGCTTTCAAGTCATTCAGAGCTCTATTAAATTCTGTTCTGAAAACAGAATCTCCTAAGTCATCAATGTCAACATCGCCTTCCTTTTCCAATACACTATAGTTCAAGTTGTCCCCAACACATAGTTTCTCAATGTACTCTTTCCATCGGTTAGCTCTATCTTCAGAGCTTAAAAGAGGTTTCCCATCGGCAGTTTTAATGTTCATACCTTTTTTCTTAATTTCTCCAAAATTCTGTTTGATGTTTCCATATGCAACATCTACTTTTACTACGACCATTTCCTTTTCTACTTCTTCACACTTTTCTTGTAGCCATTTTTCTTTTGTTATTTTGCTTTTCCTATTTATTTGATTTCTAAATTGCCTGTACTGCACTCTTCCTGCTTCATCTGAGTATTTTTGTACCTTCTCCTCTGATCCATCAGCTGCAAAATTTCTTCTGTGATCCAAGGTTTTCGGGCAGCTTGTTCTTTACCAGCTTTCATTATTTCGGTCTTTAATGCATTCCATTCATCCTCAGTTGAGCTCCTTTCACTGTTACTTCTTAGACCTAAGTCTACCATTTCTGCCAATTTTTTTCTTGTGCTAGATTGTTTCTGTTTATTCACTTCAGTCTGTTATGCTTATGCTGCTTCCTTATTCACATGGATTTCAGCCTGCACTTCATTATTATCAAATTATGGTCCGTGTCTTAGTCTGCTCCTTGGTATGCATTACAATCTAGAACTTGATTCCTGAATCTCTGTTTGACCATGATATAATCTAGCTGATATCTGCCGGTATTCCCAGGACGTTTCCAGGTGTATATTCTTCTTGCATGGTTCTTAAACAATGTGTTCACCACTACTAGGTTATATCTTTCACAAAATTCTAGCAACATGCTTCCTCTCTCTTTTCTTTCTCCTAGACCAAAACTTCCTATAGTATTGCCATCTTTTCCTTCTCCCACCGTTGCATTCCAATCACCCATGATTATTAGATTTTCCTCCCCTTTCACATATTGGATTAATTCTTCAATTTCAGCGTATATTTTCTCTACTTCTTCATCATCTTCCTGTGACATTGTTATATATACTTGTACTAATGTGGTTGGGATGGGCTTAGTTTCTAACCTAATCAAAATAATCCTGTCACTAAACTGTTCATAATAACTCACCCATTTCCCTACTTTCCTGTTAATTACAAATCATACACCAGTGATTCCATTGACAGCTTGTGTGCAAATTATCCTGTGTTCCCCAGACCAGAAATCCTGTGCGTCCTTCCATTTAATCTCACTAATCCCAACAACATCTAACTTAAGTTGTTCCATCTCCCTTTTTAAGTTTTGTAACCTACCTGCCCTATTCATACTTCTAACATTCCACTCTCTGACTCGTAGAATGTTCTATCCATTCTGACGTCTTCTCCCTGAGCAGTCCCCACCCGTATATCCCATTTGGGGACTATTTTACCTCCGGAATATTTTACCCAGGAAGAAGCCATCATTTGAGAGGATTACATATCCTCGGGATACCCTTTGGGTCTTTAATGCAGTGGTTTTCCGTTGCCTTCTGCATCCTCATGCCGTTGATCATTTCTGATTCATCTGCCTTTAGGGGCTGTTTCCAACCCCAAGGGAAGAGGGTGCCCTGAACCGCTCCGCGTGGAATGATAGAAGTCTGAATAGGGCAGGTAGGTTAGAAAACTTAAAAAGGGAGATGAAACAACTTAAGTTAGATGTTGTTGGGATTAGTGAGGTTAAATGGAAGGACGCACAGGATTTCTGGTCTGGGGAACACAGGATAATTAGCACACAAGCTGTCAATGGAGTCACTGGTGTAGGATTTGTAATGAACAAGAAAGTAATGAAATGGGTGAGTTATTATAAACAGTTTAGTGACAGGATTATTTTGATGAGGTCAGAAACTAAGCCTGTCCCAACCACATTAGTACATGTATATATGCCAACGTCACATGAATATGACGAAGAAATAGAAAAAATATATGCTGAAATTAAAGAATTAATCCAATATGTGAAAAGGGAGGAAAATTTAATAATCATGGGTGATTGGAATGCATTAGTGGGAGATGGAAATGAGGGCAATACTGTAGGAAGTTTTGTTCTAGGAGAAAGAACTGAGAGAGGAAGCAGGTTGCTAGAATTTTGTGAAAGATATAAGCTAGTAGTGCCAAACACACTGTTTAAGAACCATGCAAGAAGAATATACACCTGGAAACGTCCTGGGGATACAGGCAGATATCAGCTAGATTATATCATGGTCAAACAGAGATTCAGGAATCAAGTTCTAGACTGTAAAGCATACCCAGGAGCAGACATAGACGCGGACCATAATTTGGTAGTAATGAAGTGCAGGATGAATAAGGAAGCAGCATAAGCAGAACAGACTGGAAGTGAATAAACTGAAACAATCTAGCATGAGAGAAAAATTTGCAGGTCTAAGAAGTAACTTTGAAAGGAGCTCAACCGAGGACGATAATGAAAGCTGGCAAAGAAACATTAGGCTTTAGGGAACAAGCTGCCTGAAAACCTTGGATCACAGAAGAAATTTTGGAGCTGATGGATCAGAGGAGAAGGTACAAAAATACTCAGGATGAAACAGGAAGAGAGCAATACAGGCAATTTAGAAATCAAATAAATAGGAAATGCAAAATAGCAAAACAAAAATGACTACAAGAAAAGTGTGAAGAAGTAGAAAAGGAAATGGTCGTAGGAAAAGTAGATGTTGCATATAGAAACATCAAACAGAATTTTAGAGAAATTAAGAAAAAAGGTATGAACATTAAAACTGCCGATGGGAAACCTCTTTTAAGCTCTGAAGATAGAAATAACCGATGGAAGGAATACATTGAGAAACTGTATGTTGGGGATTACTTGAACAATAGTGTATTGGAAAAGGAAGGCGATGTCGACATTGATGACTTAGGAGATTCTGTTTTCAGAACAGAATTTCATAGAGATCTGAATAACTTGAAAGCAAATAAGGAAGTTGGAATTGATGAGATACCTGCAGAACTTCTTAAATCTCTAGGAGAGGAAGGAATCAAAAGATTATTCAAGCTGATATCAAAAAGTTATGAAATAGGAGAAATTCCAACTGATTTTAATAAAAATATCATCTTCACACTTCCAAAGAAAGCCCAAGCCGACAATTGTGAAAATTGTCGCACCATTAGTCTAACATCATATGCTTCAAAATTGCTGACCTGAATAATATACAGAAGGATGGAAAGGGTAGTAGAAGAGATAGTAGGTGAAGATCAGTTTGGGTTTAGGAAAAATCGGGGTACAAGTGAAGCTATTCTGTCTTTAAGATTAATACTTGAAGGGTGGATCAAGAAAAACAAAGATACTTTTATGGCATTTGTTGATTTAGAAAAAGCTTTTGATAATGTTAGGTGGGACAAGATGTTCAAAATTTTAAAGAAATCAGGTCTAAAGTATCGAGATAGAAGAATACTATATAAACTATATAAGAATCAAGTGGCTGTAATAAAAGTAGAGTAATCACGAGAGACATGTATCAGTTAAAAAGGGTGTGTGACAAGGTTGTAGTCTATCCCCGTTAATATTCAACTTTTATGTAGAAGAAGCAATGAAGAAAGTCAAAGAAAAATTTCCATGTGGCATAAGTTTTCAGGGAGAAAAAATCAGTATGCTACGATTTGCTGATGACATTGTCGTGTTAGCAGAGAGGGCTGAGGATATTGAGATGTTATTGATTGGCATGAACAAAATAGTGAAGAAAGATTTTGGACTGAATATAAATCAAAGTAAGACAAAAGTGATGAAATATAGCAGAAATGATACTAATACTAGCAGATTAAATATAAAAATAGGATCGGATGCAATAGGAGAAGTGAGTGAGTTCTGTTACTTAGGAAGCAAAATTACAACCGATTGCACGAAGCAGGAATGATGTTAAAAGCAGAATAGCATTAGCAAAAAGAGCCTTCATGATGAAGAGAAAACTTTTAGTGTCAAATATTGATCTAGGAATTATAAAGAACTTTTTAAAACTCTATATGTGGAGCACAGCACTTTACGGCAGCGAAACATGGACTTTAGGAATACTGGAAAGAATGAAACTTGAAGCATTTGAAATGTGGTGCTACAGAAGAATGCTGAAAATTAGGTGGTCAGACAAAGTAAGAAATGAACGAGTTTTGGAAATGATGGGTGAGAAAAAAGTTAATGGAAGAAGCTTACAGGAGGAAGAGACAGGCTGGTAGGTCAAATTTTGTGACATGCTGCATAGGTTAATTTGTTAGTGGACTGAACAGTGGAAGGTAATAACTGTAGCGGAAGACAGAGATTAGAATATATGAAGCAGATAATTGAGGACGTGGGTTGTAAGGGGTTTGTAGAAATGAAGAGGTTAGCACAGGATAGGAAGGGATGGAGGATTGCATCAAACCAGTCTAGAGACTGACAACAGCAAAAAAATAATTGTTTTTACTACTTAAGGTTTGCTAGAGGTATTTGGACAAAATCATGTCTGAAATTTGTAGCACCTGTTCAGGTACATGGTAAAAGGTGTGAGTTGTAGTGGGTTAACAAGGTCTTTCATTGGAAAGAGAGCATGGGAAATAAATAAGGCTCTCCCATTGTTTTCTCTGCATTGTATAAGGGAGGCTAAGATTCAGGAGATGTGTGAAATGATCAGGGAGTTGCGTGAAATGGCCTTTGAGGTTCAGCCTAGGTAGAAGCAGAAATATGAGTTGGGGGTTCAGTGGGGAGTGTGAGAAGAATGGTTAGAAGCTGATGATATGTCATAGGGGTAATGTGGGTAACAGGATGAAGAAGCCAGACACTGCGGAAATTGTGGGGAGAAAAACGTTTGAACTGTTACCAAAGTTATTGGGAGAAGAGTCTCATGTAGATACAGAAATAGACTGGCCTTTAAGAATAGAATCAAAAGGACTCTGCTGCTAGATAATAGCCAAGGGAGAGGATAGGCTGTGTTCTGAAGGATTAGATATGCCCAGGCTACCAGGTCACAAGATTTTTCAACTCTGATGCAGCATTAGGTAAAAAATGAAGGATGTAAGTTCAGTTGGTTGGGGTTTCACTGAGGATGACAGAGTAGCGATAGTAGTAGGTGCAAGGAATAGTATTCCTAGAAACATGAGTTAAAATATAGATACCGAGAATGGTGCGTCAGTGGTAGTGCCTAACATTTTAGAAGATATGGGATTAAATCCCTATCCAGGCATCCAGATTTGGGTTTTTCCATGATTTCCACAAATCATTCCAAGCAAATGCTGGGATGCTTCCTTTAAGAGGACATGGCCAAATTCCTTGGCAATCACTTATTAAATCCTGCCTCTAACGATCTTGATGTCAACATGGCGTAAAACCATTTGCACTTGAACCATGCTGTGAGGTGGGTAAATGTGAGAACAGATGTGCTACTTGGGAAAAACATTATTTCTGTCTTGTGGGTTGTGTCTGTGAACAACATGCGGTATGACTAGGCATAGCTTGCACCTAAATATAAGAGGACACTTTCTGAGTTTCAACCATAGCTGTAAGGGAGCCCACTACCAGTGATGATGGAGTCAGGACTCTGTTTTTTATAGGTTAGGAGCTCCTGGTTGTAACGTAACTGATTGATACAAAAAAAAGCAATAACTTGATATAAATATTTACCATTCAATAAAGTTTAATTGAAGATTAAAATTCCCATGGAGAATATTAAATATAGGTGCTTTGAATTTCCCGTTACAATTTGTTGGTCATTATCAACAAACAGATGAAGTCGAAACTTCAATAAAAGTATACGTCGCTTCGTGAGAGGATCAAATTGCCAATTCAAGAACCTGTAATTTTCGTAAAGGAAGTATTTAGCAACGACCCATGTAAATTGTATGACAGGTGTTGATATAGTTATTATTTTCATTAAAATGGAATTATGATAAACTGAGCCTTCCTTCATTAAAGGTATATACTAATTACTTCTGGTTCTGAAAGAACGAGCAAAGAAAGAAGTTAATAGCGAATTGCATATCATGGTGAAGGAATAATGCTAAAAAAAAAAAATGAAAGTGTTGAAACATTAACTGACTGGGGCAGAACGTGGAAGGAGGAGGTTAATGCTGAAAATGTCACAAAGCCAGTAATAAAAGTTTTACTCGTAAACTGTTGAATTATAATACATAAAGTAATAGAATTTGCAACATAATAGAGATACACAAACCAAAAGAAATTATAGGTGTTGTTGAGCTATGGTTAAAAGAAAAAGTACTAGACGATGAAGCTTTTCTTGAACGTTATAGAGATACTGCGGAGACAAAGGAGCAATTGGCAGAGGAGTATTTATGTTGGTTAGGAAAGACTACTACAATTCACCCATGTTCATAGATTATCACAATGGATTATTTGGGATAGAATTATGGGTGGGGGGAGGGGGAAAAAGAAAAATCATGTTGTTGGCTGCTTACCAAAGTGGAAGAAAAAATAAAGAAATGAGGCATTTGGGGTTAGACTATTGGGTGGGTATGTAAGCACCTTAGAATTTGGGTAATTCTAGTTTTCATAGCTACAGAGCATAAGGGAGGGAGTAAGTTTTACAGTAATCATATAATTTTTCAGTTTGCAACTACAGGAAATGATAAATCCGTTTCATGCAGAAATCAATACTGCAACCTAACTCAAGGTATAAGCCAGTTTAGAAACAGTAAAGCCACTCAACACACAATATAAGCTCTAAATAAACATTTTATAATAGTAAAGAACCTTTAAACTAACCTGGAATAGGGTAATCCATTATTATCCAATTTGTAAACAATCGATTTTTGTTGCGTGATAATTTAAGTAATTCCCAACACTTTTCGAAGCAGTAAAGTAATTTTAAAATAATAATAATCAGAAAGAAGGTTAAATTCACTAAAATTCCGTAGTTTCACACCATGTAACTAACATAAATAAAATTTTAAACACTTCATGGAGCTCAATTTCACTTTCAACATTTTTTACCACATGTTTTCGATAATTTCAAGAACTAAAAAGTAAATTTCCTAAAAGATCGAAAAATCTAAACGTATCAACATATAAACATTTCAAAACACTCCATGCAGTAGAACAGATGTTAAATAAATTTTAAAAAAGTTATTTCGTCACTAATCACATCGTGGTAGTATTCAAAATTTATTTGTGTGTAAACTAAGCCACTTACGTGAATAAAACAGCTTTTAAAACACGTTACTAAATAAGAGAAAAATTCAGTAAATAACACTTTTTCGATATAAGTAGCACTTTAATAATTATGAATTAGAAACCAAGTGGCTTCCAAACAACTTTAAACCCAATTTTTGTCAGACTAATAACTTTGCTATTATACCTCTGTTAATAATAAAATTTACACCTTTAGAATCAGGAATTAACGTAGAACACAATGACACTAATTTCATTATGATAATTTGTAATTTAGCAGGGTCGACTAAAAATTACCAGAATTGAGAAATAAATTGGGCAATCACTAATTAATTTTCAGAAACTTTTTACCATTGTGCACTCAAACTAAATTCATTTACAAGGAAGCTAATCATTTAAGAATTTTCACTAAACACTAAACCTCAAGGGCCAGGCTACACATGGGTTAATTTTGAACACATTCCATAATTACACCTTTTCACACTAATTTTGGTCGTGAACACATCTATCATCCGGTGGAGGGTATAAAGTGTGACATGGTAGAGAGGTCAGCGTCTTTATTCCGGGAACATTGCATATAGTGGACCTGCGCTAGTATGTGTCAGTTGTGGACTTGCTGGTTATGTGGAACAATTTCCAGGTGGACTGAACTTTGAAAGACATCATGGTCAATGCACCGCCATAATGACTTTAGTTCACGGGTGACTGGCATTAGTAATGACTATGAATTTATAACATTTTCAATGAGGTTTGGTCGGTGAAATTCTTTCTCTTCATAATAAACAATTTGTTTTGGAAACGTTTAGTTCGATCACCTACTCAACTGTAAATGCAAATTTTCAAAATGTGACTTTGAAATAAATTCCAAATTTTTCTTCAAGTAACCTTTCCTAAGCTTTTCGGTTCAAATAAGCTTTGTGGTGGCCGTTAAGCTTTACAGTTGAATATCCAAGGAGTTACATGGTCATTTAAAATTTATTAAGGCAAATTCAGAGAACTTTCTTCAAGTAAACATTCAGTTAAGGTGCTTAGGCCTGATACTACAACCCCGGTGTCAACCTCCCCCTTACAGGTGGAAAGGGAAGAAAATTCATGTTGTTGGCTGCTTACCATAATGGAAGAATGAATAAAGAAGATGAGGCTTTAGGGGAGAAACTAAATTCATGCTCAGAGTTTGGAAGTGGGAGTAGAATGGTCTTAATTTATCAAATTAGCTCTACTATGGGTGTAAGCATCCTAGAATTTTAGTAAATTCTACACTTTTGAGAAAGATGGCATAGGGGGGAAGGAGTAAACCCTCTAAAGATTGCAAAATTGTTAACCTCAGTGCCACAGATATGGGGGTCTGAATTCATTCAAAAGCTGATACTGCAGACTATTTCAGAACAGAGTGTGTTTTAAAGGCAGAAAAGTCATTAAACACATAATAATAGCCATAAGTAAACATTTAAGTACAGTAAATAATCTTTACACTTACCAAAATTAGTGAAATCAGTCATAATCCAGCTTTGTTAATAGTCAATGTTCATTTCGAGATAAAACCAGTATTTCCACACACTTTTCAACACGGTAAAGAACGTTTAAGCTAATAATAAATTCATAGAAACAGAATTTGGTAGCATTTCATGCGAAATACTCCATTTAAAGCCATTTATAATGGTAAAACGCTAAATTTTAATTAACCTGCAACTTCCAAAAATTATAATCGACACTTTTAAACACATTTTTAATATAAACAATATGTTTTCCTTAACTTTCATCCTTTCTGAATAACATGGTAAACTTTTAAAGCAGTTCTGAGCAGAGGATAAAGTGGTACAGCAATTTTAACCATTTGACTGCTGATGACGAGTTTACTCGTCATGCTGCCTGCTGCCCCCGTGTGCTAATGACGAGTTTAGTCAAAGCCGCCAGTTTTCCCCTGAGCGCTGTTGATGAGTTAAGTCGCACCTGTCTGCCGCTACCTGAGTGCTGATGACGAATATATACGCGCCGCTACCTGAGTCGTACAGTGGACTTCACGCCCCATTTCTCAATAGCCTTTCGCAGTTCTGGTCGCTAGCTTATGTTCTGAATGTTTGTCTGCTGGGAGCCTAGGCTTCGCTCTACAGTTCACTGTTCAACGGAAATTACATCAGTGTTCTTTGTGTCCTGTATTTTATAAAGAAAATGGCAAGACGTTGTGGGTGCATTGAGGAAGAAATCATGGAGATTCTTACGAGGAGTGACACTGAGGATGAACTACTTGATTTTGATGAAAGTGATAGCTTTTTCACAGAATCAGAAAGCTATCCTATACCATAATCGTCAGCAGGGGTGACAATGCAGTCTCATGTTTCAACAAAAGATGTTAGTTGTTCTGAATCTGAAGAATCAGAAAGTGATAGTGAAACGCCTACGAGGAAATTACGTCTTGGTGATAAATATGACTGGAAAGAAAATGATTTTTGTCCAGTTAGTCACGCATTTGATGATACACTATTGGGACATGTGTGTCAAATAGGGAATGTGCCAAGAATTCTGTCAGTTTTCATGTTATTTTTTACAGAAGAACTGATGAAATATATAGCTGATGAAAAGAATCGGTTTTATATGACCACTATGGAGAATATTCCAGGATCAGTGTATTCTCGAATATCAAAGTGGAAAGATACTGGATATGATGAAATGTATTACTTCATAGCTATTTGCCTTCTTATGCCATGCGTGAAAAAAATTGAAAATTAGTGAATATTGGACCAGAGATGTTCTTCTGAATACTCCAATTTTTAGTGAACTAATGTCCAGATACTGCTTTTTGTTACTCTGGTGAGGTTTTGTGAAATTTCGCCGGAAACCCCCCCTCCCCCCCCTATTTCACCTCACGTAAATAATGGACAGCCACTTCACAGCTATTAAATGTTGAAAAATCTGTTGAGTACTTACGTGGAACAAATTTCATCAAAGATACAAAATTACGTATAATCGGGTAATTACAAAGCACAGCAAACATTCAGTCAACATCGAGATATTTTGGGAATCTACAACTACAAATATATTCCGCAAACCAAATTTCGGTGTGTGTGTGTGTGGGGGGGGGGGGGGGGCTGCTTGTACAATTATCATTTTCAGGTGTCTTTTTATATTCGTGAATAGCGCGAGGAAAAATCGGATGCCTTTAACTCTCTGTATGAGTTCGAATATCTCTAATTTTACAGTCGTGGTCTGAACGCGGTATGTAAGAATGGAAGTAAAATATTTCAAGCATCTTCTTCGAATCTATGCCCTTCAAATTTCAACAATAATACTCTAATACTGTAAGGAACCTATAGAAAATTGCAGTTGTTATAAACGGGTATGCAGAAAATAACAGAAAACTATTGAGGTAAATTTAAGAATCACGACACTTTCAACATAAGCTGCAAAAATCGAGTAAAAACTACGAGCAAGATATAATTATTAGTGATGAAAAATGTGGTTAATGATTCAGTTTGATACTGCAGTGATTTATTTGCAGATAAACTATTTAGTGAGAGCATTTATTGTGTATCAGACGTGAGAGGTCACAGTGATTCGCCAGAAATATTCAGCACTGGGTTTGTGGGACAGTGCAGGCCACTCTGTCCCCAGGAACAATCACTTAGCACAGGTAGCAGGCCTCAGCGCGACAGGTAGACGATCTGCCATCAGCAGTCAAAGGGTTAAATGACACTGCATCTCTAAACATACGTTGCAAACACAAATAATTTTTTTACAGCTAAACCAGACACTTTACATGGTCAGGGATACTTTTAAAACATGTATCCAAGAAGAAGGGACATTAAACAAATTTTTATTTCAAGATACGAATTTTACTTTTGACACAATTCAAGGAAACATATGGGTTTCATGAAATTTTTGACATGGCGGCTACTTTGAACCTCGGGTATCCACCACAATTCTAGATGTTGCTGGTGATGTCGCAGTGGCACATGGTTTCAGAAGAAGATTAATTATGGCAAATCTGTTAACTTTTCAAGGAAATACCAAGAGGGGAAAAGTGGCTTAGAACCCCAAGTTCTAAATCCTATTAAAAGCTGAAGCCTAGGGGAGAGTTAATTTTAGGGCACTATTTTTATCAAGTCAGGTGATGCGCAAGGATATCACGAGTTTATATTAGTAGTGGTGGCAGTTGTTTGGAGCAGATGCCACCGGGATGTTGATCGGGCAGGACCTATGTAACTTTGGGTTTTACCTTGTGCCAGTGACTGAAAGCATGTTTAAATATATGCTGTGATGGATTTTGAAGTGTCAACTGCAAACTTAGCAATGGTTAAAAGACTTTAAATGACTTGAGGGGTTTTCTGTCTGCTTCCTACAGTGTATAACTTGCATTCTTCCAGAAAAGTATTTCCAATAGCCTAAAAATCAACTGTATCGAACTTTGTGTTTTAATTTTAGAATATAACAATAGTGACAAATTCAACAGTGATTTCATTTCTTAATGTGAACTTATTCCTTGTCTCTCAGAGGGTAATTATGAGAGTGGTGGCCGATATAATTAACAGTTGATTAAATTCCTAGGGCATTTTCACGATCTACAATTAGTGAACTTTCAGAAAAACATTTTTACTATGAAGAATTATAGGAGAAGTAAGTTTGTTAATTAAGGAGTGTTAGACTGATATTAACTCCTATATCAGTCTTTGCCCCTTACATGAGGTTGTATGGTTTGACATAAAAATCCAGTGTTGTATCATAGATAGGAAGCTAGGTTCCTCCACATTGTCTACAGCTGGGGTTAACTGAGGACACCACCACAGACAAGCTTCCTGATCTTACAGCATAAAGTCATAGTCACACAATTATAAAATAATCAACCATTTGCAGTATGTCATAACCGTATTGTTAGAAGATAGTGTAGGTGTACTTTACATTGTAATCAGAAGGGTTTGGATGTATATGACATCTCATATTTATTTCCTGCCTTCTTTTTGATATGTAGTGCTGAATAGCACACTGACTGAACATTTCTAATTGCATTTAAATACATTTTACATAGATTATAAATGCATATTCAGGCCATTTTCCTGGTTTTGGTCATATTATGATAATATTTATGTACATATCATCATATTATGA
>JARYHS010011408.1:109388082-109406082 GCA_031002005.1 Vandiemenella viatica | reverse complement strand
CAAAAGGAGCAATGGATTTAGTTTTGTAATTTATGTTATGTAGAATAAGATGGTTAATTTTTAATTTTATTGCTTCCATATTGCAGTCATCATTAACTCAATAGAAAATAAGAAGTTCCAACTTTATGATGATATAAACTACTTCCCAAAATTCGAGATCTGCTTCAAACTGGATAAAACATTGACAGAAACCTATGAATTGTTGCTGCAAGTATACGGGATGGATGATTTGAGTAGAAAATGACTGTATGATTCTTTTGCAAGCTTCCATGCTTGCAAGGAATTGGTGGGGAACGAATCATGTTTGGACCATCTACCCACAAGCAGGATACTGGAAAATACTGAATATGTGTGGGTGTTATTAGCAGAAGATTGGCACTCTGTGATTAATTAGCAAAAACACAGTGGAAGCCATTGTCCATGAAAATTTGGGTAAATGCAAGATTTTTTCATGATTTGTACCACATATCTAAACAGATGAACTAAAAGCAAGATGTTTCATCAACATGTGTGATCAGAATCCTTCCTTTCTGGATTACACGGTCACAAGGTATGAATCTTGGTGTTACGAGTATGACTCTGAAAGGAAAAGACAATCAGTGGAATGGTGGTCACCTTATTCCCCACAACAAAGTGTTGCATGCAAAAATCCAAGGGGAAGACCATGCTAATGACATTTTTTGACAAAGAGGTAAATTGTTCATTAGGAATTCATCCCTGCTGACCAAACAGTAAATGCCACATTCTACCTGGAAATTATTGAACGAATGTTGCATAACATCTGGTGCATTAGTTCACAGATGATCCAGACCAGAATTCTGTTGTTGCACGACAATGTAACATTGCATTCAAGCATCCTTGTACGCCAAGTTTTGGCTCAGTGTGGCCTGACTGTTTTGCATCACCCACCCTACTTTCCAGATCTGCTCCTGCTGACTTTTTTTATTGCCTCATGTTAAGGGGACGTTGAAAGGATCACAGTTTGCAGACATCAAGGAGATTCAGGACTGTGTGACAGCTGTTGTCAAAATGGTTCCAAAAAATGTTCTGAAGGTTTCTAAAAGCTATACATATGTTGTCAAAGGTGTGTTGTGTCTGAAGGTGACTACTTCAAATGCTACTAAAGGAACTTATAATGGTCATTTTGTTTTTTGGTTTTATTATTCCATTCACCGAATTTTATCGACAAACCTTGTACACAGCAACCTATTAAAAAACCAGTGATACACTGTTTGATTAGAGATGTCTGACTCTGACAATGCAATGAGGCATTTAGCTGCTGCAAGTGCTGTGCTGGTTGAATGTCTCTGGGCACTCAAGGCAACATATTGATCCAGGTGCTGTAGTGAAACACATGGTTGACTTTGCTCATAGTGCCATTGAATGTTTCATTCCTCAGCCAGAAAATTATACTATGGGTGACCACCCGCACTGACAAGCCTCTAATTAGTTGATGATCCAACCATGCATAATGTCATCCAGATTAGTGTTGTAACAAAATGGTTTTTTTAAGTTAAAAAAAAAAAAATTCCATAACTACTAAATCTCAAATTTGTAAGGCATTTATCATTTAATATGACTGTTTTAGAGTTTATACTAAGTACTTAGCTTAATTTTTAAATCTACTATACTTTTTCTGGTTCAGTTGAAAAGAAAATTATGAAAATATTGGCAACATTGACTGAAGTGTTTACGAATGGGGATTTCTCGAAGAGGCTAGGTTGTGCGAGAAGGAATCCCCATTACCCATTATTTGGTTTGATACTTGCTATTTGAACTAGTGCTGTCAGCCCTACGAATTTGTCTGTAGACCTATGGATCCTTTCAAAAAATTAGGAATTTTAAATTTATCTACGGTTTTTTGCCTCTTTTTATTACTTATTGTGCTTTCCTTATATTCGTATACTTGTTAAACTCTCAGTGTATAGTGATACTGAGTCATTAAATTTTCAGTAATTATGAATAGTTTCCTTGCAACCGTTGGCGTAAACCAACGATTAGAAAAGAAATAAAGCTCCTATTTTGTATGATAACAGATTTAAATTCAAACTTAAAAGATCGTAATACAGAATTATCAGCGCAGTTTTTATGCACAGTGTGTACTTTGCTCACAATTTAAAATTGCAATTTCAAAATCTTTTGCGTACAATAAAAGAACAACCAGTAAAAGAAAATGCAACTATTTCTAAAGTTATGGATCTAGAGGAGATAGAAGAAGAAACAGAAAATTCCGACAGCGACTGAACTAGTGTTGGTGGTGCAGATACTAGTGAATGTGGTACTGACATAGAGGATGAATAAAAATATGTTACCTATATAGATACATTTATGAATCATTATGTAAGACATTATATGATTCAGTAAGATTTAAAACACACATGTAAAATCTAAGTTCTGTAAATAAAACTATAATTTATCATATATATTGTTTTCTGAAAAAAAAAACAAATTTAGAAAAAAAAACAAGGGCGCTAAGTTTTTTTTTTTTAAAAGCTGAAAAAAAAAACATTTTTTTTTTCAATTTGCAACACTAACCCAGATACATTCCCATTGCTATCCTGCCTCCCTATGACTCAAATACTGTATTCATTCTGAACTGCTGCACCCAAGATCTTTGCCCACGTGGACAGTTTCTGGCTCATTAAGCAGTCTTGTCTTGAGCTGGCAGGTTTGATAATGTTTATGTGTTGTGCAGCCATTGTTTAGTCTACACATTATAGCCATGACATAATGATTTCTTGTGGATCTTAAAGAACCCTTAACTTGTGGAATGAGTACAACTTGGTTTGTTTCAAGTTTTGTAATTTTTTTCTTTAGTTTTTGTGCTGATGCATTTCTTGTAGTTTGTTTATATATTATCCAGTTGCTGCTATGGTTAGCATGACATAATTAAATAATGTTTGTGTAATGGATTTTAAACTGTTTGTAAGTGGAATGCTGAGACATGTGGTCTAGTATTATTTAATTACACTCAATTACTAGTTTGATGATTCTCTACTGTTAAAAAATTGAAATCTTAACTGTTACAGTAGAATTTATAATCTAAGTGTAAAACTATTGTTACAGAAGTGACATTTTAGCTTTCATCTTCATTGACAATTTGTATTGTGTTTTATGTGTTCTTTTGTATTGAATGATTTACTCACCAATTTTTTCTTTCCAGACGTATTGCCACAGCTGAGCTAATAGCAGAGCCACTCATATTGGATTTTGGAACAATAGATGCAAACACAACGCCTCCTCTAAAAGTTGTTCAGTTACGAAACCCTGGCGCTCTCTGTGCCAGTTTTAACATTGATTTTGATGATTTGACAGATGGCTTAGATGTGATACCTACAGATGGAACAGTGCCACCAAAAGGGGAAATGGAGCTTGAGGTTGATATTATCAATCCGTCACCAGGAGAACATGATCTTTACTTTTGGTAAGAGTTTTTTTTTTTTTTTAGTGTTTGATAATAAGCTACACACACACACACAAAATTTATGTAAATCTTTAATCAGTCTCTGGGCTTGGACATTTCCAATGTAAAACCTTTTTCGTGTCAGTCAGTTTTAAATACAATCAACTACTTTGTCATATCTAACATGTTAAACACTCCCATGCACTCACAGTGTAAACGAGAACATCAAGTTTACGGTAGAAGTGGAAGAAGAGGGCCAGCTGCCTTTTTCTTAGACATCCTTATAGAAAGGAACCCGACAGGACTCTAGGACACTCTGTGTACAGGAAAGCACACAGACCTGTACTTGAATGCGCGTAGCCATCACCATCCAGCGCAACGCAAGACAGTGCTCACCACACTAGTTCACAGGGCTCGGGCGATATGTGATGCTGAAAGCCTACCAGGGGAACTGAATCACCTGCATCAGACCATCAGTCGCAACAGGTATTCTGAACATCAGATAGGACTGGCTTTCTGCGAATCAAGATGCAGGTTTAACAACACCGATAAGGAGCCACCGGACCATCTGGTCTTCCTGCCGTACTCTGGTGCCACAACGTTGAGGATAGGATGGGTTCTAGCAAAAATTGGGATTAAACCCATCTTCCTACCACCGCCTAAACTGAAAAACAGTTTGCAATCCCCCAAGGATGACCTTGCTCTGCGGACACCTGGGGTATACTGTATCCCTTGTGAATGCGGGAAAAGGTACATCGGACAGACAATACGGTGTATCAACCAGAGATGTTTAGAACATGCTTGGCACGTTCATCTAGGGCAAGAAGAAAAGTCAATGGTGGCAGAACATAGCCTCGAACAGTGCCACAGCTTTGATTTTGAAAGCACCAGAGTAGTGGCACACACTAGAAGTTTCTGGGACAGCATTCTCACGAAAGCTGTTGAAATTCGTCTTGCCTCAAACCTCGTCAACCGAGACGGTAGGTACCAACTGAGTGATGCTTGGATTCCGATCATCGATGCGGTGCATCAGCGGCACTGCTGAGAGGACCATACGATGCGACACACCTGACTTAACTGAGCACACACTAGGCGCTTCCTGATGCCTACGTCAGCCAATCATGGATGCGCTCAACACTCACGTGCACTGGGCCATCTGGCAGGCTATAAGAACTGATCCTTTCTGCTGCATCCGACACTTCACCAGAAGATGGCGACAATGAATTTAGTTGCCAAAATATTGTGTGAAAATGCATTCTTGACTCGAATAGTCATTCAAGAGCATTTCATACATATTTTTTTCTTTTTTGTGCCACTGGTGGGCAGTGATAATAGGGGTGGGGCATTGACAGGGTGGTGACAATGGGGGTGGAAATCTCTCAGTTTTTGCAGTAAGTCGCATTAGATTTCATAAAGTATTTTGATCAAAATAATGAAAAGTAAATTTCAGCAGATACTACGCATTTCTGCACTTTATTCTGCTAAACGATCTTATAAAAATTAGTAATGAATTGAGCAACTACACAACTACATATTTTATGGGAATTTGGATAAAGAATCATTTAAAGTAATTTTTTGAGTGGTAACCTAGATATTTTAGGAAATAATAATTTTTACATGATTTTTTTCTGATCTCATCATTTTCATCTCTTCCAGTTAGAGAGTAGTATAAAATTGTAATCTTCCAACTTTATATATTACATGAAAGAGACATTCCTACAGATCAGTTTACAACTTAATAATGCTCAGTGAGAGAGAAAGTTTTAAGAAATTTTAGGAAAACAATTTTTTATGAGGCCAGATACAGGAATTTTGACTAGTATTAGTTTTATTGTATAGGAGGCATGCTATCTGGTGTAAAATTTTCAAATCAATAGGAATTAATCTTGTCCCCTGGGTTTTGGGGGGAAACCATGGTAAACCAGTTTGATGTGGATATACAGATCGCTTCTATAAATTGACCCACGGTGAGGCTACTCATGGTCAGTTCATTACAATCATTTGGGCAGTAATGATGTTGGGTTGGCCAGTGATTTGGCATGAGATGTAGCTAGTAGGCAACACACAATACTATGGAAATGCATTTCCCGTAGCCATCTTAGGCAGTGTGTGAAACATTTGCAAGATCCTCATATTACTGTAATCAGGAGTCATGGGGGTTGACCTGTCTTCAATTCACTTATCAGTATGTGCAATCATTTTATTTTGGAAATGAAGTTCGATGACAATTGATTGTAAGATTTTTAACGGAATATAGTGATGGTGAAATTTACTTGAAACAGCAGTAACTTTGATTTCAACACACCTTTCCTGATTGAGGTTATCCAATCTGGTGCAACCGACTTTCAGTAATGAAGAATCTAAATATCCAGAGGCAACACATCACAGTTAGAGCTCAGATGAAGTTATTATGCTTACCCCCATGACCAGCTTAGTGTCTGACAAAACGTAATAAACTAAAGAAGCAGAGAGGCAATACAAAAAATGTGCGCTGGCAGAAATTAAAAGTTCAACACCGAGACAGGAATGGTGGAGTTTCAGGAAGCTTTATAGATATTTCCAGGGTCATACTCAGAAGAAATGATCAAATTGAAATGGATCAGGCTAAGTTTATTACCTTTAGATTCAGTTGTCAATAAGAAGTATGTCCACCTTGAGCACCTATACATTCATGGATCCTTGCCGGCACTGAATCAGTAAGTGTTTGGATATCTTCTTGGTGTATGTCTCTCTATGCCTGCATGTCTTGTGCAGTCAGTTGTTGCACAGTTTATGGTGTATTTCTAATGGATTGACTCCTGGCATCCCAGATATGCTCTGTTGGGGATCATGTGATCCAAATTGAGATCGTGACCCCTTTCAAAGCTTGTGTTGTGATGGCCACAATATGAGGACGTGCATTATCACATTGGAAGATGCGATTTGGATGGAGGACATGAAGTGTATCACAATATGGTGCAGCACCCCATCCATTTAATGGTGGGCTGTCATTGTTCCTTCAATAACAACAAACTCAGTCCTGCTGTCGAAACTGATTTCCCACAAACCATAACACCAGTGGCTTGACTTGTGTGATGTTCTGAAATCACAACAGGGTAATGTGAGGAGTAAAACTGATATACCAGGGTTACAATATCAGCTTATCACATTAACTCAAAATGTGTAGTTTGTAGCCACTGGATTATCAACTGTAAGAACTTAAAATGGCCACCACTTGTCTTGATTTAAACCTCAAGCAAGGAAAGGTTAGGGTAACTTCCTGAAATAAAATCACTGCTATTTGTATCAAAGTCAAAATTCACTATATTCTTGGAAATAGATACACGTACATTACATTTAAGGACAATCGGAAACTTCTTCACTATGTTAGATGATTGTAAGAAATGAAATGCAACCAGACCAGACCGAACCTCATGTTAAAATTTCAAAGTCAGATTGTTGGTTACTAGTGTTCACGGCACTGCCAAAATCTAAGAATGCTGCAACAAAGCATGGTCTTCCTGCTATAACTTCCTGCTTAGAGTGCCACACACTACACAACATACCACATCAAGTGTTCACCGATAACTAATCAAAAGACCAAGATGGTTGTGCAGGCCATTGTATATATAGACGTGTAGGACCTTGGCATAGGGGTACACTAAACCAGGGTTCATCTCTGCAAAATAGTTCTATGATCTCAGCGAATACTGCTTCAAATGTTCTGAAAATCTATCAGTAGTTAGATTTTCTTATAACTAACATTTTATATCCTTATAAAATTTTCTGTGGGTTTAATGGATTCGCCATAAAAATTAAATTTAAGTGATTTTTAAATGATGTGACGCAATCGTTAATAACATCGTCAGTTTGAAAATAGGGAGTTCAAACCAGGTTCAGACATAACAAAATTAGCTTCTATTTAATACCAAATGTTTCCAGTTTAATCATCTGTACCCAAAAACTATAAATGATGAAATACCAGTTTTTTTCGTTTGCGGTAATATTATTCTGTTGGCCTCAAAACAAATTTTAAACAATTCTCCAGGTTTTCAACTACTCAGAAAGCATTAATCTCACCTATAGCTGCTGTATTTAATTTATAATTAATTTCTGTAATATGCTATTTCCAGGTTTCATCATAACATAGCCACAATAGTCAAAATATAACTAGTTTACCTTATTATATTTACAAGACTATTGTTTACTCAGAAAAGTTTTATGGAATTTGTTTTAAAGGTTACTGTTTTATTATCTTCACTGACTTTACTTGACAGGTTTGCAATAGTAAAAAGTTGCTATGAACATGTGTAGACTTTAACACATTTTATTTGAAAACAATCTTTAAATCATATACGACTGTCCAAAATTTAAGTATATTGAGCTAGAGGACATTAATGTATTCTCACTCTAACAACTGACTGCTAAAATAACTTTGATCATATGGTTTTCTTAAATTTTATGGTGCATGTTTACTTGTTTGTTTATTATACTGGTATTTTTTTTTTAAACTTTGACTGACTTTAAACTCTCTATTACGGTTTATTTAGAACAAGATTTATTAACTTTAGGCTGTTTATTATTATGAAAAGTGTTGTGTTTTGGTGACATTACATCGTACCAAAATATTGTATTCACTATGACGGATTATACTCTACTACTAAAGCTTGATTATTATTATTTAAAGTTTATTTAGTATCTGTATTAATTGTTTAGTTAACTTTGTGGCTTTAGCTAGCTGTGTAATTGGCTGTCCGGTTGTGGTATCAGGTACTCCACCTATGCCTGTTCTTCTGTAAACAAACTTTGTTTTAAGAATTTTAAAATTCTAAGGTAGTTTACAGTAAGACATTGCTCCACTATGCCAGCGTGCATGTTGTCTATTATCACTTTGCCACAAACAGAATGTGTCCATCTGTGTTTTGCATTACACCAAATTAGATGATGCTGGCAACGAAATCAGATTAATGAAACACATTGCATAGAGGTTAGAGAGTGTAACCCAGCTTCAAGCAATTGGTTTGCAATCGTCTGGTTGGTGACTCTCTCTGTCACCACTACTTCAACCTGACCTGCATTCATCTGTCCATCAGTGACAGCCACACAATATGGCAGTCTTCACATGCTGTTGTCCTTATGTATGGACCTGTGCCTGATCTAGAATTATTAGAGCCTTCTTTCATCCACTGTGTAACAAGTCTGTATACTGACATTGCACTAGGCCAATACTTCAGGAGACTTCACGATATGATGCACCCATTTCAAACATGCCAATTCTCCAACCTCTTTCACAGTTAGATACTAGGGTGTAGAGGGTTGTTACTCTTTGCTTTGCCATACTTGGTCAACAAGAACTTGTGGGCAAAAAAGTGTCATGTTATACCACACTGTTCACACTTATATGCTAAAAAACTTAGCAATTTTGCACAGTAAATAGCTTTGTAATTCTCATACTATCACATGTAAAACTTTCACTTTTTAATCATTTAATGTTCTTGATATGGGGATACTTGGGGCCAAATTTCATTCATTTATCGCAACTCCATCTGGGTATTGCACTTTTAAGTTCTGCTGCTGTATAAATGTTAACAATGAAATTCCTAGTAATAAAGAGAAGAATGATTTCTTAGGCTTCTGCAGCCATATTTGTTAAAAATCACTTGATTTATCTGGAATGCCATGTTTTTTATTTGTATTGCTGAGCTTTTGGCTGACATGCTCAGCTTTCATCAGAAATATTATTTTTGTTTACTTAACAATGGGTGCCAAATATAAAGTAAAAGGCTGCTTTCTTTGTTGAAGTTACTGATTTTCTTTAAAAAATTCTACTACCTCCTTTACTCATTAAGGCCCCCACAGGTCTTATCTCCTCAACAGCTTCATGTTCTCAAATTTTGTCTTGTACCTGTTGTTGATGGCATGGAAAACTGTGTGGTGCAGGTGGGAAAGCAGATAGTTGCAGCGTATCATTGTTATAAAGGCAGATGCTGAGGAAAGTTGGTGGCTAGTCAATTCAGTGAAAGTGATTTGCAGTTTTTGTAAATGCAGCTGAGATTGTAGTTATTTTTGTTTTAATGTAGTTTTTCACAGAGGCAATGATAAGAGTGTTTGTAGACTGAACAGATGAAATTCAGACTAACTGTTGGAGGGAAGTGTTTAATTTAAATTATGTATCTATTCTCTTGTTTTCCTTCAACTTAAACTTGGTTAGGAACCCACTGCATACTTCACTCCCATCTGTTTCTCATCAGTGGGCTTAGTTGATTTATGTATGTTTCTAGGAGGTAAGCACTGCTATAGCTGCTTGAGTGTCAATGAGGAAGGCAGTTTTCTTGCCTGATAGTTAGAATTAGGCTGCCTCAAATATGACTGCTACTACTCCATCAGAGTTGCTGAGTTAAATGCTTACTGCTACAGGACTTCCAAATGGTTTGTACATCCTTTTCCACTTTCCTATCCACTCAGCAGCTGCTACACAGTTAGGCACATACTATTAAAATACCTAAATGATTTGTCAGATATATACATACGATAAAATTAAAGTTTAGAACACTCTCATTATGAAACACAATTTCATATATTAAACAGTGTCATATTTATTTTATTATTTTGTCACTAATCTGTCTCAAAACATATGCATAGCTTTAATGTAATGGATACTCATTTCAAAATTTAAGGATTAGAGGTCCAGAAGAATTGGAGATACATGTAAAAGTTAAAGTTATAAAAGCACATCTTGAAGCTCTTCATCCTTGTACATCTGGTGAATATACACTCATCCAATTTCCACCAACATACTATGGCACACAACATAACAAAACCATGGTTATACGGAACATCAGTGCTAACCACTGTCAATTTGCAGTTCTGGCTGATGTTGGGGAGGAACTTATTGTGAGTATTGGTGCAGTCTATACAGTTACTGGATGTCAGTAGTTGTACTATTCAGTGTAATTGCTTAATATACTACTTTTCATTGTTAATTTATAAGTTTTAAATAAAACCACAAATATTTTGTTTGTTTTCTTGTATCAACATGACTAACTTTTAACAATTTTCTGTCTAAAAATTATATAAGTCACTAGACGACCCATGCGAAAATTTCGCGAAAAAAAAATCTGTGAAAAGTGAGGTAGAATATGATGTCACCAAAGCTGAGTCATTACTCTTCATACACCTACTTCATTTATCGATTTTGATTGTATATCCAGGGAGATAAATGGCTAGAGACACAAAAAACACATTTTAGAAAAATTGATATTTTTGCCCTTTAAGGGTCGAATTACGAAAAATTCCTATCATCAATTATAATGTTACCACGGCGGTGACCTTAATCTTTAGTATGATACCTCATTTATCTATATCGGTTGGATATCAAGTGAGATAAATGGCACGTGACACAAAAATGTGTTATAGAAGCATTTATACTTTTTCCATTTAAGGGTTGAATTCCAAAAACATTCTTTCTTAAAATATAATGTCACCAAATCTGAGACATTACTCCTCATAATCTTACTTGATTTTTCGATTTTGGATAGATATCCAATGAGATAAATTGCTTAAGACACAAAAAATGAATTTTAGAAAAATTAACATTTTTGCCCTTTAAGGGTCGAATTACAAAAAACTCCTTTCTCAAAATATAATGTTACCATGGCGGAGACCTTATTATTTAATATTATACCTCATTTATCTATATCGGTTAGATAATAAGGGAGATAAATCGCTCGTGACACAAAAATGCGTTATAGAAAAATGTATACTTTTTCCCTTTAATGGTTTAATACCAAAACAATTATTTCTTAAAATATGATTTCACAAAGATGAGACATTACTCCTTATAATCCTACTTCATTTATAGATTTTTATTAGATATCCAGGGAGATAAATGGCTCGAGATACAAAAAACGAATTTTAGAAAAATTATCATTTTTGCCCTTTAAGGATCGAATTACAAAAACTTTGTAAGCACCTTAGCATTTTGGCAAATTCTAGTTTTGCTTAGGCGGGACTTAGAAATTTTGTGAAGTACAGTTTTCAACTTTAAGTAATTTCCCTGTAATCTTGCTCACAGTTGTAATTCGTTATAATAATCATTTTAAAGTGTAATTATCATATCGGGAAACGTTTGGTTTAAGAGATATTCCCGTTTGTTCAAGTTTTGAAACACGCGATCAGAATAGTGAAATCCTATGATTCGCAATATCTTTAAATCCAGTAAAGCTACAACCGAACTTTTATCACCAGCTGTAGTCAGCACTATCCCCGATATTTTGGTAATAAAATTAAGTAATTCAGCAAAGTCTAATTAGCGATTTTAATTAAGAGAAAATAATAAGCTTTTTTATTAAAAGAGATATCAATTTAAATTTTACATTAGCAGATAGCCCTAATTAAGACAATTTCATACATATATGGGTTTTCATCAAAAGTTTAAGCATTTCTCCGGTAATTAAGTTTTTGTAAAGTAGATTGTCGCGGATTGTTGTGCACGCGCGTAAAAAGTTCTAGAACACTTAGGGATTTTACCCAAATTTGAATGTATCACTACGCGGTGACTTAAACAGCTAAAACATTAAAATTAATTACTCTAAATTTCTCAAGAGACTGCCGTCGGACTTCTAGTGGATAAGTCCGGATACTGTTGAAGTTTAAACATTTTTAATAGTCGGGATCGTCAAATAAATTTCGTACTCTTTGAGCTACGCGGAGGAAAAAGATGTGATACGTTTGCTGACGTCACTGGTTCTCGTGGTTTCGATAAAAGAGCCGGTCTGTGGCTGTCCGTGGTCTGTTCCGGTCTGTCTGTTCCTGTCGGTAAACTGTTTCGGTCGTCGGATTCGTCGCTCTGGTTGTAACTTGCCATGCGGGCTAGTTCAACCATGTCGTGTCGTGTTAAATCATAACTTCAATGACTGTTAAGAACTTGTAAATTTACTAAAGGGGTTTCGGTCGGTTAGATTTCTCTCCACAATCTGTAATCGTTGGTAAAGATAGTTCGATATGCCTGCTCAACTGTAAATGCCATTTTGAACTTGTGACTTTGAAAATAAAACTTTGGAATTCTAACAGTGAACTTGTGTGCTTCAGTAGGTAGCATAAAACCCTTTTCTTAATTTGTGGGTAACAAATTTCGTGGCGACCTAGGCATTTAGTTGAGTTATCCTGGCTACATGGTCAAATCAAATTAAAATTATTTAGCAGATGTACTGAGAATTGTGAGTCTACAAGAGTGTAAGTTAAGGCACTTAGGCGATACTATAACCCCAGTATCGGTCTAGTTCCTTACAACTTCCTCTCTTAAAATATGATGTTACCATGGCGGAGACCTTATTCTTTAATATGATTCCTCATTTATCTATAACGGTTAGATATTAAAGGAGATAAATCGCTCGTGACACAAAAATGCGTTATAGAAATTTTTTTACTTTTTCCCTTTAAGGGTTGAATTCCAAAAACATTCTTTCTTAAAATATAATGTCACCAAATCTGAGACATTACTCCTCATAATCATACTTGATTTTTCGATTTTGGTTAGATATCCAATGAGATAAATTGCTTAAGACACAAAAAATGAATTTTAGAAAAATTAACATTTTTGCCCTTTAAGGGTCGAATTACAAAAAACTCCTTTCTCAAAATATAATGTTACCATGGCGGAGACCTTATTCTTTAATATGATACCTCATTTATCGATATCGGTTAGATATTAAGGGAGATAAATCGCTCGTGACACCAAAATGCGTTTTAGAAAAATTTATACTTTTTCCCTTTAAGGGCTGAATTCCAAATACATTCTTTCTTAAAATATGATTTCACAAAGCTGAGACATCACTCCTCATAATCCTACTTCATTTATCGATTTTGGTTAGATATCCAGGGAGATAAATGGCTCGAGATACAAAAAACACACTTTAGAAAAATTAACATTTTTGCCCTTTAAGGGTCGAAAAAAGAAAAATTCCTTTCTTAAAATATAGTGTTACCACGGCGGAGACCTTAGTCTTTAATATGATGCCTCATTTATCTATATCGGTTAGATATTAAGGGAGATAAATCGCTTGTGACACAATAACGAATTGCAAAAATATTGATCCTTTTGCCCTTTAAGGGCCGAATTCCGAAAAATTTCTGTCTTAATATATGACGTCACTAAAGCGGAAATCTTAATCTTTAAAATGATACCTCATTAAACGATTTAGGATCGATATCCAGGGAGATAAATGACTTGTAACACAGAAAACAGCATTTTAGAAATATTGACATTTTTGCCCTTTAAGGGTCAAATTACGAAAATTCCTTTCTTATAATGTGATGTGCCCAATGTGGGGACCATAAGCTTTAAAATGACACCTCATTCTTTGATTTTGGTTAAGTATGAAGGAAGATACAGGCTTGTGACAAAAAAATACCTTATAGAAATAATATATATGATTATTATAAATATTGAAAACTGTATTATAATTCTTTTTGATTTATGAGTAACAGTTTTAAATGATGTGCAGGTATATGAACAATCCATACAGTAACATTATGCATATGCCTATAAGTTTCCTTTTAAATGGATATCTAATTTGGCTACATGTATTAGAACTGTAACAATATTGATCATTGATTAAACTGGTAACATTAAACTATAATTTCGAAGTCTGATATACCCTGTTAAGAAAATGAAAATGTGAAAGGTTAGGAAAACTAAACCCAACACTTACCAAAGATGAGGGCAGTGAAAAAAAAAAGAAACAACACAGAAAACATGAAGATCACCCACAGTACAGGTGTATGAACCATGTTCATGCAAAGATAGAAGACAATTGAAATCAGTAGTGACCATGTGATTAGTGTCATCTGAGATTCATTGTGTGTGCGTGTGTGTGTGTGTGTGTGTGTGTGTGTGTGTGTGTGAGAGAGAGAGAGAGAGAGAGAGAGAGAGAGAGAGAAAGAGTAAGAGTGAAAAGGATGGTGGACGAAGAACTGTGAGATAGGATACAGTAATATCATCCTTAAGATGTATTATTTATTCTTTCAGCACATTAGTGTTAGATTTATTTAGCTCAATTGAGAAGTATTTTACTTGCAGGATATAAAACAAGCTAAAAAGTTCATAAAAAGCTATAATATATTTGGCATAGAACCAATAGAAGGTACAATGTTGCCATTTGAGGGAAGAATTTTTACTTACAGGTTTGTAATACAGTATGAACTACATACAATGTTTTCAATTAAAAAAACTGTTCCCCTCACTTTTTGTAGATGTTCTATTTTATGTTACAGTTTCAAACCATATTTAGATGACAGTGTAAGAAGAAGTGAAGTCAGTCATGGCAATGACTTTCTTGTTTATGTTGACATTCAAAGAATCCGTTATACTGTTTACACTGGTGAGGCAAAACAATTTTCTGCAAATGAGGTGCTACACATTTATAGGTGTTATATATTTTCATTTTATTTTTTCAGAGAAAATAACTAAAAGAAATGCCAGTTTAACTAGTATCAGATCAACTGATTTACCTACCAGAGGTGCAATGAGGATGAGAGGATTTGGCACAGGTAAAGCAATTAGTTAATATATATATATATGATCTTCTTATGACACTCAATGTGGTCTTCGAGATTTTCTATGTTGATCCATTGTAGGTCCCTCTGGACCTCTTTCAGCCATTCTGTACCGCATTTACTCTTTGTTATGATGTCAAGTAATTTCTTTGCTATTTTAGTGTTTTCCATCCTGTAGATGTGAGTGTAGAACTTAGCTTGATGCTTTCTGATTTCTTCTGTTTTTGTGTTGATCTTTTGATAGAATTCATTCCATGGCCTCTTCATCCAAATGCCATTTCTATTTATTGCCCCATATACCATCCTCAGCATTTTTCATTCCTGTTTTTCTATTTCTTTAATTTTGGAATGACATCAATTACTATTGTTTTGGCTGCATAGATTGCTTCTGGAAGAATCACTGTTTATAATACCTTAATTTTGCATCGACTGAAATGCATTTTTTGTTGTAGTAGTTCCACATTAGCCGTTATTCGGTTGTATTTTTTTTTTTAAATTGTATCCTAGTAAATGAAATTTAAAATGAAACATATTTTAGATTGCTTTATCCATGTATCAGCAGTGAAATTCTTTCCATCCTAAGATAAAAATGATTGTTTCATATCTACGAATAAAATTCTCATTCACAGTTTGAAAGGAAATATCACTGTTATGTTGGTATAATTCATGCAGTGGCGTAACAATAAGGTGGCAATAGAGGCAAAATGCGATGGGCCTCCAACTGGCCCCTGCATACAGAATAAACCTATTGTCTCTTCTGGGGCACTGAGGGAGGGTCCCATCTGATGAATTTGCCAATGGTATAGTCACACCACTGGGTTCATGATAAACTAGTAATAATAATGATGAAGTTAATTAAATACATAGACAAATATGATAAATTTTAGTTAATTCCCTGGTCACTACCTCTCCACACAATATGTCTAATAGTTTCTTGAGGGACATAATAGCAGAAGTTTATTGTGCCTAGATGAAACTGACAAAAGTCTTTTGATTTAAATTTTTGGTGGCTGCAACTATAAATTATAGTAAATTATTTTCTATTGCACCGAAGAACTGAATAATTATTAACGGTTAGGGTAAATTCCAACAAGACTATGGAGAGTGACTGTGACACAAAATACAAGACAAGTATTATATAATGTATTTTGGGTCACCTTTTGGGTAAGGAAGAGACTGATTAGAAAGGCGTGCAGCACCTTTAAAGCTGCATGTAACTGTTGTATGTGTGCAGGTGTGTGTGTTGGCTGCAGGTGGACAGTGTAACAGGGCTTGTGTTTAGGATAATGGTGGTTAGTAATAATTTTAAAATATTTATTTAAAAATTCATGGGTTTATCTGTGTTAGGTAGGTGCAGAAAACATATTACTGTGCATATGATTTCCAGAATGTGTTGATAATCCAGTTTTCACCAGATTTAAAACTGAATTGTTTTTTTCAGTAAGACTTTGTTGTACTCATTGTGCAGTTACATTAGTTGGAGTTGTGGGAACTGGCTTGGTCTATGCTTTTTATGTGTATTGGTATCACCACCAACCAACAGAGACAGTGAGTGCAAATATGTCAGTGTATGATATGGTTTGTGGCAGTGGTGGAATTCTCAGTGATCAGTAGGGATTCAATAGGCAGTTCTATCCATGTTCACTGCACAACTTTTGCAGCCAATCTATAGCAGAGGAAGTATCTATGAGGTGATTTGGTGGGGCTAGGAGGTGGATCATGATATTTTGGAGTGTTGGTCTTTAAGAATGCTATAGGGCAGTGAGAAGTATTCTGAAGAAGAGGAGATAATTTCATGAGAAGAAACTTTGAATGTCGTACTAACAAGATTTTGTTAATTAATTCAACTTTTGGAGGGGATCTAAGTGAATTACAAAAGACTCATGCTGATTTTAGTGATGAAAGGTGTATGTTTTGATATGAAACTCAGATAAGTGACATTGTTGATTTTTTGTTTGTTTTTTGAACCACTCAGAGGGTTGTTTGCAGAAACATGTTCAAAAAGGATTGTGGTAGTAATGGGAGATAAAGTTTTCATGGGAACAAATGTGTCTGTGCTAAATTGCCAGGCTATATAGGAGGAAATGTTTGATTTAGAAGTGATAACAACTGTTCAAGTAGAAGAATTGTTGTCAGTTTGTGGATTTAATACAGATGGATGTATGAATTCAACATGTCTTCTTTGGTGAAGTGTTCTCTGGTTGTATATGAACTGCTGTGCACTAAACTGGGAATTATTTTGTTGTCAACTAAGTTTTGCTGATTTAATTAGTTTAAAGCTTCAAATTGTAAAGTAAATAGTCAGGATTCGTGTTAGTGAGACAAAATACTAATATTTACACTCAGAAATAGTACTTCAAAAATCATCTGTTGTTGGTCAATCCTAATTTTGTTTTTGCTAGTTTTATTAATTTAGAAATATCTGAAAGCTTGATAGTTAGATTAAATGCTGCAAGTTGTAGCTAAACTATTTGGTATATCTACTTTAACATCTTTAATTCTTATATAACTAAATAAATAAATATTTTAGATTCTGATTGTTGTAAATTGTTACTAAAACACCAACAATCTTAACACCTGATTTACGGTTAGAGCTTGACACCACCACCTCTTCAGAACCCCATAGATGGGAACTTGCCTATCGACACATCTTAGACACCAGACAGACCCCTGGCCTCAACCTACACTTAACTAATCACTTACTATTTTGCAAATTTTCCATCAGTTTTGATATATATTTTGTTAGTATATGTGTAAATATTTTTATATCACTCTAATTTTATTTATTTACTCATACAACTTGCCCTAATTATATTCACATTTTTTTTTTTTACCTCAGTGATCATCGCAGAAGTTATTATGTTTCACAATGATCATCATTATGTTCTTCTCCACCACCAGTTGAATCCCCACCCTCCCTCTTATGTTATCTTTGCTTCATTCATGTTGCAGGTCTGGATGTACACACATCTTTCCCCTGCCATATCTCTCACCTTCCACACAGGTTACAGTTATTAACCAAATATTGTGAATTAGTATTTTTTGTGGTTTTTTATATTTAA
>JARYHS010011408.1:109361086-109387082 GCA_031002005.1 Vandiemenella viatica | reverse complement strand
AGTTGTTTTACCCTATGTAAGTGGAGTTACCGACAGAATCAGGAAGCTGTTTAAAAAAGTTACATAAAATCTGTCCACAAAGTGCACAGCAAGGTCAGTAACCAGCTCTTCAAGGTTAAGGACAGGCTGCCTCCACGACAGGTGTCCGGGGTCTCTGAGATTCTGTGCACCTGTGGCTGGATGTTCATAAGAGAGACGTGGTGCACTATAAGGGATAGGCTGCATGAGCACATCCTCGATTATAAATCTAATAATATTGAAAAATCCCCATTGCACGGCATGTAGCCGAAACCAATCACAATATAGACTTTGAAAATATCTTCCTTACAGAACGCAAGGATAAATGGTGGCCAAGGAGGGTAAAGGAGGTGTTAGAAATTGCTAAACACCCAAACTATATTAATGAAGGCAACGGGCTGAAATTACATGATGCCTGGTGCTCGCTGTTGTGGACAGAGCATGTCACGTGTCACCTCCCACCAGACCATGCTGCGCCCCACCATGCCAACTAAACACATGACGGCTTAGACCTTTTGATTGGCCGTGAAAATTGAACCATCCAGATGGGCACTGGCCTCGCCTATAAAACAAGACCACTCACTGATCGAGGATGCAGTTCAGCCCTGGAAGAAGACCCCAGAATGAGTGTCGAACATCGGCTACAATGAACATGACGCGGCGCCACCCGGACAGCCAAGAATCAATTTTAATGTTGTTTTACTCTATGCAATACCTTGGAAATATTTACTCCTACACTGTCAACTTTTTCTCTCTTGTCTATTTCATTGGAATTATCAAGTACTATCTGATACTCGTGACTTTGTACGCATGAATTAAGAATTTTGTTGCCAGAATTGAATATAGAAAGATGTTGGTAATGTAGGATTGGTCCCAAACAACACTGAGTCAGCATAATATGACAGGATGGCGATCACTATATCATTCTACCATTGAACATGTCTCATGAAGAAAATCAATTTCAAGCATATTTAAAACAGAAAAACAAACAAAGGTGCGGGGATGTGGGGGAGGGGGTTAGCAAAGGCCAATTTTTTCAGCTAGCCTTTTCTTCTTTCTTCAGCATGAGCATCGAGTCTTGGGTTCTAATAACTTTAGCTGCTCGTGCTCTGCTAGAGCTATACCTTAGGATTGTTTACGCCCGCAAGGCATGTCAAAAAAGAAGATAAAATAAACTGGTGCCAGAAATATTTAGGCAGTCACAAAGTAATAGTGCAGAGAAAATTGGCATCTATACTAAATAATACATTTTGTCTCTAAACAAAATTTACAAAGAAATTATACACTACTATAATGAGAGAGAAGCACAGCTTAAGCAACCAACGTAAATCACAGACTAACACACACATCCATCTCTCTGTCAAAATTCGATAAGTTCTCAAAATTTTATGACTACAACTGTTATTCATAGTGAAAAAAAAAAAATGTCCTGCGCCCTTGCTTCAGATACAAAGTACTTCCTTGTCAAATTCCATCAATATCGGTTTAGCCATTTAGTCAACAAAATGTAACCAAAAAGACAGAGACTTATAGTATTAATAGTGCAGATCACACACACACTGACTGGGAGAGTAACAACCCGTGAGGGATCAATATAACATAAAAAAGTGTAAACCTACAGCATTGTTAGACTAGCTACGATTTGCCTCACTATACACTCCTAATTTTGTGGTATCTATAGTTTAACATGCAATTGGAACAACCGATGGTCCAGGTGTGACTCATCTGATCAAAAATAATTTTTAAAAATATTTGCTCCACAGAAATTGGTCCAAATGTCAGTAAGAAAAGCATTTTAACTGCTGAGCTACTGGGGCCCGCTATATGGAAAGGTAGTACAGTGACATACACATCATACACATCTGTCTGTCACTGTTCAGTAATTTTTCAAAATTATATGACAAAATTTATTATGTATACAGAAAAAAGTATGCTAAGTCCATCCTAATGCCAAATAGCATATTGCAGAGTATCGACACAATTTAAATTACAAATTTTTGCCACCATGTCTGTCATTTCAGCTCCTAATTGCCCGATTTGAACAGACAAGTTTGATTTGATCGGAAATTTTTCAACCAAATGTAAACAGTATTTTCCTTCTTGTGTCAAAGGTTAAGTGTGCAAAGTTTCATCAAGATCAGATGAAAACTATGGATTTCTATAAAGAACAAACAAACATTCGTAAATTCATCTTTTTATATATCGATTTACAGGTTAAAATGAAACCGGAAAACTGACCATCCGGGCGTGGCTCATATGAGCAAAAACAGTTCTTAAAATTTTTTCCTTCCATCGGGATATGAACCAGAGACCACGATACAAACATTGGTAAGCAAATGCAATAACCACTCAGCTACCACGCTGCTACAGAGAAAAATTCTATGATGTCTTACATCTGTCTATCGCCGTTTTGGTAATTTTCAAAATTACATTACAATATGTACTATTTATACAGAAAAAGTATCCTATATCCATCCAAATGCCAAATCACTTCTCCTTGTCAAATTTAACAATGATAGGGTTGGCCATTTAGTGCAAGAAATGTAACAAACAGACAGACAGAGAGACAGAAAGACATATAGAAAGACAGAGTTACTTTCAGATTTATAATATTAGTATAGTATAGGTTAGAGCAGATAACACACACACTGACTCCGGAGAGACAGTGACTGAGTGATGAATAAAAAATTGTACACTTATAGCATTGTTGGACTGCATACAATTTACCAAGTATTTCACCCCTAAATCTGCGATATCTACAGTTTACTATGGAATCCGAAAAACTGACCATCCAGAGATGGCTCATACAATCAACAACAATTCTTAAAAATCTTTGCCTCCATCAGGATTTGAACCGGATACCACGGTACAAACATTTATAAGCAAATGCATTAACCACTGAGCTCTCAGCCTGTGAAACTTACACATCCTAAGCATCGGTCTATGTTCGTTTTGGTAATTTTTCAATATTACATGACAATATGACGGGAAAATTTTCAACGAAATATAGACAGTAGTTTTCTCTTTGTTTCAAGGAATATGTGTGCAAAGTTTCATCGAGGTTGGATGAAAACTATTGATTTGTATGAAGAACAAACAAACGTACATTCATCTTTATATATAAAGATTAAACTCATGAGCCTCCATACGAGGAAGTATACTGAGTGTAACTAGTTCACTAATTTCTTTATCCTTTCTTTCCTTGATATTGCTAAGTATTCATATATTTCCTTGTTTTCAGATGCCTAGTTTTATTTTATTTTTTTCATTATCCTTGCTAACATTAATATGGATTTATTACATAGTTAATCAAAAAATTATGAAACCTAATGATGTACCTATTGTATATGTTTTATTTTGATAACCAGTTAAATAGAAGTTGATATTAATTCTTTAATTAATGGACAAACTTTTGTTGCTTAGAATTTCAGTTAAAATTATGACTGCCGTATAACCCAAATCATTTTGCTGTGTCTAATTGAAACAGGACAATTGTCCAGTTTGGAACTACCAGAAATGCTACCTGAGCCTCGAGTGAGGGTGTGTTTATATGGGACTGCAGTCATTCCATCTGTCACACTACGGCCAACAGAGTTAATTCTAGGCACAGTATCAACAGGTACTACCAAGGAGCGTGAAGTTTGTATAACCAATACTGGGAAATTGCCAATCAGCATCAGATTCCACAAGATAACAAGCTTTGTTGTAACTCCTCCGAGGTTCTCACTGAATGCTGGAGCCTCATTAGAAGTTTTGATTTCTATTAAACCATGTGCTCTAGGTTTGTTACTTTTTGTAACTATACTATAATATTTGATTTTAATGGAATAAGAATTTCTTCATACAAATCTATCATGAAAGATTAACATTTTATGGTAAGGTTTGATGTAAATGTTTCATTCATTAACTGAAACAAGTAGAAACAGATGCAACTACTGTCTCAAATTAATTCGCTAATTATATGGTTTTCTTTTCCTTTTCATTGGTAGACAGATTTTTAGTTCCTTTGCATGGAAACTATGAAGGAAACTTACTTGCTGATCTAGTTACTATGTTTGAGATTGTTTCCTGCTTTGCCTTGTGTACACAGGTTTTTTTTGTATTGAATAAATTGTAGTAATTTGTCTTATTTGATAAGAAATAATGTTCTTATTTCATAATTATATTTGTCTAAATGTATATTATACAGTATTCTGAAATTCAATTAGAGTGTTTTGTCATGGTGAGCAGACTAAGTACTGTGATTACAAAGTTTACATAGTTGATCATAATTATGAATAGTTCCACCAACCAATCTGCCACAGAGGTTAATGTTTTGAAAGTGTTCATCTCAAAACTAGAAGGGAACAGAACAGTAATATATAGTGTTGGAAAATTCACTGAAAGAATATGGACCAATTTTGTGCTTAAATTGGGATGTTATGGAGAAATTTTTTCATTATTGTGCATTACTCTTTAAATGGTATGTCCATTCCAAAATAAAGAAACCTTTTTCAATTTTTAAAAGGTAGCTTTCCATTCATTTCATTTGTCACACATAAAATGGGGTACAGAATACCCAACAGATATTTTATCAATCATTTAATTACTTCCATATTTTAGATATCCTATATATTGACATTGACATGCGAGCGTGTGACTTGAGGACATACTCTTTGCATTACTGGAGGATGAAAAATTTGATCTAACTTGAATACAGTGGTGTATTATATGCTCTAAAATATTAGGCATCCAGTACCTAAACTCAAATTAGCTTACGATGTCATGCAGGATCTTCCATGCCAGTGACAGTTCATATTGTTTTGAAAAGAAACTGTTTTAATTTGGAGCATATGCATGTTACCACAACACTTGTTGATGAAATAATTGTAATTTTTTATTCATTATTTTTCCAATAGAATTGCATCTATAGTTAAAGTGATCACTGACATATTATTTCAAGTTCAAAATTTGGCATGAAATTGTGCTGTACAATAATCTTTATGAGGCTTATCAGAATGAGTTTTGAATTTCCAAAATAACTTCAATGTGATATTGGAAAAATTTATACAGGACAAAGAGTCATTCCCTGGTTATGCAGAAAGAAAGGTGACAGAAGTGCAACAAAAGAAAACAAAAAATTCAGTTTTTATATATAGTAGTAGTAGTAGTATTTTATTTGTCCTCTAAATCATATACATGTACTTTATACATAATGATATGAGACATGTCAATTATAAAATATGATATACATTAAATTAATTCATACAATTCAAATATTCTTATACAGAGTAAAAGGAGTGGTATTAAAGGCATGACACAAAAATTTCTAAAAAATTCCCATTTCTGATGTTACTTTTACATTATGCGGTAATTTTTTGCTAAGCTTAATCCCTTTGTGAAAGGTTCCATTTAGATACATTTTTGTTTTTGTATGCATAATGTGCAAATCTGATTATTTCCTTGTGAAATGATGATTTAATTTAATTTAATTGCAATGGAGCACAGGCTTCGGTGGCAATTTCCCTACACACCCATCTTCCCCCTATCCTGCACCCACCTACATTTGCCCTCTAGATATTTTATCTTTAAATTCTTTCAAAGTTTTCAGTAAATTATTCGTCATTTCTCTGGGTAACTCATTCCAATCCCTGACACCCTTACCTAAAAAAGAGAATCTTCCCACACTCTTGTGCCTGAAATCGAGTGCCAGCTTGTGGTCATGGTCATCTTTTCCCTTCCATGCACTACCGTTTCATACCTATTGCAATATCTTTCCATTCCTCATCACCAGTATATGCCCTGTACACTGCCATGACCCTCCTCATCCTCCTCCTGTCTTGCAATGAATCCCATCCAAGCTCCTTTATCATATCCATCACTGATTGCATTCTGCGATAATTTTCAGAAACAAATCTAGCAGCCCTTTTTTGCACCCTCTCCACCTCCTGTATTTGATACAGTAAAATGAGGGTCCCATACTACACTACCATATTCGAAGCAATGGTCTGACCAAAGTTTTGTAACCCAGTTCCTTTACTTCTCCCGTACATCCCCTCATCACTCTCTCCAACAAGTGCAGAACTTTGAAACCTTTTCCTAGCACCTGTCCAATGTGTCCTGCCCAGTTAAGCTTGTTATCAAAAGTAATTATAAGATATTTACATTTCAAGTCTTCAGCAAGCAATTCTTTCCCCACCTTATATTCATAATTAACCTTTTGTTTTTTATTTGTGTATCTATTAAGCTGACTCTTCTTTGCTTTATCTTCATTCCATGTTTACAAACCCAACTAGATATCATGTCCAGATCACCCTGCAACTAGTTTACAATCCTCTATCATTTTGATTCTTTTATACAGCATTATGTCATCTGCAAACAATCTAATTTCAGATAGTAAACAATCAACACAATTATTCATTAGAATAATGAATAGAAATGGTCCCAATATGCTACCCTGTTGCACACCCATCTTTACTTCCACTTCTTTTGATACTACATTTCCTACCATAACTTTCTGTTTTCTACCTTTTAAAAATTCTTCTACCCAGCAAATCACTTTCTCATCCACTCCAATGGTTATTACCTTATTTACTACCATTTTATGGCTTACTCTGTCAAACGCCTTTGGCAGATCTAGTGCTACACTATCAATTTGGCCTTCCTTGTCCATATCATCTGAGATAATCTTGCATATATCCCACCAACTGAGATTCATATGAATATCCTTGCCTGAATCCATGTTGCCTGCTGGAAAACCACTTACGTTCCTCACATATATTTCTGATGTGGTTGCATATCAATCTTTCATTAATTTACCTACCACTGATGTCAAACTGATTGGCCTGTAATTCTGATTGGCCTATTATTTCTCAACCCTCCTTTATGTACCGGTACTACTATTGCACTTTTCCAGTCCTGTGGTAAGCAGCAAGTATCCAGACTCAATTTAAATAATATTTCAAGATAAGGTACAATGTCACATCCGGCTATCTTTAAGATATCTGTAGTAATATTATCTTCACCATACCCTTTATGTTTTTTCAGCTTTCTTATTTCCTTCATGATTTCCTCAGGTTGAATATAAATTTTTTACTATTGTCATTTCTAATTGTGTTGTTAATCTCGTTCTCCTGAATTAGACCCTCCTGTTTCTGATTCATAGTCCCTAATGCTTTCACTGAACCAGTTACTTAAAATCTCTGCCTTTTCAAATCATCAGTAACTTCTTCTCCATCCTTATCTATAAGTGCCTCTACATCCTTCCCTTCCCCTCAGTTTCCTGATATAGCCATAGAAGATTTCTACATGGTCCCCCTGCACTGACTATACTCTTCATAAACCTATCTTTAGCCATTTTCTTTGCTGTTATTAAGCCCTTGTTTAGTTGTTTTAAATATTCCCTACTACCCTGCTGTCTCTTAACTCTGTTATGTTCTTTTCTTACCAACCTCTTTAACCTCCTCACTTCCGTATTATAGTACATAGGTTCTCTACTTCTCTTTATTTTCTGCCTTGGAATAAATTTTTCTTCCCCCTTTCTTATTATCTCCTTGAACTCTTCCCACCTTGACTCTCCTGTACTTGAGCCTTCCTTCCATTTGCTGAATTGTTCTCTGAAGATCTCACTTCAAATTTGAAACCTGGGCCTATTTTATAATTGTACCTATTTCCCCCTTCAATTTTGGCTGCTGGTTTACTGAATCCTCTAATATCCATCAGAACTGCTTCATGATCACTGATTCCTTCAGTTACTTGATACCTCAAAAGGTTTTCATCAGGGCTTAATTAGAAATATATCCAAAATATTTTGTCTCCTAGTGTTTTGCTCAACCACTTGTGTAAATCCTCCTTCCCTTATTAAGATATTTGAAAATCTTTGTTGCCTTGTGTTATTTATCTTATTTCCTTCTCAGGTTACACCTGGTAAATTAAAATCCCCACCGATGATGATCATTCTATTCTCACCTGTGAAATCTGAGTATGAATTTAATTTCTCCCCAAGAGCCTCATCCTCTTCTGTCATTCTTCCACTGCGGTAAACTCTGATTTTTTCTTTTTTATTACCCCACAAATCTACCACAAGTAACTCATGGTCTTGATCTATGAATGCCAGTGAACTGTGGTAGTTTTTGTCTACTAGTATGAAAAATCCTCCACCAATTGCTCCTCTATCTCTGTGGTACACTCTGTAACCATCAGGAAAAACCTCACTGTCTAGTACTTCTTTTAACCAACTATCTACCCCAATTATTACTTGTGGTTCGTGCATCTCTATTAAGTCGATTACTTTGTTCATTATACTTCTACAGTTTACCATTAACACCCTTACTACTGGCTTTACATTTTCAGAATTTATCTCTTTCCCACTTTTACCGCAGTCAGTTATTGTTTCAGCCACTTCATCTTTTTCTTTAACATCTGTGACTTTCCCCATCGTGAATCTGCAATCAGTATCACTTTGATAATCTCTTTTTGTCCCTTCACCAGTAGCCCTTAACCTAAAAATGGCACAGTCATGACCCCATCATCACTGGAAATGGACTCCCTCACTGCTTTAGCTTACAACTCAGAAACTACTCCATTCCCCCTTCTATTTAGGTGTTGGCCATGCCTAGTGAAACCCCACAATTGTGTTCACAGGCACAACCCCCAACACAGAACTAATGCCTTTCCCAAGTAGCACTCCCGTTTCCACATTAACCCACCTCACAGCATAGTTCAATTGTGGCCGGTCATGGCGACTTAGGACCTGCATGAGCTCCACCCTGGTATATCTGTGACTCCTTCACCACCTTCCTCAGGTCACTCCCTATACTATAATTCATGTTTCTATCAATACTATTTCCTGCACCTCCCACTATCACTACTTTTTCATCTTTAGTGAAACTCCTACAAAGGGAACCTATATCATCTATTACCTGACCTAATGATGCACTAGATTTGAAAAATTTTGTGACCTGGTAACCTGTACCTAACACATTCCTGCAGAAGAGGGCCTACACCTCTCCCATGGCTACTACCTAGCAGCAGAACCCTTTTTTCCTATTCTTGCCTTGCACGCCCTTATTCCTAAAGGTCTGCTGCATCTTACCTACTCCTACTTCTACATGAGGCTCTTCTCCTCCTGACTCTGGCAACAGGTCAAACCTATTTTTTCCCACAATTACTGAAGTGTCTGGCTTGTACATCCTGTTAACCATGTTTCTCCTACAACCTGTTACCAGCTCCCACCCATCCCTATCAACTTCCTCCAACCCACTATCTCTACTTTCTGCCTCTACAGCTTGAGCCTCGACAAGCTCAGCCCCCACAGGCTGTGCCTGTGCAGTCTGAGCCTCCACAGGCTGGACGTCCACAGGTTGAGCCTTCACAGGCTAAGCCTCCACAGGCTAAACCTCCACAGGTGAGGCCACCACAGGCCACGCCTGAAGAGTCTGAGCCTCCACAGGACGAGCCTCAAGAACCCTTATCCTTTCACGCAACTCCTTAATCGTTTCGCCCATCTCCCACATCCTATCGTCCCTAAGACAAAGTGAACAAAACTATGGGAGAGCCTCATTTGTTTACCCCATTTCCTCCTCCCTACATGCCCAGTGAAACCATTTCTTACACCAACTACAACCCATCCCCTTCGCAACGTACCTACGACAGGCGCCACAGTTTCCGGTCATGATTGTCCCAAATACTTCAACCATCTTCTAAACAAACCTTAAATTTATTTGATAAAGTATTCTTGTAAAGTTTATACTATATTTTTTAACGTTTTTTACTAAATATGATAGGCGCTATTCTCGACTAACTGTTGAATTGTTATATATATTTAATTTGATTGAAGTTTTAAGAAAAATGACTAGGTAACTAAACTACTTAAGAACCAATGAATAAAACTTAAGCTAATGGATTTCGAAGCAAACTTAAGATGAAAGGTCAATACTATTTAGTGCTTATGTGCATAACAACTAATTTGTTACTTATGAAAGTTTTTTTAAAAAAGAAAGGTAGGAAGTTTTTTTTATAAATATGTATATATATATATATATTAGATGGCAATTAAACACTATTAAATTTCAGACAGAACAGGTTAATTATTAGAATGTACGTTTTTGTTATCGTAAACTTGATTTCGATATCGATAGTCGAACTTCAAATAACGATAATGTATTAACCTAATGTGAGTAACTAAATGCTATATGTGAATACTTGTGTTTATTATTTCCACTTGATTTTATTACTATTCTGGAACTAATTAATTAAGAAACTGTGTGATTTTAAACCTAATATAGCCTTAATATAGGACAATACAGAAAGCTTTACAATCGAAATTCAAACTAGTGATTTGAACTATTTTTTACAGTATATAAGAAATTCAACTCTACAAAATAACTTAAACTACTATTTTACCTATGCTATAGTATTATAGTAATCTAACTATCAAGCTCATGCTAAATTTAATTCAGTAAAACGTGCAATAACTAGCAATAATGTTAACAACAATGACGCGAAATTTAAAATCTGTTATTTATGGTGTAATCTTAAATAATTCTTCTTGATAGCAATAATTCTAAGAGTTTAGATGATAATTAAAGATTTTAAAATACCTTAGTCTACAAAAACTTAGCTGATGAATGCAAAATTGTAGTTTGATGAGCAGCTCTTGACAGACACAGCCAATCAATCGCACAACCAGAGAGGTTTATGTACCTCGTTATTTGTTTTGAGAGCTGCATCTTTACCTATTACATTATTTCTAAAAAACATAATGGTTTCAAAGATGTAAATTCTTGGTAGTGAAAGAATATTCATATATTTAAATAAGGGTCTACAAGATTCCCATGATTTGTGATTTGTTATTATTATTATTGCTCTCTTCTTAATTCTGAAACTACTTAGTGCATCTGATGATAAACCCCAGAATATAATACCATACTCTATTTGTGAATGAAAATGGGCAAAGTATAAATTTTATCAAATTTTGTTTACTAGTGGTTAATTTTAAGATAAATAATGCATAACAGATTTGATTTAATTTATAGTTCAAATATTGAATATGTCAATTCCGTTTAAAATCAGATTGAATCAATAAACCTAGAAATTTTGAATCTAATTTGTTTGCTATAGTCTGATTGTTCAAAATAATATTTGGGTTGACAGGGTTCCTGTTTTGACCAGAATGGAAATTTACTGCAATGGTTTACTAACAATTTATTATTAAATGATTGTTTTTGGACCATTCTGATAGCTGTTTAGTAATTTTATTAATACTTTGCTGAAGAACTTCTTTGTTTCACCTTTCATTATAAGTGTTGTGTCATCTGTAAAGAGAATATTTTCATGTGACTCAACATTTTCATTAATGTCATTGCTATACATAAGGAACAGGAAGGGGCGCCAAAAACCGAACCCTGTGGAATACCGTGTTTATTACTTCTAATGTCTGATACATTCTCTCTGATTAGTTCACTTTCTTTGTCCTTAAATTTTAAGGTGACAACCCGTTTCCTTCCATCAAGGTATGACTTGAACCATTTGTATACTATACCCCTGATACCATAATGATAAAGCTTAGACAAGAGGATTTTATGATCTACCACATCAAAAATTTAGACAAATCAAGAAAAATGGCAGTTAACTTTTATATTTTATCAATTACTACCTCATACCCACGACTTTGTTCATGTTTGTAAAGAATTTGGATTGACAGCTACCGACATCTAAACACCATAGTCCATGATGGGAGACTTGATGCAATTACCGTACACAAACGCCAGTCATCTGCGCTATGTAGTTCAGGCAGCAAAGTAAAATATACGAACTCACATGTCAGTGGTCGAAGTACGAAAATATCCTTGATCGACCAATTTCAACCACCACATCTCCCACACTGCCACAGTTACCAAAATTCGGCCAATGTTGTGATCGAAAGGTGACTCTATGCTACTACCACACACAAACATCAGTGACCTGTGCTAGATAGTTTTGGCTGAAAAGTGATACCCAATGACACATACGTTTTTGGTAGAAATATGAAAGTGCCGCAGGTCGACCACTTTCAACTACCATATCTCCCTCACCCCCATAGCTACCGACATCTAACCACGATAGTACATGATAGGAGACACGATACCACTACCACATACAAACACTAATGGTCTCTGCTATGTAATTGTGGCAACAGAGTGGCATATAAGGAGACAAATGTCTTTGGTTGAAATACGAAAATATCCTTGATCAGCCTCTTTCAACCACCATTTCTCCCACACTCGCACAGTTACCGAAATTCAACCAATGTTGTGATCAACGGATGACTCTGTGGTACTACCACACAGAAACACCAGTGATCTGCACTAGATAGTTTTGTCTGAAAAGTGATTTACCATGACGCATACGTTTTAGGTAGAAATATGAAAGTGCCGCAGGTCGACCACTTTCAACCACCATTTCTCCCACATCCCCATAGCTACTAACATCTAACCACCATAGTATATGATAGGAGAGACGATACCACTACCACACCATTGGTCTATGCTGTGTAGTTGTGGCAGCAGAGTGACATATACGGATACACATGTCTTTGTTCGAAATATGAAAATGCACTGCATCAACCACTTTTATCCATCATATCTCCCACATCCCAACAGCTATCGACATTCAGCCAATGTTGTCAATGACAGGAAACTCCATTATATTTCCACACATAAAGACCAGTGATCTACTATTACTATTACTCTGCAATTCACTAAAAGTGTGTGGCAGAGGGTGCATTGCACCTATCCGAAAGGGTAATAGTTTGGAAGGGATATGGCAGGAGGTGCCCATGGGCTATTGTGAGGAACCATCCCAGAATTTGCATGTAGTGATCTGGGAAAAACATGGAAAACCCAGATCAGGATGGCCGGAGAGCTTTATCGAAAGCTACTCCTGTCGGATTTTAAGTTTACTCGCCCGGTAAATCCTTTCTATTCCATTCCCATCTGTGCTAGGTAGCGGTGGCTGAAAAGTGAAATATATGGAAACAGACTCCTTATATATATATATTGTTAGTGCAAGCATAAATAGCTGTCTGTGTTGATTTCCCTGATCTAAATCCATGTTGTGAATGAGATAATATATTATTCTTGTTTATGAAGCTTATTAACTTTTTATACATAATTTACTATAGTATTTTTGAGATAGCAGATGGGATGGTAATAAGCTGATAGTTATCTAATTTATCTGTTTCTCCCTTCTTATGTATCAAAATAACATTTGCTATCTTCAGTATTTCTGGGAAATTACCAGATTGTAATAAACTATTACATAATTGTGTTAGTGGTCGATTTATGTATCTAACACATTTCTTTAGGATTGTACCAGGAATTTGATTTCCTGCACAGAATTTATTCTTTAGTTCTTTTCTGGCAATGGCAATTTCTTCCTCTTGAACATTATCAATAAAAAGTGATCCACTACATGTACTTATCTTATTATACCCTATATTAGAATCATATTTAAATTTTTAAAATAGTTCTTCAGGAATACCAGTAAAATAATCATTGAAAAGATTTGTTAACACAGTTGGGTCACTAATTGAATTGTTACTACATTTTAATGAAATATTTTGGTCTAATTTTTTAGTTTTACCTGTTTCCTTTCTTATTACATCCCATATTCCTTTGCTTTTGTTAGTGGAGTTATAAATAAATCTATCATTTTACAATTTTTTTGCTTCTTTTATAACTTTGTTTAATATAGCTGAGTATTTTTTATAGTAGGCCTCAAATTCAGGTGTAGTGTGGTTCTGTTTGTATACTTTGTGAAGCAGTCTCTGTTTTTTACATGAATTTTTTATTCCTGCTGTTATCCGGGTGTTATGAGATGCACTGTTTTTTTTTATTTTTAGAGGAAATGCTATATCAAAATAATATTTTAATATGTTACTAAACTTATTGAATTATTGAAAAATATCTGCCCATGATTCCTTACTTAATAAATAATTGAAATTTGCAAAGTTTTCTTCACCAAATGATCTGGTTTTTATTTTCTTTACGGCATTGTGTCTATTTTTTTCTTTTAAATATATAGTTAGTTGTAAGCACCTTAGAATTTTGGTAAATTCTAGTTGTCCTAGCTTAAAGCGTAAGGGGAGGAGTAAGTTTTCCATTAAACACATATAGTTTTCATTATAAGTACAGGTTATGGAAGAAACGTTTCATGTAGAAGCTGATACTGCTATAAATTCATTAAATAAACCAATTTAGAAACAGTAAAGCCACTTAGCACATAATATAAGCATTAAATAAACTTTGTTTAATAGTAAAGAACCTTTCAACTAACCTGGAATAGGTTAATCCATTATTATCCAACTTTCAAACCATAGATTTTGGCTAAGTGATAATTCCACTAATTTCCAACACTTTTAAATGAAGTGAAGTAATTTTAAAATAATAACAATTCAAAAGAAAGTTAAATTCACTAAAATTCCGTAGTTTTAGATAGCGTAAATAACGTAAATAAATTTTTAAACACTTCGATAAATACACTTTCACTTCCAACATTTTTTATTATCTGTTTCCAATAATTTCTTGATCTAAAAAGTAAATTTTCTGAAAGAACTAAAAATCTAGTGTAACATATTTAAATTTTAGAACATTTCATGCAGTAGAACAGATTTTATATATAGTTTTAAAATTATTTCGTCATTAAACATACGTGGTTTCACTTGAGATTTATTTGCAAGTAAACTAAGCCACTTCCATAAATAAAAGAAATGTCAAAACACATAACTAAATTCAAAGAAAATTCGGATAACTTTACTTTTTCGATATAAACAACATGAGAATAGTTATGCAGAATAAACCGAGTTGACTTATGATACATTCTAAACATGATCTCGTTAAATAGATAATTTAGCTTTTGCAAACTAATCATTCGAGAATTCTATTTAAACACTTTTTATGTACCTTGAGGACAAGACTATATGTAGTCAAATTCTGAACACTTTCTATGATCTCAATCATTTTACACTATTTTGGGAACGTAGGCGAATACCTGATGTCGCACGGATGGGTTATATAAGCGGGTACCTCGTAGAGGGGTTCTTCTTTTGGTTTCATCTTTAGTCCTTACTCCGGGAACATTGTGTAGCCATGGTGTGTGTTGGTCGGTAGCCGGAATTGGCTGTGCAGGACTAGGAACGTGTGTCGGCCATGATGATTTTCTTGGCAGCTATCATGAACTTGTAAATTTTCTAAAAGGCGTTTTCGGTTGGTATTCTTTCTCTCCACAATCTGCAATATTCTGGAAATGTTTGTTCGATCGCCTACTCAACTGTAGAATGCAATTTTTGAAAATGTGTCTTTTAAGAATAAACTTCAAATTTTTATCAAATTTATAATTTTTGTAATTTCGTAGTAGACTGAACCATTTTTTCACCTTTGGGTGTTACAAAGGATGGGTGGCGACCATTAAGCATTTTAGTTGAGTATTCCAGGCAGGCACATGGTCAAAATAAAATTATTTCATTAAAATTCAACAGAACTTCCATTTTAAGTGAACTTTCAGCTAAGGTACTAAGCCTATACTCCACCCCTGGTACTAGGCTAATCCCTTACATAGTATCTGAGCCTAGTGATCACTGAAACCTGGGTTGTATAATTCAACTAAAAAACTTTGTTTATCTTTGTATATGAAAATTTGATCATGGGCTGTCTTACTGAGTTCTGTGACACTTGTTGGATTATTTACTGTGTGATGTATACCACATGATTAAGGAGTTGTGTTAACAAGTCTCTATTTTTGTAGCTTTTTAGATAGTACACATTTAAATCTCCACATATTATTAAATCAAGATTTTGCTTGCTAATATTATTTAAGAGTGATTCTAATCTTTGAATGAATAAGTCAAAATTTCCATCCAATGTACACACAAACTAATATCTCTTTTAATATGGGTAATTTAACTGCTGTGAATTCAAAGTTCTTTTCTGAAATCAAGTGATTATTATAGATAGATAGCTAGATAAATATGTTCACTTTGATCCCATGTGAGAATAATCTCGGGGATGTGGAACAGTACATACACTTATTAGTAATGTCAATATTACTATATAATTGATAATATTATTATACATTGACAACAAGTTAGCAACAACCCATTAGTATAACCAATATCGCCTGTAATCTACAAATACAATCCCGAGTTAATTAATACTTATTATGTGGAACAGTGTATACACTTGTTACCAGCATCTAATAACCAGTTATTTTCTTACCAACCAGTTACCATGATAAGTTTCACTGTAATTTGTGACTACATATTATATTAAGTTAGTTGCTATTTATGTGGAACAGTACACACACCTATTAGCAATATCAATTATATCACCAAAAACTCATAAGCAGTCAATTACTTAAAAACCTGTTAGTATGATAATTTTTCACAGCAGTTTTTGAGTGCATGCTATCCCATGTTAGTTACTATATATGAGTGAAATTTTGTAAACAGTGTAATTAGTTCATTTGTCAAAAGTTTCAACAGAAAGAAAAACCATATATCATTTTAGTAATTGTGGACAACTTTGTCACCTTCCCCTACCATACACCATATATACTATTTTATCAGTCATTCTTAGTTACCAAATTCCAAGAAGAAAATTCTTTCACAGAGTAAAATGGGTTCTGAAGCAGAAACTCTTTGAGTTTGGACTTAAAGTAGTTTTTGTAGATAACATTTAATTTCTGTTGGTAATACATTGAATAAGGAAGCTCCAGTAAATGTTAACCCTTTCTGTACAACTGACAGTGATTTGTAATCCTTGTGAATATTATATTTATTCCTAGTATTATGGCTATGTATGTCAGCATTAAGATTGAAGTGTTCAGGATTTTCCACTACAAATGATAGTACAGAGTATACATACTGTGCTGGCATTGTTAGTACACCCAGGTTTTTAAATAGATTTCTGCATGATGTCTGTGGGCTTGCTCCACAAATAGTTCTTATAGCACGCTTTTGCAATTTAAATACCCTCTGTGCTTGTGACGAGTTTCCCCAGAATGAGATGCCATAAGTCAAGGGCGTAGCCAGATATGGGCAGGGGGGGGCAGCTGCCCCCCCCCCTAGCTAGACGCGGGTTTGCGCTCGATCAGGGTCTGCCGAACCGAAGAGTAAACAATGTTAACTTTCAAAAATTAATTCATTCGATTTAAACCTGCTTTCTACTACTATTTGCGGGAAAACAGACGTTAGCGAGGGCGAGGCAGAACAACGGACCACGTACGGCGCTGCTGACGACTCTTAGATCGGTTACCCACTGGGCGGTTTTGGCCGCGGCGGAAAGTTTTCCGTCGCCGTCGTTCCAGTAGTTGCGCGAGGGATCAAATGGGAGCTTACACACTGGGCTTACACCCACGGCAGAGCTGCCGTCGACGGCAGGTATGCAGCCGTGCGCTGCCAGTCTGCCACTACATTCGACGGTAATTTCACCGCCCCATCCAGACAGTGGCCCATGTGGTCAAATTGGCGCTTGCACACTCGGCGATTTTTTAACCGCTTGTGCGCTTTCAGTCTGTTAAAGTTAACATTTTTTGAATTTAAAAATCGTAATGTATGTTAAGTGATGATGGATACTGATCTTCTCATTTTGTTAGCAGTTTTAAGAGATAAAACTATAGATTCTTTTAAAGATCGGAACGCTACCAGGAACGCTTGGAAAGAAGTGTGCCTTGAAATTAGGAATGATTTTGACGAAATGAAAAATGAGGAAAAATGCCTTTGGATAGTAAACTTTTGATCACGTATTTAAATAAATTTTTAGAGCTTCAACTAGAAGTTTATAGAAAGATTTTGATGTTTAATACTATATAACTATGTCCTCATATCTTTGACATTTTCCAAGGAAAACTTTCAACATTCGAAATTCTGTGGATCGACATTTTTTCTTTTTTTTTTCTTCTTCTTCTTCTTCTTCTTCTTTTCTTCTAACACAGCAGTGACGAATACAGTGAGACAAGGTGTTCAGTATCTTCGGCATCATCTTCGCCATTTACTTTCGATTTTTCTTTGTAAAGTAATAGCTATTAAAACACTTAACAGATTACAATTTAATCACAAAAGTTTAACTAGTCGATTGTGCTTGTAAGTATAAAAGCAATAAAAACTCAACACTGAGATTTGATTACACAGTGAAGTATATGTATTAGTTACAAATAAATGTAAGTCTTAGCCATTATATAGCATAGTGTATTTTTCAAACTTTTCTTGTACATCTATACATATTCACCTCAAGAAGTTTTCACCATAATTAACATAAAATAAATATAGCGGATTGGAATTATTTGAAATTAAATGTTTATTTATAGTAGGCCCATGAGAAATCTGCTTACTTCAAGGAGATTGCCATCATTTCCACACGTTAAATACAATTCATCAACTGGGTATTCCTCCTTTGAATGCCGTACTTAAGTTTCGCAAGCAACTGTTGAAATAAACATCCCAAAATAATTGAAAAACTTGGTGTCGTCGTTCCTCAAATATTCTGTTTTCCTATGGCTTTTTCTTTTCCTATTCTATGGCTATGGAACCTTCAAAATAACAATTTTAAAACTTAACTACGAAGTAATAAACACTAAATTAATTAAATTAACAAAATGAAACTCAGTTCATCAAAAGAAAGGTACTGAAGTCCGACCGCGTCATCTTTTGCCAGCTTCATAGCAGCGAAAATTTTACCGCTGTAATAGCAGCAATAGTTCTACCGCCGAATATGTAAACACCTCAAATTCTGTAGGCGGCGACGGTTAAGTTTCTACTGCGGTGAAAACCGCACAGTGTGAACCGGCCTTAAGGGGTTGTGCATAAACTACGTGGCTCGGTCTAGAGGGGGAGGGGTTGGCTGGAAAGCTACGCTGGGCTACTTAAAAGAGGGGGATTTCCGAGCCAGGCCAAGTAGCTTTTCATTCATATCAAGATAGAGAACATACAGAAGCATGTGAATAATTATTTCCGTCATTTTATTATCCCCGCTTGTAATTTATGATAGCCTGACAAGAGAAAACAGTACAAAAATGACTTCAGGATTCATTATGAGAAAAACTACTTGGGGGGAGGGGGAGAGACAAAAGCCACGTTGGGCTACGTGGGGGGAAGGGGGGTTCACAGGAGGCCAAAATGGAGCTACGTGGTTTATGGACGGTCCCTAAGCTGCGTATTGAGTATGAGCGGCTGCTGCGCGACCCATGTTCGAGCGCTCCAAACCGATTATCCAGGCACTGTCTTTTTGTGAAGCCACAGTGGACATTTCACGTGCGCGAATAGCCGCAACTTTCACTGTGATCCGACACACTGTATACTAGAAACCTAAACGAAAAATGATTTGGTGGATATAGAAATTGTATTTTAATTGAATACAGTGTGGCGAGAAACTCATGGAAGACATTAGATACGAAACCATCGAGGCTATAATTAACAAATTTTACGAGATTGACAAACATAAAGTTTCTAAAATAAATAATTGAGCCAGTGCACTCAATTTCGGGAGGCATTTCAGTTACTGATAAACGGTGTGACTTCAAGATTTCTAGTAATTAGAGACTCGTGTACTAAACTGCATTACCTTTTTCGAGAGTCAAAACAATCATTCATTTGAACAGATGTTTCTGGCGCACTATGCGAAGCTCTGAAAGAATGGTCAAAGATAAGGTAATAGAAACCGTTTAATACTAATTTTTTTATTGCTATTCAATTTTCTGTTGCCATTCTTAACGAGAACTTACTCCTTACTTAGGTAAAAGGTATTATGTTGATTCTGTCATTTGGCGATTCTATAGATTCGTTGATTGGAGTTTCAAGTGACGGTTGTGGTAGTGATGGAGGTGATACCGTCTGATTAGGCTGCACATTTGCTATTACACAAAAAAAAATTTGTCACCGTACAATTGTATTAAAAGGCGGCCGTTTTTGTTATCCATGCCAACAAACTTTCGCTGTGCCGCGCGAGCCAACTCGAACAAAGACATCCCGTCTTAACTGCGATTAAATATCGATAGATTTCAGGCTGACTCGACCCGTACACAACGCATCCGATCGTTTATACTGTGATATAACCAGAGAGTGCGCTAATAATCTGTTCTTTAAAGTAATTTATTTGTATTTTCCGTAAGGCTAATGATGGCTTTTAATATAGTATTACATACAGTACAAACAAAAAGTACGACTTTTATTTAATAACTATAATTATCTGCATTCGTATGTATTTTATTTATGTTTTTTACTATCAAGCGATTGTGAAAAAGTCGATATGTAAGAGCTAATTTGTGACAAAATATTTATTACTCTTACAGTGTATTTGTCCTAGGTGCTCGGATATGAGTTGGGTCGGTACAACAGTCAAGTTGTTTCTCATTCTGTGGTCGCACCTATACTGCCACATACTGTGTTACAGCCCTGTTTCTGGGTACCTTCTGAAAATAAATTTTCTGTAGATGCCAAAGCCACTAATTTGAAATTAAAATTTAATAATTGTTGCTTGCAGACTTACTTGCCTCTGCTAGTATAGTCTAATTAATTTGTTACTCGAACTTTCTGTCACTTTAAAAATATCCAATTATCACTTTATTTGCAAAGAATTTCATATATAGCCAGCAGCCGAGAAAGCCCTTTCCGCCTCCTCATTCGTTGGTTTGATTGAAATGGTCATAAATAAAAAAAAATTGAAAAACTTAGCAACTTTCTGCACTTTTTTGAGATCATCATATCTGGGAACACCTATGTGGAATATCCAGTGCTACGATCACGCTTTTTGCTTCAATTGTGGCGTCCAGGTCTTTGTGGTCTACGTCCGAGTGAAAGTTTTTTCTATGCTCTCAATTTCTTCCAGTGGTTTTTTTTTTTGGGGGGGGGGGGAAAGGGTATAAAATATCGACAACTGCCAATTGTGTGCTGTGTGAAAAGTACAATTGCAGGTACGAAGGCAGAACGTTTTCCATGACGCTTGTTCCATTAGATCTTTTGCCGATAACAGCAATTTCAACAGCAACACCAAAGCCTGTCAATCGTTCCTTGACAAAACTGATGCAAGGCTCCATGGTGCACGAACCCTGTGTTCTAAGCAAGCTGATATTAAAATGTGTTTCTTTGCGGTGAACATAACCCCGGGTCCACATGCTTGGCACTTGCCGAAAACTCCAAACCTTTACAAATGCTTGGTTAATTGTGGGGAGCCGAACATTGACAGCCACACGCTTGCGAATGCGCTGGTATGTTTTGGAGAAGAAAGCGTGAGGGACTTCGATGTTGTGTTGGATATAAATTTTTGTTTAACCTATATTTATCATAAAATTTTAAACGAAAATGAAAATATAACGAGAAAGGCGGCGAAGAAGATGGTGGATGTTAAAAATCCATAGAAACCGTTCCAGGTATAATTTCATTCATTTAACTATGTTTAGTATGTAGTTCAGTGGCGGATCTAGGATTTTTCCGAAGGGGGGCAAAAACTTCACGCTGGCGCCCCCCCCCCCCTAAAGAAAATACCACACTCAGTTGGGTACTATTAAACTAATGTGATAAAAAAGACAAAAGACATAATAGGAAATAAGTTCTTTTATTCCCTTGCATTATATGTAATACCCACAACCAGAATAAATAACGCTCGCGGCAGACTGTACTCACAATTTCAGTCCTTAGGCCCTAGCAAAATTTGCACTAAATGTTCCTACAACTTCACTCATCGAGCTTTCATTTCCCCGAAAGAGTCTATAACTTTATCAAAATTCGTCTCATAAGCTGTTCTATTTTCGATTGATAAAATCGCGAGGCTAGAAAGAAGTTCCTGGCTCATTGTTGATCGCAGGTAGGTTGTTATGATTTCTAGTTTACTAAAACTCTGCTCGCAGCTTGCGGACGTCATTGGTAACGTGCAGTATATTCTCAGAGCTATACAAATATTAGGAAAGGCTTCCTGCAAGTCTTTTTTACACATGTGTTGCAACTAGTGATGTGCCGGATATCCGTATCCGTATCCGTATTCGTGGATATCCGAGGGGGAAAAAAGATCTGTATCCGTATCCGTTACTTTTTTAGCGGATCTTTAACGGATCTTTTGTAAAGAATTTCACTAAGCACGTATATAAAATTTTAAAGATATCTAGCTATGAAATACTATTCACTTCCATTCCAATTACTTCATATTTCTCAAAATCTCATGTCTGGCACATTTATATAGCAAAAATTAATTATTTAAACTTATATTTTACTCCAATGTAGTCTTCACGGTTGTACCGCCGGATTGTGTTGTGAAAACACTATATTTCGATGACTAGCTCCGCCGTCTTCTTCAAGTGCGGAGACATCTGCACTGGTCGGCTGACCCATAGATACCCTACTGTGAAGATGGCGGAGCTAGTTGTCGAAATATCGTGTTTTCACAATACAATCCGGCGGTACACCCGTGAAGACTTCATTGCAGTCGTACGCCGGAAAAGTCTTCGTTCTTAGATTTATTTTACTCGTTTACCAAAGGTAACTGGTAACTTACCACTGTAGCAAGTTTTAAGGTATTATTTTAACTATCTTTATTGTGAGATCAGGCCTCTAATCTTTGTGATTTGCTAGCTGAAATTATGTTTAAGGTACTGCTAAAGTGTTTACATCAGATAAAATAATCACTTTTACAGAAACTTAAAAAAATAAATGTTATATTTAACATTAAGTTTGGTAAATTGTACTTCAAAAAGAGTAAATTGGCAGTTTTGTCACCCAAAAGTCTATTACGATGAACATCATAATTATTCCTGCTGCACTGAAAAACTGCTCACTTGGAACTCTTGTTAAATATGTGCGACCCATGTGTCATAGACCTCCTAATTTTTTATTATTATTGTTAAAAGCTTTTTTAACAATCAGGTGCAGCTGATGTACTTCAGATAAAGTGCAGGAACTCTTCATGTTGGATCCTCCATCTCTTACCATGCAGTGCACATTCTGTTTGGGATTCCCCACCCTTCAAATATATTTTGAAATATTTCCGAAATGTAATCTCCCGTTTGGAGTTCTTCAAGTATCTCCGCTTTTAAAACGATATTTTCCCTTATGAAATCTTTTGTAATGTTCTGGATACCAATGAAATACCTTACCAAAAAGCCTACCAGATGTAGGATGTGAAGGAAACTCTCTCAAAATCCTTCAGCACGTCTTTATTATCGATCCTAAAGTTCGCTGCAGATAAATTCCGTAAAATATTTCCTGCCTTTTAGAACATAATTTGCAATAACATTATCGAGCAATCGTCGGAACCCAAAATCTTCTACGTGTTGAAAATATAATCCAGATAAAGCTATCATTTCTGCATTTAAAAAGTTTTAAATAAATTTTATTTTTTATTATCCCACATTTTGCCTTTTCCATGTATTCGTTAAAAATGTTTTCCTAAATTCTCTTTTTATCGTTTTTAAGAACATTCCCTGCTGAATGTGTTCGCCGGCAATCTTCTTAGCAGAGTTTGTATTTAGCAGATTCGTCATTTACTATCGTAAAATATTTCCATATTACACTACTATACTTTTTTGTATAAATTATTTTTATTTTAATTTAACTTACAACTTCCCAGAAACAGAAACGTATATAATCTACGCAGTCATATGTCATCCTAAAATATAACATAAACATGCACAGTGCAAGGTCAAAAGACGTCGCGTAAACTGAACGTTCACCGATAATGTATCGTAGTTGACTTTTCTACTGTCGGTCCACGTTGAGAAAGTTGAGATCCGTATCCGTATCCGTATTCGCGGATCTAGACAATAATGATCCGTATCTGTTTCCGTATCCGCGGATATACATTTTTAACGATCCGTCACATCACTAGTTGCAACAATTGGAATGGACTAGTTGTTTAATCGATTCCAATTAAAAATGGAGCTCGTTGTTTAAACACGACAAGTTCTTGGCAGAAATCAATTGCGTTTAAGTCCTTGGAGTATCTGCTTGCTAGAACGGCTCCATTTTTTTGGAGATCTTCTGTGGACATATTTACTAACGTGTGCCACCAAGGAAGGCAAAATTTTCATTTAGTTTTATAGCACTTTCTACCCTTATTCCTATTTCTGTTAAAATTCTGTCAAATACAACTTTTATATCTTTGGAAAACAACTATGTGGGGTTCGTCCTCGCAGATTTCGTCGTGTTGCCTCTTTTGTTTGGAAATTCGTTTACTTTTGAGTATCGGAACGATTCCCAATTTTTGTGCTATAGGTGTAGCTTCTTAGATCCAATATTCTATCGGCTTTAGTTTCATTCCTTGCAATATCTTAATAAGCCCTTTCATTAGTGACTCAGAACGCGAAAGGATTATTTCCTCCTTATTTCCACATTTACTCTATTAATTTCTCGAAGAAGATTAGCCAAAATTGTTAATTTGAGGATAAATTAAAAATCCAGTACATCATGTAAGAGATGAGCAGATTCATACTTAGATTCTACAGCCAGAGAAGATTTTTCAATTTCCTCCAGTGCTTTGACAACTTCAGGTAAATTATTCAATAGGGCAGTAACATCTTGTCTGGCTACTACCTTTTAAGTTGGATTTTGTACATTTTTTCATTATTTCCCACCATGTAGTGGATCCAACGAAGAAGCAATAAAGTTTTTGTACAACTCGAAATAGACTAACCAAAAAAAAAATGGATATCGTCTCGTCCTGCAAGCGTCCTGTAAGTGAGAAAAAGCTAGTAATCCAAACTTTCTAAAAACAATTAATATTTCAACTACCATAAAAAATCTGGTATTTTCAGGATAAGGCTGCTTAACAGCCTATTCCCTACATACGTTTTTGGAGATCGACGTTTTATGAGTGCTTTATTGTAGGTATATGTCTTGAGAAACGGCGGTATATGCTAATAACAATTGATAGGTTTGGTTCATAGTGTATACAGAGGTAAGAAATAAGGCCCACATAAGTTAATGATCAGATTTTTTTTTGACATTTTACAGGTCCTTGGATTGACAAAGGATGAGAAACGCTAAGATATTTGATATGGATAAATTCTTCCTTACCTATTAATGGTTCGTTTCCAGTAATAAATATTTAAACTCGTTCAGCACAAAAGTAGATATTGAAACAAAACTGGGGTAATCACTCGAACGCAGCTGCAAGAAAGCGAACATCAGATGGCAAAATTTATAAATCCAAGAATATTGGGAGTTCCCGCTAACAATGACGGAATGAATTTCATTCCGTGAATAGAGGTGGCCGCTCTGTCACAGAACAATGATTTTTCCATCCTTTAAAGTAGCCACCGCGGTCAGTGTACCACAGCGCTTTACCTAAAAAAAAAAAAAAAAGGTCGGCAGCACATGAATATTTCGCTCTGGCGCTTATAAAAAGATGCCACCAACACATGATTTTGGCGCCCCTCAGAAGTTGTCGCCCGGGGCAAGAGCCCCGGTTTGCCCCCCCTTAGATCCGGCACTGATGTAGTTTTTACATGATGTTGTATTTACAGTATTATAATGTCTATATCAATTATTTTTCGACTGCAGAAAATTTATGGAAAATAACTTTAATGAGCTACTTTATGACTTTTTATTTTGCTTATGGCTTTACGCCTTGTCAGCAACGAGGTCATTAGAGGCGGGAAAGGACATGGGGCAAGGAATGGGAAAGAATTCGGATTTGGTCTTTTTCTGAAGGAAGCATCCCGGCATTCATCTAGAGTGATTTGGAGAAACAATAGAAACTGCAAATCTCAATGCCCGGATGAGGATTCGATCCGGCGTCCTGCCGAATGCGAGGCCAGAGCGTTAATTGCTCACCCACTACGCTCGGTGACCACGCTTCTTTATGAGCCATCTTGATAACTTCTGCCGGAAGAGATATGCTGATTTTGAATATTAGCATTCAAGGAATGTGAAATATCATTGTTGAACCAATTACTAATTTTTCCTGCGGCACTTCTATCACAACAAACAGGAACGCATGTCTGTCCGCCGTCAGTGCACAAAGTGTATCAAGTCCGCAGA
>JARYHS010011408.1:109191724-109360086 GCA_031002005.1 Vandiemenella viatica | reverse complement strand
CAGGGAAACTTAAGTAGCTCTCTCTGCCCAATAGATCCTCTGTAGTGAGTTTAATCGTCAGGAAAATTGGTAACAATAAATCTCCAGGCTCAGATGGTGTAAAGGCCACATACTTTTTTTTAAAAAAGAAAACCTACCTCAATCCACAATAATGTAACTCACAGCAATAAATAACACCTGCCTCAAACTATCCTTCTCCTCCTCCTAGAAAATTTCCAAAATAGTCAGCCCACCCAAAACAAAAACCACCAAACTGGTTGAACATGTCAGCAGATCTATCAGGCATTGTACAGGCGTTGTTATGCTTGACATTGAGAAAAATTTTGCTAGTGTTTGGCATCGCATGCGAATTTACAAACTACATTCATATGTTTCCCTGGCCACTAATTAAAAATAATAAACAGCTTTCTTAATTGCAAAATTATTCATCGTGGTTGATGGACAAGAAAGCCAGTTGAAATCAATTGAAGCAGTAGTACCACAAGTATCAGTCATAGCTCTAACACTATGCAAATGACCTACCCCACCAACAAGGTGGAGAAGTTGTGCTATTTGTAGATCATATTGCGATTTACAGGTCAAGCCATAACCTATATTCCATCAGACGAAAACTGACACAACACCTTGAGAAATTTACTCAATGGTTCAACCTTTGGAAAATGAAAATTAATTCTGGCAAAAGTAAGACTATAATATTCATCGCCAGAAGGAAGGAACTCTGCCTCCAAATCTCTATTGACGATATTGATTTTCCCTGGTGTGACTCAGTTAAATATCTCAGATTGACATCATATTAATCTGGATTAATATGCTCTTGTAGTATAGGTTTGGCTCGACTTTTTATACTAAATCCCTTCCTCAAAGAAGAAGAAGAAGCTGAATGTTAGGACCTAGTTAAAGATTTACATCGCAGTGATTATGTCGCATATAATTAATGTGACGGCGATCTTTATAATTAAATAAATAAATATATAATTTCTTGTAGACTGAAGTTTTTGTTATGTACTTTTACAGTTTATTTATCTCATTTATTTGCTTAACAATCCTCTTAATACCAATAACAATCGCGCCTATCACTAAATCCGAAGATTTGCAGGTTCGCTTTCTACTCAAGATCTCTCAATTTAATTTTACGCTGCTGATAAATCAATCTTGTCTTGGTCGTTTCCTCTGCTCAACAATTCTCTCAACTTCACTTCTTTTTCAGAGATCATATCCTTTAAAGCATCTCTGGGCAAACAATATGTATTAAACGTTGTATTCTTATCACAATTAGGCGAGCATTGCTACACAGCTTTGAACTTTTCAGCAAGGCATCGAACAATCAAATCAGAAAATTGCAGATCATACACAGCAAATATCTAAGAACCATTACCAACTGTGGCGAGACAGTATAAAAAACCATGTGTGTGTTCGGGTTGAGCGGTGGAATCAGGACGATCCGATTGTTGAAAGTGTAACGCGAGATGCGAGTTGGATTGTTGAGGGCAGTCTGTGACTCGCTGTCTTGGAGGTCGGTCACGGTTGGTTGCGCGCGGCAGTGATTGTTTGGCGGTGCGTTCTGGCACTATCATGTGGACCTAATGAAACATTATAAGTACGCCGCCGTCATGCAGATAAACTGCAGTGTTTTGTAAATAGCAGTGAACTTGTGGTCGTCGAACTAAAGCATCCAAACCAAGTGATAGAAGTGTAGCTCAGAACTTGCAGTTTGTAGGAGAAGAAGTCCTGAATAGCCTTTACATACGGTCAAATTATAATCGTTGGTGGTGGTGGCTTAGTAATTGTACGTTCGGTGAATAAATTGAATGATTATCTATATGGCGACTTTGTGAATTATTAGTAGAAGAACCTGCAATCCAGTGATACCTAGACGAACAACAATTACCCCACACCAAGCTGCTAGTGCATTATCGCCGCCAGCAGACGCCACTTTATCGTTACATGGGACTTGTGGAGTGACTAGTGAAAGCGGTTCATATACCTTGCTTTCGAGAGAATACTACGCTTCAAACTTGGTCGGAAGCTTTTGTCAACTGCCGGCAACGTGTGTGGAAGACGACGCGAGCTACGACAATTATTACTACGCGGAGGTCGCAGATACCTTTTCCGAGACGCTGTGGTACCCGACGTAGACTTTCACACTGCAGGGGGCAGTTTGCGAGTCCTGCAGCTTCGTCACGCAGCTTTCCGGGGCGACACAATCCAGCAAAGCAGACGTTTTGCGGATAGCAGCTTCACAACACCCAGCGCAGTACGGAAGGCGACACATTCGATCAACATACAGATAAGTTCGCAGCGAAGCCAGAATAAGTGCCGTTTTTTTCAAAAAGTGTCTTCACTCCGCGAGGTGTGTGCGGCAACACACAAGCTACAAGTAATGCAGCTTTCACAGTGTTGAAAGTAATTTTCAGTAATGTTGTCAATTCATTAGTGTGTGCAACGTTTTATACAATTTTGGGAAAAGGAATTAGTATTTTGTTGGCTAAATTGTCGTTATTGCCAACCACGTGCTTGCTAAGTGTCTGCTAGCAGTATTTCCAAATACAATATTTGTGTTATCACATGCTGAATTGTTGTGTAAATATTTTAATCAGTAATTTTTGTATGTCTATGTGGCTTGTCGCGACGATTTAGTCATAAATACTCGTGATTTTGTCTCTCTCCGTCAAAACAAAAAAAAAAATTATTTTAAATTTGTCTTTTTTAAATTTCGAATTCTAATATTTGGTTCATGATGGTCGCGCCATATTGTCTTTGAGCAAGCGAGAAGGTCAAAGATAGTAACCACAAAGAAAAATAACTTGTGAGCAAAGATTTAGTAACGTCTTCCATTTCCAAATAGAAATCTTTGATGTTCATATGTCGCTGGCGCAAAGATGTTGCTTTTGTGTTGATGTAAAATACTTTCGTCTTTGATTTTCAGCACAGATATTATTCACGTATTACATTGCAACGCGTAATCTTTGAGTTGTGATTGTATTTAGCGTAAATAATTTGTAGGTTAGGTGTGTTTGGTTGCTCAATGCTCAGTTTGTTTTCGACAATCATTAGTGACACAGTTCTTTTTGCTTTGTAGATATTTTCCCACCTTTTTATGTTTTGTGTGTTTGTTGTTTTGGGAATATTGTAAGAACAGATAGTGGGAGACATAAGTTTATTCGATTTGAAGGTATGTTTTGCTCTGGTTTTCAATATCAACAAATCGGATTACGGAATAATTTCTACGTAAATTCCATTTTAGTTATATTAGCAAATTTTTTAGATTACTTTGTGGTACCAATTCAACCCACTGTATAGAACATTTGTTTAACCATGGAGGGCACAAATACTCAACTTCAGGAGGATGATAGCACAGGCATAACTGAATTTCAGGACGTACAAAGCAATGTTGTACAGGGGGAAACCACACAATTAGAATCAAATCCTGTGAATGCACATAATATTTCTCAGCTATCAATCGATAGTACCCCAATACAGTCGGTGTCTTATGACCAATTGGAGTTTTCAACTAGATCATCTTCTGATGATGAAGTTGTGTCTTTTAACCCACATCCAACACATCTTGTACAAACAGCACCAGAGGAATCCTCTCTAATATCCCAACTCATACAATACCTCGATCAAAAGTTTGAATCCAACCAACGTGAAACACGTAAAGAACAGACTAAGATTTGTGAAACACTTGAAGCACAGGCTAAACAAACACGTGATGAACAGACTAAGATTCACGAAACACTTGACCAGAAATTCGAATCTGTGGATACTAAACTTGAGGCACAGGCTAAACAAACACGTGATGAACAGACTAAGATTCGCGAAACACTTGAAGCACAGGCTAAACAAACACGTGATGAACAGACTAAGATTCGCGAAACACTTGAAGCACAAACAAAACAATTTGAGGGTTTTGAAACAAGATTACAGTCACTTGAAGTTGCTTTTGACAAAAAACTTAAAGAAACATTTGAACAGTATTCCTTGACAGTAAAAACTCAGGTCAGTCAACTCTCACATGCATTGGATACACACAAGGAGAAAGTTGATCACACGGTTTCAATACTTAGTGAACAACTAACACAAAATAGCAATGATGTTAGTAAGTTAAAGGAGGACATTCATGAATCCCATAAGGGAATTGCCTTATTGCAACAGTCCCAACAGCATGCGCAAACACAAATAGCAGACATTAGGTCAAAGGTAGAAAATAATATAGATGTCATGGATGCCTTACATACAGTATGTACTGAGAATAGCCAGAAAATACAACACTGGGAGGAACAAGTGGGTTCAGTGAAGACCAAGATGTTAGAGACAGACAGTAGAATACAGCATTGTGAACAGCAGGTAGTTTCCTTGAAAACACAAGTAACAGAAGCACTTAACACACAGACCCAAGTAGCTTCTTCTTCACAGTGCATAGTCACTATTCCAGAAAAAGTTGAATATAGCAGGTTTAGTGGACAGGGAATTACACCCCGTCAAATTCCTGAAAAGTTTTGAAGATTCGAGGCCTTTTATAAATTATTCAGACAGAGAAAAAATAAATTGTTTTGGTCAGCATCTAACAGGATCGGCCAGGCTGTGGAGTGATACCCACCTACAACATTTCACAACATTTGCGGAGCTAAAAGAAGCATTTCTCAACAGGTTTTGGTCACAAGAAACACAGTACTCGGTTCGCAGGTCAATAGGGTTGGGGCCTAAATGGGACGGAACCCCTCCCACATTATATGACTTTTTTCTACAGGAAGCTGATAAGGCAACTTACTTAGACCATCCCATGCCTGAAATAATTCTAATACAAGACATTGTCCATCGGATGCCAACACCCATAATAGAAAAATTTGCAACACAAGGGGTTACTACGCGAGAAGCGGCAGAGAAACTCTTGAGGGTATTAGATGTATATCAGTGGTCTTGGAGTCCAGCAGAAAGTGATTTAGTAAACCATAAGGGTCAGATGCAACATATAGAGGATCAACACAACCACAGTAGGTCATATAATAACAAACAGCACACTTATGATCATAGTCAAGGCAGGGGTAAGTTTTACAACAACAATGCCCAACAACATTCAAAAAAGGGGACACAGTATACAATATATAAGCAGAGGAAGAGGAGCTAGAGGTGGTAGAGAAAATGGCAGAAGAGGTAATGGAGAAAGACAAACAAACCATAACAGAAAGAGCTCAACATCCGAACAGGTTTCTGGAGGTGAACTGACTCAGCAACAGGAGGAAGGAGAATTCATACATGTTAGTAGTACGGTCAACACAAATGCTTAAGGGAATATACAATGTAGTGTCCTTGTAACCCTACAAACATATTGCAATTTGATAGCAGATTTTGCAGGTGGTTACGGTGATAAGCAGCACATCAAAATCACACAGAGCATCAGCAGCTGTCAGGACTCAGTCTCCTGTGGGAGGAGGCCCGGTCCAGGAGTTACCTTTAAAGGAACCCACCACGTTCCAGATCCGGTTACCTACAGTTGATGCTGAGATCCAGGTGGAAACACCTTTCATTGATGCTGTTGAGAAGTTTTTTTGGGGGATATCAAACTTTAGGTCTGAAAATCACATCAGTTATCAGGAATCGGTTTCCTTGGGTCAGGGCTTTGTCTAGGTTTACCTTCAAAGGGACTGCAATAGTTCCAGATTTGGTTCTCCCATAGGAATAAAACCGGTATCCGGCACTTGTGCCTTAAATTGATGCTGTGTAAATTTTCATTTTAAACTAAAGTGTGATTTATTTTTTGTTTTGGTCCCACTATCCTCTAGTAGTAGGGGGGGGTGAGCATGCATATGCATGAGATTATTATTTTTTCTCCTTTCTGTCTCTCTTTTTCAATGTACCATTTTGTAGAACTAAAGATAAAAGAAGGGTAGGCACAAAGTTTAAAAGATGATATTCCATCCCTAACTGCCTACCATGGGCAGAGAAAATTTTTCGTTACAAATCTTTTGCTCAAATTCTAATAGTTAATATACGACAAGCCAAGCCACATGGAGCTTTGAATTTGTTGTGATATGTGTGATTTTTATAAATACTGGATCATAAAAGGAGAAGGAATGAGGTAAGATACTGTAACAGCTTCCAGTAATAGTGTATTTGGATTGTAATATGTTGTAAGTAAGAAGCTGTATACCTTACCTCCCACATCTGTTTTTTTGAAGGGGGGTTATACCTCACAGTATGAAACCATTCAATTTTAAGTGTTTGTGTTGTACATATTTTTATCCATTCATTTGGATTTTCTCTTGTTTTTGTCCTGTTGCATTATAAATATGTTTGTTCTCATTAGAATGGAAAGAGTGCAGGTGGTTCAATTGTGTGAACACAAAATTTTGTAAAAAGCTGCACCCACCTTTAATCATCATGTATTATTTATGTGTATTATATCAGCATGTTGATATATTCAGTACATTGTTCATTATGTCAGTGTATTCATGTTTTGTATGTGTTGTGCCACCGTGAAAGGACAAAGATTTTTGGTGGATTTTGGACATTATTTTAAATGGGTCATTTCTGTTGTAAACTAACATTGTTCTAACACTGAAATGTAATAGAAGATATGTATTTAGTTTACCACCACCACCTTTTAGAAGTAAGAATTTGGTACTGATATCGAGACACATTCAAGACAATACTGTCTCTATGAGTTGTTGGGTTTAAATTTTGCCATTGTAAACCAGTATTTCCAAATAGGAAAAATTAAACCCAAGGGGGGTTGTGGCGAGACAGTATAAAAAACCATGTGTGTGTTCGGGTTGAGCGGTGGAATCAGGACGATCCGATTGTTGAAAGTGTAACGCGAGATGCGAGTTGGATTGTTGAGGGCAGTCTGTGACTCGCTGTCTTGGAGGTCGGTCACGGTTGGTTGCGCGCGGCAGTGATTGTTTGGCGGTGCGTTCTGGCACTATCATGTGGACCTAATGAAACATTATAAGTACGCCGCCGTCATGCAGATAAACTGCAGTGTTTTGTAAATAGCAGTGAACTTGTGGTCGTCGAACTAAAGCATCCAAACCAAGTGATAGAAGTGTAGCTCAGAACTTGCAGTTTGTAGGAGAAGAAGTCCTGAATAGCCTTTACATACGGTCAAATTATAATCGTTGGTGGTGGTGGCTTAGTAATTGTACGTTCGGTGAATAAATTGAATGATTATCTATATGGCGACTTTGTGAATTATTAGTAGAAGAACCTGCAATCCAGTGATACCTAGACGAACAACAATTACCCCACACCAAGCTGCTAGTGCATTATCGCCGCCAGCAGACGCCACTTTATCGTTACCAACGCCCAGCGGTACACGTCGAACACACAAATTCACTACAACTTAGGAAACAAAGAGTCAAAGATTACTAGGAATAATCAACCCATTCTTTTAGCAAGCACATTATTCGCCCCATTAAATAATTCAAGACTTATGACACAATGTATTTCAACACTAACCACAAATTATAGTGTCTAACAATATAATATCATACTAAAAGAAATAACACAATGACTTCCATAAAATTACCAGCTCATAACCTCCTATTAACATAGGAGTTAGAGAACTACAATGTTTTTGTAGGTACTTCAGTGTTATGTTGATCTTATTCTCTTTGCAACAAACAATAATTTATTTCATTATGATTATTGTTCATTTTGCATGTTCACATCTCAGTGGGCCTTCTGCATCAGGGATCAATGGAATAACAGTAACACAGATGGGAAATCAAAGGCCAAAAATGTAGTTTTTTTCTTTCCTTTTCGCTACTTCTTAGCTTAACAGTATGTGTTTATTGCAAAATTGTTGTCCTTTGGCTCTCCTTCTGTGTGTGACCTGTTTATCTGAAAAATCCCTATAAGTGGTTCTTTTTCTTCCTTCTTTACTCACCTCTTTACTTAGTGTGTGGTCGGTATATTTTTTTACTGTATTGCCTCATGCTATTTCTTCAATTCCATTGTTGCTAAAATTTGTTGTATATCTATATATGTGAACAGCATAAAAAAGTGAGTATTCTTTACTGCTATAAAAGTTATATTAAGCTGAGCTATCAGTATCTTAGTAATTGTTGCATCCTAGTACATATTTCATTTATTATTACAGTTTTCTAGATAAATTTGGAAAGATTCGTCTCAATATAAGATCTTCACTCTTACCTTACTTGTATTAATTTTAAGAGTTGGCGCCATCCATTTTCCTTCATAAGTGATACTACAAAATGGGTTTTCTTCAGAATATTCATAAATGTACACTGTTGCTTCACTTTCGAAATTACCATATTTCTCTGGAATAAAAGCCACCTTGAACACAATATGCTCTTTGGGTTCAAATGTTGCATAGATTGAGTTTGATTTTCGTTTTATCTCTACTCCTTTTACTTTGACAAAGAGGAAGGGACAAGTTTCAGAAAATTCTTCTGTTTTGATGCAAACTGTTACTGGTTGTATACCATTATTTTGAACACGAAATTTTTCTGATGTATGTGACTCTGCAGTGTCCCTTGCATATTTAATGAATTTAAAATGCTGTTTGGAGAAGCACAGAAATTTTTTTGCCACTGTACCCATCACAGTTATTGTAGGCAAGTCTGCAGGTTCTGAATCAGTCACAATCATTTCAGCATCATATAACCTGTAAAAACATTATATTTTTGATAATAGCAGAATGTGAAGTAAATTTCAAAAACTTACAAAATTTAATTTACATGTAACAAAAAAAAAAACACTCTTTTTAAGAAAGAACAATACATTTTAATCAGTTATGTTTTGCTTCAAAATCAAATATAATAATTTATTACACTTGTCTGAAAATTCTCATTAACAGATTAAATATTACATTTAATAGTCCAAGAGCTGTTAAAAATTTAGGATAGGTATTTGAGGCACTATGAAAATTTGTGTAACACTTCCTTTGTAATATCTAAGTACAAAATTGAAGACCTGGCTGAAGGGTAGGAGGGCCAACTTTTGAATTTTTAACTTTGAATATTTTTATTTACAAAAAACATCCATTAGGATTTTGAAATATTAACATCTCCAAATCTGGTATGCATAAAAATAAATAAGCCAGATTATTTAGCCAGGCTTAAAATTATGACAGGCCATTCAAAATTGTATTTCTTAAATTTCGAAAAATGTATTTGAATCATGCCGAGATTTACACATGATAGTATTTACACCTATAAATAAATAATTTATGAAACGATAGCGCGAGTGAATTATTTAACGGCGGCCGGCTGATTTGAAAAGTGTTTTGGTGCTACTGACTCCCACTAGAAGACTTTACGAACAGCAAACATGCAGTTGCTTAAAAATATTTTGGATCTGTTAAAAATTTCTCATTAGTAGTAATTTTTTAGAATTTTAAAATATTCTACATTAAATGAAAAATATTGATTTGTGAAGTACTTCTATAAATAGATATTTTTTATGCAACCTTTGTGTACTACGCAAATGATTGAAAAATGAATTAATACAAAAATAAAAATGACTTGATAAAGTTCATTTTGATGAACTAATTCATTAGTATTGATTTTTTCATTATAATCATCATCATTAGCAAAGTCTTCATCAGTGCTCAAATACTATTCTTCTTCTGATTCTGTTGCATTATCTGAACATAATAATGAATTTATTTTTAGTGAATAATACAACGAGTAATGCAATAATGAAAGAAATGTTTCAACTTGCCTGTATCATTTTCATCGGTGTTCTCATGACATTCATTAAAACTAACACTAATTGTGGTATATATTATATATCAAACCAATGAAATTCTAATCCATTTTTCTGTTGTTGCCATCCATTATATCCAGGTTCTAAGGAATTCAGGAAACGCAAATGGGTATTACGCCAAATAGTTGAAATATAATGAGCTCTTAAGACATGTTGACGTAATAGAACTTTGCATGCTTTAAAAATTTATGGTTTTAAAAATATCAAAGATATAAATATAACAAGATTTTATAATTTCTTCTCTACTTACAAAGCTCACAATAAAGAAAAACCTTTAAAAAAAAACTGTGATCCCTCTGCTTTGCCACTGTGCAAAGTTGAATTATGCCAGCAGGCCTTAAGAGCTTGGTATATTTCAAGTATTTGGCATAATGCTCATCTGCATTTTAAAAGTTCCTTAAACCTGAATATAATAGAGGGCAATGACAGAAAAATGAATTAGAATTTTATTGGTTTGATGGAGAATGTATTTCATAATTAGTGTTAGATGCTACTTTTAACGAAAGGCATGAGAACACCAATGGAAATGATAGAGGTACATTATAACATTTCTTTCATAACTGCATTATTCATTGTATTATTCACTAAATATAAATGCATTATTATTTTCGGATAATGCAACAGAACTAGAAGAAGAAGAGTATTCAAGCATTGATGAAGATTTTGCTAATAATGATGATGATTATAATGAAACAATCAGTACTGATGAAGAATAAGAATATTTGTACCTATATAATTAGTTCATCAATTTTTATTTTTGTATTAATTAATTTTCGATATAGAAGCTACATAAAAATATTTTATTTTTTGAAATACTACCCATAACAATATTTTTCATTTAATGTTGAATATATTAAAATTCTAAAAAACTAACTTCTAATGAGAATCTTTTAACTGCTCCAAAATCTTTTTAAACAACTGCATGAGTCTCGTTGTCTGGTGAGAGATAATTGCACTTAATTCGGGCAGTGCACCCTGATATGGTTTCTAGTTGTGTGAAAATCAAACCAGATCAATAAGTTTGACCCTTTAAAAACTACAAAATAATGATGCTGACAAAATAAAAGGAGCATTGCAGAATGTCAACGAAATAATGTATATTACAAAAAAAAAGCAACTAGAGCTATTTCCTGACCAATAGTTAACTGTTTTTAGCAAAAGCGGTAAGTAGAGTGTATATTTTAAAATATTTATTCATGTATACAAATAATGCAAATTTCTGAACGACATCATGTACGTACATTTACAGTTACTAATAATACCTTATTACACGTGGGCAAAACGCCGTTGAGCTTACAGGAATAATAACAGCTGTTAAGAGATAGTATTTTCACTTACAAATCTCTAACAAACAACTGCAGAAGAATGGCCAGTAACCAATTAACTATAAAAGGAATTTATAGTACAAAGACGCATACAAGATATGTGATCTTGAAGAGTTATATGGTTAGACGGGGACTATTGAATTATGCAACTAGAAGTTATTCAGACAATTACAGATAAATAGGGGAATAAGTTTCCAAGCATAAGTAAAATACAGTGATTCTAATCAGCAGCCTTAATAAAATCATCAGGGCTATAATGTATGCATGAGGAGGAAAAACACTGCAGAAGCTCTGCGATGTAAGTTAAATGGGAAAATAAGATATTTGTCATAGATTCTGAAGATATTATGGTGGAACTAGATATGATAGATTATTTTGTTTATATATTTATTACTCTTATTTCATAGATACCTGCAGAGTAAGTACCAGTACCTCTGGATGTGAAATATTTCATGGTTAATAAATATACAGTCAAGATGAATAATAATCACAGTAAAAAATATTAGACTACTTGATGCAACAAATAAATGAAATGAAAAATAAACATTAACTTTTACAACTGAATTTTGTAAAAGTTATATTAGATGTTATTAATTCCTTCATACAAATTATTGAATGAATTAGAGGTAGCTTCCAATAAGATAATTCCTAGGTTTTTCTTAAAATACTGATTTCTCTTCTCAGCTACAAATTGCTTTTATACTTTGAAGAAACTTACTAAACAGATGTATCCCAGAATAACTACAAGGATGGCCCAGAAACTAATGCACCATATTTTTTTCTTCAACAATTATTTATTCAACACAATGAAACTTATACACAAAAAATAATGATATTTCTTCTACACTCCCTATTTTTCCATGTAATCTTCCTTCAGCAAGACACAACAGCGTGTATGTCCTTGCGATACCACTCCTTTATCTGTTCACAGAGCCACTTGTTCACTGTGCGAATCACCTCTACGTCATCCTCAAAATGTCTCCCACAAATGGCATTCTTCAATGGCGCAAACAATTGAATGTCTGAGGGAGTTAGGTCAGGGCTATAGGTTGGATGTGGTAACACTGTCCAACCCTGTTTTGTGATGTCTTCCAATATCCTAAAACTTGTGAGAGGGTGTGCGTTATCATCTTGAAGTAAACAATCAGCTAGGTTGTTATGAGGTCCAAGTCACTGTAAGTGCTTCTTAAGTTTGGTTAATGTGTTCACATAAGCCTCTCAGCATCATATTACACCATCACAGTCCCAAAACACAGTGAACATGACATTACCAGCGGAAGCAGTTACTTTGAATTTTTTCTTCTGTGGAGAGTCAGGATTTATCACCTGTCACAATCTGGGACAAGAAGGCTTCCCCTTCACCTTCAAAACATTGAAGCCAGTCAGAAGAAATGTTTTTTCTGAGAGTTTTTTGTTCCTCCATAAGACGGCATGGAACCCATCCTGAACACTTTTTTTGCATAATCAAGAGCACTGACGATTACACCCACACTTCCTTTGCTGATTGACAGCTCCTGCGCCAAGTCCCAAGTCGTTATGCATCAGTCCTAATGAATGAGCACATCAGCATGCTACATGTCAGATGTTACAGCCATGGGTGGCCTTCCCAACCTCTGCAAATCTTGGAGCTCTGCAGAACCGCTTTCAGATTGCCTCACCCTGTAGTGGCTGGCCAGGGAATTTTGGGCTACATTTACTAAAGCTGGGCAAGAGTTGATTGTATATAGCAACTACTGGATTAGGGAAATTACAACAGGGTCACAAAAGTTAGAAACAATGGAATGTGGATATACAGACAGCAACAACATTAAAGCAGGTCAGACAGTCAGAAAAACTGAACTGTGACAGGAGGAAAATGGTAGGAAAAGAATTAACACTATTGGCTAGAGTTACTCCCCACTATGTGGTGCTAGAGAGGGGGGAGTCTAACAAAACTCAGGTGCACGAGGTGAGAGAGGTCATCATCCATCAGGCGGTCATCGGTCGATTGCAGAAGGACGGTCTTCTGAGCAGCTATGGAGTGATGTAGCGAGGCGAGTCACCAGCTGCTGGAGAAGCAGCCAACGACTATGACAGCCATTATAACAGGTGGTAGGAAGCTACTGAAGAAAAAGTAATGGGGCAGGCAGCTAATAGAATAAGGTACTGGGAGTTATAGCCTATAAAAGAGGAAGGGGAGTCAGGAGTGTCATTATTGTACAGAACTGATGTAAATAAAGTGTACATATGTGAATATCCTTGCTGAGAGTTTAATTAACAGTATTATTGCTCACATGACTGAAGTGTCTTACCCACAGTTAACATGTTCCTCTTGGGAGTTGCAGCACAAATAGAAAGAAAGTTTGCCCGTCCACGACAACCCTCTGTGCCCAACTACTAACTGTACTTCTGTCAACTGCTGATGTTCGCTAAACTGCACATAAACATTTGGGAATGTTTCCAACCGTTTCTTGCTCCCTAGTGAGAAATTCGATGACAACACGGTTCTTATAACGTACATCACTCACAGATTGTAAGCATCTTAGAATTTTGGTTAAATTCTAGCCTCTCACCTTTAGACATTAGAGGGAAAGTTTACTCTGTAGTAGAAGATAGTTTCGTTTCATGGTTAGGTTATGAGAGTAAGGCTTTGTATGGCATAGAGATACCGTAACCTATCACACTAAATAAAACCTTTTAGGGATAATAAATGCACCCATAATTAAATAAAGGCTCTAAATAAACCTTTAATAACAAAAAGAAGACATCAGGTTGGGAGGAAAGAGATTAAATCCCACAACTTCAATTTCAAATAATAGATTTTGATATAAGTTAACTTCGTAGTTTCTAAACCAATTTGAATGCAGTAAAGACCTTTAGTAGTTGCTAAACGCCGAATATAAACTCTGAATAATAATAAACAAACTTTTAGTCAACTGGAAATTAAACAATCAGTAATAATATTACCTTGGACTTAGGAATTGCTAACTGGGGAACATTTTGTCATTTTAAACCAATTTTAGGAGCAATAAAGTAACTTAATAGCAAATAAACCAACTAAAGTAACTTTCTGTAGTGATATTAACACCTTTTACTAACCTTTGATATGATAATCCATAATAATCCAGTTCAGTGCACAAGTAATTTCTAATATTTGGCATTTCACTGTTTTAACACTACTTTCGAACCAAATAAAGTAATTGTAGGGAAGTAATCAGGCGATTAAAAGATAAATTCACTAAAATTTCGTAGTTTCAGGACGTTTAAATAACTTAAATCAATTTTTAATGCTTCGTCAGTTGCACTTCACTCTAAATAATTTTTATCTCAAAATCCTAGAGGACATTCAAAATAAAAAGTAGATTTCCGGAAAGAACCAAAAATCTAAGATCACGTATAATTATTTCAAGTAATTACCAGCAATAGAACCGATGCTATAGAGATCTTAAAATTGCATCCACGTGTGGAGTTTAGAAATATTTTCCAACCGATCTAAAGTAGATACAGAGATGAGACAACTTTCAGAATACGCGATTTAATTCAGAGAATCTCGTGGTAATTTTATATTTGCAATAAAAGTCCTAGAAATAAAGTTATAAAATTAAAACAAAAATCACACTTTGGTTACAGCGTGGTTAATCTTTCCCTGCACCAATCTTAATAAAAATCACACCAATAAACTCGCGAATTTTTGTAGATCACAGTGAGAATAAAATAATTTGCATAAATCGTGGCATTAATAAAATGACGAAATGTAGGAATTTTCAGCATAATAGTAAATCCCCAGGTAGGAAAGTAGTCCACTTCTACGCTGGGAACTTTTAAACCAGTTGCTTAAAATTATTCATTAAATATTCACTATTTCACAATTAAATATGTCGAAACACTGCCACACTTAAAGTTTTGGATAACTGTTTAGTTACTGAGATATTTCCGATCTAATTCGTTAAAGTGTGGGCAGAAAGCGGCGTTCTGGCTCTGACGTCAGCGAAGGTATAAATTAGAGGCCGAGGTGACGCTATTGTCTTTTTCCGGGTTGCAGTCTTGTTAGTAAGATGATCTAAGCGTGTGTTGGTGTGTTGGCTATTCCGACGTTAGGTTGGAGTGCGGGAGTTATGTTGGCATTTCTGGAGTCAGCCATTATGGAAGGGGCGTGGCTTTGGTTTGACATGAACTTGTAACTTTTCTTTGGGGTTTGTTCGGTGTTACCTCTCTCCATAACCTGTAACTTTTGGATCGATTGTTCGATTAGCCTACGCAACTTAAGAATGCTGTTTGAACTTTGAATTTTCATTTTTAATAAACTGGAAGAATTTTGGAAAGTGAACTGTTTCATTTCTGTAGCTGTTACCATACCTTTTCAATATTTGGGTCATTAAATATTGTGGCGACCTGTTAGCATTCTTGTTGTATCCTGGCAACATGGTCAAGTTAAATTAAAATATGTAACAAACTTTCATTGGACAGTGAGGTGCCACCAAGACTGTTAGATAAGGTACTTAGGCGATACCAACCCCAGTGTCGGTCTTTGTCCTTACATGGGACTGTAAGGCTCGTGTTTGTTCAAATTTCAAACTGTGGAGAGGGTTTACCGATCATCACGGATACCAGTGAGTTTTAACCAAGGATACCATCTTCTTCCGAAACGCCTACATCGACTTCAGCCAACCTGACCACATCACCAACACCGCACGACTGCAGCCGAGGGCAGAGTTCGCAGCCGCCGACGCCTCTTTCACTTCATGGAGTGCTGACCTGCGAGGGTCCAGAGGCGCGGTCGACACGGTTTTCGCCACTCCAAGTCGCCCCATTCATCACGCCGACAAAGGACTGCGAGCCTGCACAAAGTTAAGTAAAAGTGTTTTTCATCCGAAATCGGGCCGCTCCATCCTAGACTCTGGCGACAGTTTAGGCCTGCCGGGAGCATTCTTTTCTATCATCTATGCAGTTTCTTCCTTCTTTTTCGTGCTGCATAGAATCATTCACCTTCCATCAATAGTTGACCGAAATATCTTATGATATTACTCAAAGGTTACAATCACAGTAACCGCATTTTTACTATTATTTATGCCATTACGGTGGCAAACTTGTGCTCGATTATACTGAGTGACAAGACTTTGGGGTAATTATGTTACCTATCAGCCTAATTTTACCTGGCTTTTCATTAATTTTCGTGTCTACGAGTGAATCAACAGTGTTTTGGGAACTTTACGGTGATATGTAACTTCGATCAGCTGTTTTTCTGTATACTTCCGACCAGCTGGTGTTGTATGCGACTCAAAGATTTTACTACCACAGAGATTGTACATCTGTGCCGATGATTTGCTGAGACATACTCCATAACAAAGATATAATTTTTTTTCTTTTCTATACTTGTGTTCACCATCTGCTTCAGTGATTGTCTTTGCTGTGTTTACATTTGGATACTTCGATTTTTACAGTGTTTTGCTTTCAGTGGGGATTCATATTATTCTTGTGCATTCATTATTTTTATTTCTTTCTTGTGTTTTGGGAATTTCCATTTCAATTTTTTTTGTGTTCTTGTTTATTTTTTAAGCGTCGAACTTTGAAATTTTCGAATCAGCTGTTTGCTGATATCCTGCTGTACCGATTTGTAATATTTTTTTTTTTGGGTATTATTCAACCAAATTCCTTTAATATTGTTTTCTTTGGTAGTATTTCTTTATTGTTATTGTAATTATGGCATCAAATGATGACAAACCTGTTAGAAGCTTAGGAACTAGTAATGGGGAGGGGGGAGATATGAGAATTCATTCTATGCTAACCAGATCTAGAAGCTTAATAAATATGACACAACAACCTGATGTTCCAGGTTCACAGTCTGCTGAACAGACTGATGAACATCTCAGTAATCAAATGCAACTTAATGTTAATGTGACTGACATACTTCTGATACTTCACTTCAGTCAACTACTGATACTATTCCTGTTCAGGAGGAACTTGTACATGATACTCAGCAGACCCACCCTATACAGGTTGCTCATTTAGCAGAAAGAATTGCAAACTTGACTCCTGTTTCTAGTACTGAGTTTCCTATATTCCATTCAGGTGAATCTGATGTAGAAGACAATCCACAATTGCAACAGTATAATTTATTACATAATTCTGATACTAACGTACACAGTGATGGCTCACGCACTACCTCTGAGAGCGATTTTCGGGGATATGGTCCAGAAAATAATGGGGATAAATGCACACCTGAAACACAAAATACTACTCATCCACCACCTGAACCCATGATTGGTAGTGTACAATTTCCATCACACTCCACTGCAATGGATACTCAGACAACTGAAGCAGAGCCTACTACACCAATAAACAATATACCAACTGAGTTCAGTTGGATGGCCACACTTTTTCAACGAATTGATAATAAGTTTGATGAACAAAAACAAGATTCCCAACAATTCAAACAAAACTTCAAACTTCTTAATAATCAATTGGCTGAACAAAAACAAGATTCCCAACAATTCAAACAAAACTTTACACTTCTGAATAATCAATTTGCTGAACAAAAACAAGATTTCAAACGTCTTGATAATAAACTTGATAAACACAAGGATGAATTCAATAAAGATTTGAAACAACTGGAATCAAATTTCAGAACCACCCTCAACAATTCGTACAAATCCTTGGAACAAAAACTAACACAGACTTTCACACAACAAACACAGTCTCTAGACAAGAGATTAACCCAAGCTGAAGAGACGTGTGAGGCCAATAAGCAGGAGTTTACAAAACAGTTACGAGACCACCGCACTGAAATGCTTCAGACATTTAACAAACATGCACATGACGTAGATACCCAACTTGAAGATGTTAATATTAAACTTAATTCAGTCAGTGATGCATGCTATAAAAACTCCACTATTCTAAGCAATCATTTGACAAATTTTCAAACGGAAATTGTACCTAGGATTGATACACAAGATTCTACAATTGCCAAAATATCAGCTGATCTACAACAGTTTGTATCCACTTCAGCTGACTCTATTAAGTCTATACACAATACAGTTTCCGCAGTAAGTAATAATGTGGTTCAAGTGCACAATAAGGTACAAGATTTAGCTGCCACCACTGAGACAAATGCTCAACAAATTGCAGAGGTACAACAAAATGTCTCTAGAATTGATGAGGATGTTACCTCCCTTACACAGGAAGTTGTAAATAGTAAAGTCCAGTTGACATCGTTCAATGAACAGGTCCTCAACATTGATCAGCAACAACAACAAACACTGCAACATGTCTCCATTTTGGATTTGCAAGTACAAAAAGCACAAACAGATATTCAGGGTTGTCAAAGCAAGGTGGAACAATTAGTTAAGCAAGGAATAACAGCTGTTGATCTAAGAACATCGGAATTTCCTTTACTTGGAAACAATAAAATTGAGGTTAAGCCTTTCACTGAAAATGGGTCTGTCCATCCTGTCGATTTCTTACAGAGCTTTGAAGCTTTTAGGGTTTTTGATTTGTTGTCAGATAAAGAGAAAATTGAAATAGTGTTCCAACACTTAACTGGCACGAGTAGGATTTGGGCGGTAAGACATAAAGAGTCATGTGACACTTTTTCACAGTTTAAGAAATGTTTTCTAGATAGATTTTGGTCCACACACATTCAGTTCGCCATTAAGAAAACCATTTCAACAGGCCCTTTCTACCGGTCAGACAGTAATGTCACAATGACAGACTTCTTTCTCACTGAAGTTGCCAAGGCCTGCCATCTATCAATACCTATCCCAGAGGAAGAGTTGGTTAAGCATATTTTAGGGAGATTACCCGTTGAAGTACAGAATTCCTTTGCGTTATTGGGTATCAATACTATTGATGCTGCAGAAAAGACTTTACACAACTTGGATATGCAACAGGCAACTCGTAATTACCACCCTACTAACCAACGTCGTTATTGGAATAATCAAATGACTATAAGGATAGGAACACAAACACACAAACATTCCAAGAAAATAAGAATAGACCTCCTCAACAAGAAGGCAATAAAAAGTTTGATAACAAACCCTCATCTGATAATCATGATGTTCAACCTCCAAGTGGAGGACAACCTAAAACTTCTCAAAACTCTAGTAGAGGAAAATACATTCGTGGGTTCTTTAGAGGTAGAGGCCGCGGGAGAAGTAATAACAATAACAACAACAGATCACAAAGCCGCAGTGATTCACCTCAGTTTGATACTACAGAAGCAATAATTCACTGCGAAGAAGACAGTAGGCAGCCAAAAAACTAAGTTCGCCAATGTCTTGGTCCAAACAGAGGCGAAAATAATTGCAGGACCACATCACGCACCAGGAGTATTCACCATGTTCCATAACAATCCTAGGGAGGATTTGCTCCATGAAAATAATTTAAATAATGATGAGGATGATTTGGTGCAGGTACCCATTTTACCAATTTTGGTACAGGGATTAAACTTGGAGGTGCTCCTCGATACTGGAGCTGAACTTTCCTGTATTTCTGAAGAGCTTTTCAATACATTAAATGCAATTAAACCTGTTCCTTATTATGAAGTACCCCAAATGACAGCCATTACGGCAACTGGTAGGAAAAGCAAGACAATTAAAATTCAGGCTTTACTCGAAGGCACTATTATGAATGTCCCATTTGATTTAAGAGTTTATGTGATACCAGGCCTTCAGCCTCAGTGTATTTTTGGCATTGATTGGCTTTGCCACACAGCAGCTACTCTAGACTGCGCCAAGAATACATTAGTCTTTTCATTGGACAACACACGGTTAACAGTTCAGTTGGTAAAGGGATGGAAACAAATACATTCACCTTCAGTGAAGATTTTATACAAGAATGTAGCAGTTAATATGGATACGGAGCCTTCTTTTCATAGCAAGGTAGTAAACTTTTGGGTTGACAAATTGAGTATTAGGGAAGGAGAAGATATTCTGGAAAAAGTTACTAAGGGAGTAGACTCACAACATAAACATAAGTTGGTGCAGTTAATTGATGAATTTTCCGATGTCTTCAACGATCAACCGGGTTTAATACAAAACTACCAATGCCATTTTCAGGTTTCCTGTACACAGCCATTCTTTGTAAAACCATACCCTATTCCCATCGCGAAACGGCAGATGGTACAAGAAGAAATCAACCGTATGCTCCAATGGGGAATTATCGAAAGGTCACATAGCCCTTACAACAATCCACTTGTGGTTGTCATCAAATCTGACCAGACAGTTCGACTCGTCTTGGATGCTAGGACTTTAAATAAACATCTGCAGACAGAAAGGGACCATCCATTGCCTATCGATGAAATACTCCACAATTTTCATGGGAAAAAGTTTTTAACAAGCCTTGATTTAACATGCTCTTACTGGCAAGTGCCTATAGCACCAAATTCAAGGGAGTATACAGCTTTTCTATATCAGGGTAGATCTTACCACTTTAAGGTGTTACCGTTCGGTTTAAACAATGCCGTGGCAAATTTTATACGTGCTCTAGACAAGGTTCTAGGCCCTCAGTTGTTGAGAAAGGTACATGTCTATGTCGATGACATCCTAATCGCAAGTGAGTCAATTCAGGAACACTGGGAAACTTTAACAGAAGTACTAACTGCTCTCAGGAAAGGGGGGATGACAGTAAAATTAAAAAAGTGTATTTTCCTAACTTCACAGATTGAATTTTTAGGACACGTCATCACCCCACAAGGAATCAAACCCTCACCAGATAAACTTGCAGCAATAAAAAACTTCCCTAGACCACAGAACAGGACCCAGCTTAAAAGCTTTTTAGGATTATGTGGCTATTACAGGAAATTTGTCCCAAATCAGGCACTAAACAGTCAACATTTTCAAGCACTGTGTAAACAGAACTCTACGTGGAAATGGACGAAGGATTGCGAACAAGACTTTTGCAAAATCAAAGAAGCTTTATTACAAAATATTACTTTACACTCACCTAACTGGGATTTACCCATTTGCATTGCCACAGATTCTTCTGACTATGGCCTCGGTGTCGAAATTTTCCAGGAAGTTGAAACAGAAGAAGGTTTTCAGAAACTGACCATTGCATTTGCTAGCAGACTCTTAAATAAAGCAGAACGAAATTACTCCATTACTCAGAAAGAGGCTCTAGCCGCAGTTTGGACCTTTCAACGCTTTCGATACCTGTTGTTAGGGAGAAAAGTTATTATATACACTGACCACAAAGCGTTGTCCTTCCTCCATAAATGTACACTACTACCAGGCAGACTGACTAGATGGACTTTGTTGTTGCAGGAATTCTCTTATGAGATCAGGTACATACCTGGCCAACAAAATGTCATAGCTGATGCCCTATCTCGCCTGCCCGAAGGCTTAGACACAGTACCTGATACCAAACTTGGTAGTGACGGGCCACACATTTGCTACCTTAGACAAGTTCCTTTTGAGAAAGATATAAGAAATGCATTAAGGACTATGCAACACGAGCAGGATAGAGATCCAACACTTAAGCTGATAAAACAAAGGTTACAGCAGGTGGATGATTCTGATAAACTACATACTTATTATTGTATAAAGAATGGGGTACTCTTTCAAAGGGCTACTACTTTTACAGACTGGTGGAAATTATGTATACCAGAACACTTACTGGAACCACTAATTAAATATCAACATCTAAGTCATGGTCACAGTGGACCACAAAAATGCTTTCAAATTTTAAGACAGTATGTATATTTCCCAAATTTGCTAAAATGGATTAAAAGAATCCTATTACCTTGTAAAGTATGCCAATTGAATAAAATTGATACTGTTCAGAGAGCTGGAGAGCTCCAACCCATAATACCTACCAAACCATTGCAATTGTTATCACTAGATTTATTTGGGCCACTCCCTAGATCCAGGGGAGGAGTGATGTACATTTGCGTTATCATGGATGTATTCTCCAAGTTCATTAAATTATACCCCATTAAGAGACCTACCACAGACGTTATTTTTTCTAAAATTTCACAGTATTTTATACCTCAGGTAGGGCACCCTCAGGCGGTACTTACAGATAATGGCCCTCAGTTTGCTAGCACTAAGTGGAATGATTATTTACAATCATTACAGATACAAACAATTAAGACTGCATATTACCATCCCCAGGCTAACCCTGTTGAGCGCGTTATGCGCGAGCTAGGGAGATGGTTTCGCACGTATTGTCATGGGAACCATAAGAGTTGGGCGATTCAAATTCCTCACATTGAAGATGTTTTAAACTCAATACCTCATTCTTCAACTTCTTTATCTCCTTTTGAAATTATGTTTGGTAAACGTCCACCACATGTTATAAATGAACTTATTACTTTCCCATCTGCACAAAACTGTTCATATGAAAAATCTCTGGAGATAGCTTTACATCAACTACAAAAGAAAGCTGAGGAACGTAAAATACGGCATGACAAAACAATTTCTCATACATCTTATAATATTGGTGACTTAGTATTAGTCCAAAAACACATTAAATCTTCTGCCATTAACCCTCCGTGTACGAGGTGGGGTATGACATACCCCAGCTGTTAAAAAATCGTAATAATACTTAAACAATGAAGGCGGGCGAGTTTATTTTCTCAGTAGCTGCAAATGTGACGTTGCTGTTCCGATCAGTACTATTAATTCAGTCTGACGTTTGTCTCCAAGGGCATAACACGCAAACAAAGTGCTCATGGGTATCACACACCCCACCTTGTACGGCACGTGGCTCAAAAGGTAGGTTTCATTGTCTTTGTATTTTATTTCATTTTATGTTTATTTTCGCATTTAAAATAAACATATTGATTTTCAGTTAGCAATTTCATTAAGACATGTCTCAGATGGCAGAACCTGACATATTAAGAGCACTTTTAGATGAAAACGGTGATTCTGACTCAGAATATATGCATGTAGAATGTGCGTCTGATGGTGAATCTGATCATATTAGCATCCAAAGTGAAACAGGCAGTGAATTGGATGCTGACATACCATCTTCTGAGTCCGACAGCGACGACATACCACTTTCGGAGCTAAGTCAAAAAGAATTCTATTTAGGTAAAGATGGGGTTACAAAATGGCAAAAAAATCCATGTAGAAGTAACATTCGAACCAGAGCTGAAAATATTATTACTCGTATGCCTGGTGTAAAATCAGTTGTGAAACATATAAAGTCACCTCTTCAGTGCTTTGAACTATTTATTCCAGATAATATGATTGATGAAATTGTGAACTGCACCAATGAGAAAATTTGTTTACAGTCAAGTGATGACCCCCAAAAATCAGAAACAACAAAGGATGAAGTGAAGGCACTGTTTGGTTTGCTTTTTTTATCTGGTTTAGCACGTTCTGGCCGTCAAAACACTATCGATTTATGGGCCACCGATGGTACAGGGATGGATGGATATATTTCGAGACACTATGAGTAGAAACAGATTTTCTTTCTTACTGAATAATTTGAGATTTGATAGTGCAGCCACACGAAGCGAAAGAATAATGACAGATCGATTGGCACCAATCAGAACTATATTTGAAAATTTTATAAATAACTGTCAAGATGCTTATACGCCATATGAAAACCTTACTTTGGATGAAGAGCTGATTGCATTTAGAGGACGATGTGATTTCCGTCAGTACATACCGTCTAAACCAGCTAAGTACGGTATAAAAATTTATGCTTTGGTGGACAATACAACCTATTATACTATGAATATGGAAATATATTGTGGCAAACAACCTGAAAATAGTCCTTATGCAGTCAGCAACAAACCGTTTGACGTAGTTCATAGACTGGTACAATGTATTTCACAGTCTTCACGAAATGTAACAATGGATAATTTTTTCACGAGTTATGAAAGCACTGAAAATTTGTTGAAAGTTCACAAACTCACTGTAGTTGGAACTTTACGAGCAAATAAAACCTGCATTCCAACTGTTTTCAAGAAAAGCCGTGAAGTGAATACAACTCTGTTTGGATTCCAAAAGATATTACAATTTTATCCTACGTACCAAAGCCACGGAAAATGGTGTACATGATGTCATCTTTGCATCATGACAAAAAAATTGATCCTGAAACAGGAAGTCAACAAAAACCTGCTATTATAACATTTTATAATCAGACCAAAAGTGGCGTTGACGTAGTTGATAAATTATCAAGAACTTACGATGTTTCGCGAAATTCTAAACGTTACAATATTTTTTGCTTTACTCAATGCTGGAATAAATGGATTGATTATTCACATGTTCAACAATGGCATGGAAAGAAACAAAACTAATGTGAGGGAAAATTTATTCGCGAATTAGTAAAAGACCATCTGAACACAAGAAAACAGAACCAACTCCGTAATAGAATTGAAAAATACTTTCAACAATCCCCTGAAAACCTACAAGAACCACCAGCAAAAAGGCAGAATTCAATGCAGAGATGTACTATTTGTCCTAGGAATAAAGATAGAAAAACTAGATATGTATGTAAAAATGTAACACACCAATATGTTTGGAGCATGCAGATTTTTACTGTCAAGATTGCGGCAACTTTGACGCTGATGATCTCAACTAACATATTTATATTTAACTTAAATTCTCATTATTTTATAAGCAAACATAATTGTAGTTTCATAAATTGAAAAGACTGTGGTTGTAACATGTGTCATTGGAATTTAGTACTCAATTAAATATTTAATTGTTATTAAGTTTTTTAAAAGTTGTGTTTTCATTTTTTTTTAAATAAAATTATATTAAAATATATAATTATGTATATATTTCACTTAAACCCATTCATTATTGGTTATTGAAGTACATTGTCCATTAATAACTTTTAAATAGTTTTAATTTGTTGATTTTTATATCATTTTACTTTCTGGGTATGTCAGACCCCACCTTGTATGGGATGGAAGTTTTAGTCACCTAGTATACGGAGGGTTAACGAAGAAACGAAGAAATTTTTTCCTCTTTATGAGGGACCTTTCAAAATTACAGATGTACAAAATGTCAATACATACACACTAGTTCACCCAGATACAAATAAGTTAAAGGGGAGGTATCACGTATCAGCACTGAAACCTTTTTATGCTCAGGATGACAGCACCAACACAGATATCATCTGAGATAACTCCTTCAGGGACATGCACCTTGCATGCGTGGTTGGCGCCCACGAGGTCCCCAGCTGTGACTGTCTTTGCTTCTTCTAATCTTTGGGGCAGTCTCATCTTTCTTTCTTTCCTATCGGCTACTCTCAGCCACCTCTTATTCTTTCAACAAAGCTTGGCTGGCCAGCAAGTTTCTGTTTTTCCAACCTAGAGGATAGTGGTGCTTAAGCTCTCCCCATTGGGTTGGGGCCTCAGTGGGTTTTCGGGGGGCATCACATACCATGCCTGGGCATTACCTAAACCCACTCCTTTCGGGCTTTCAGCTGGGGAGTGTGGTATCTTATCTAAACAGACACATTTATTTTTTATCCTTTGAAATAGACTGCATTGAATCTCCCTAACCTTCTACCTGTCTCCTGTTTCCATAGTCGATGAAGAGGACAGACACCAAAGTAGGTTGTTACTCTTTCGGGTGGTTGTGCTATTTTTGCCGGATATGCCGACGTTTTTGCACATGCAATGATCGTGATTTTTTCGCGGGGAGATTCCCAGTAGCAGTAATGTTTGGAATTTTTTTTTAATCTACCAATATCCTCAGCTATCTCTTTCCTTCTTGACTTCTTACTCTACTCTACAACTCTATTGACACATTGATTTGATACGCTATTTTGCCTTCCAACCAGTATACTGGTTCTACGCAACTATGTTGCACACACACACACTACTTTTATACTCTCATTTTACACAGCAGTGTACTGCTGCTTGGAAACTACGTTTCCTTATAAGTTACAATTGACCCCTACACATTTTTAGATGTATCTTTTATTTGGGGATAATACTATGTAAATAAATCTAATAAGTAACATTTCTTATGATTGTAACAACTTCTGTTGAGTCAAGTGATCCAATAACTTGGCATGGACCAAGTTCATTTCACTATGTTTTAATTTGATATGGATATGCTTGTACTTTTCTTGTACTTTCTTTATATGTATTCCTTTGGATCATTTCTTGTAACATTAATTACTTACAGGACTTATAACTTGTACTTGTTTTCCATTTTACTTACTATTTGCAATTATTTTATCACCGTTTACAAGGTGAATATTTCTCTTTGTTTCATTTGCCAACAACTTGTGAAATTTCATTGTAAATACTATGATTATTGTAATCTTACTTTTGTACCTATTTCTGTATTTGATCTTAATTTTTCCTTAGGTATATGTTAGTCATTAAGAACAATTTGGCCGCCACTAATTCCCGTATTTCGTTTTCTGTTTTGTATCTTTCACAGACCAGCTAGCTGACCGAGTTTCCCCCAGGCTACTCCTGCTGCGTCAGGAACCGGGGATGATGGACTGTACTCGGCAGAACTAGCCATAAGGCTGTTGGTTTATATAAGTTACGAGCCTTAAAGTCTGCGCCCGTTTCAGGACTTGGGTTTTCACCCATTTAGGGAGTTATGTAACAAGGGTGTGAGGTGTAAAAAGGGGAAGGTGGTAAGGCCATAATAAAACAGTGTAATATGCAAACAAAGACGTTCACAGAACGAAAGACTTTCCAATATGGAATTGTAAAGAAAGATTATTTGTAAAACACCATTTTGTTCCTTATGTTTATGCTTATAAAATATTAAACCTTAAGGTTTTTCTTTCTTAAAACAGATCGAATATTTCTTGTATAATATTTGTCAATGTACTTTTGTAATTTACATGTACACAATTTATGTTTTTATATTGATAATATGTTTGATAGTTCGACAATTTTGTGAGAACACACATGCTTATAATTTTGTGATCATTTTTTATATTTTTACATTTTTGTTATTTGATCATAAATTCTCAGTAATATCAATCTTTTAAGAGTGAATGAGTTTGAAAATTTTTGTAATAATCTTGTGAGAGAAAGTTAAAGTTTTGAGATTGTTATAAATGATAATATTTTGTTTTGAGTATGAATGATGGAGAGAGAACCGAATCAACAAGAGATAGTTAGATTTTGTGGGGATAATTCATTTCATTTGGGGAATTTAAATTTTTTTCTCTTCTATTTTTCAAGATATTCAGTTAGTTTTCTTGGGAAAATAACCTCAATCTTCGGGGGGCATGTAAGCATCTTAGAATTTTGGTTAAATTCTAGCCTCTCACCTTTAGACATTAGAGGGAAAGTTTACTCTGTAGTAGAAGATAGTTTCGTTTCATGGTTAGGTTATGAGAGTAAGGCTTTGTATGGCATAGAGATACCGTAACCTATCACACTAAATAAAACCTTTTAGGGATAATAAATGCACCCATAATTAATAAAGGCTCTAAATAAACCTTTAATAACAAAAGAAGACATCAGGTTGGGAGGAAAGAGATTAAATCCCACAACTTCAATTTCAAATAATAGATTTTGATATAGTTAACTTCGTAGTTTCTAAACCAATTTGAATGCAGTAAAGACCTTTAGTAGTTGCTAAACGCCGAATATAAAACTCTGAATAATAATAAACAAACTTTTAGTCAACTGGAAATTAAACAATCAGTAATAATATTACCTTGGACTTAGGAATTGCTAACTGGGGAACATTTTGTCATTTTAAAACCAATTCTAGGAGCAATAAGTAACTTAATAGCAAATAAACCAACTAAAGTAACTTTCTGTAGTGATATTAACACCTTTTACTAACCTTTGATATGATAATCCATAATAATCCAGTTCAGTGCACAAGTAATTTCTAATATTTGGCATTTCACTGTTTTAACACACTTTCGAACCAAATAAAGTAATTGTAGGGAAGTAATCAGGCGATTAAAAGATAAATTCACTAAAATTTCGTAGTTTCAGGACGTTTAAATACTTAAATCAATTTTTAATGCTTCGTCAGTTGCACTTCACTCTAAATAATTTTTATCTCAAAATCCTAGAGGACATTCAAAATAAAAAGTAGATTTCCGGAAAGAACCAAAAATCTAAGATCACGTATAATTATTTCAAGTAATTACCAGCAATAGAACCGATGCTATAGAGATCTTAAAATTGCATCCACGTGTGGAGTTTAGAAATATTTTCCAACCGATCTAAAGTAGATACAGAGATGAGACAACTTTCAGAATACGCGATTTAATTCAGAGAATCTCGTGGTAATTTTATATTTGCAATAAAAGTCCTAGAAATAAAGTTATAAAATTAAAACAAAAATCACACTTTGGTTACAGCGTGGTTAATCTTTCCCTGCACCAATCTTAATAAAAATCACACCAATAAACTCGCGAATTTTTGTAGATCACAGTGAGAATAAAATAATTTGCATAAATCGTGGCATTAATAAAATGACGAAATGTAGGAATTTTCAGCATAATAGTAAATCCCCAGGTAGGAAAGTAGTCCACTTCTACGCTGGGAACTTTTAAACCAGTTGCTTAAAATTATTCATTAAATATTCACTATTTCACAATTAAATATGTCGAAACACTGCCACACTTAAAGTTTGGATAACTGATTAGTTACTGAGATATTTCCGATCTAATTCGTTAAAGTGTGGGCAGAAAGCGGCGTTCTGGCTCTGACGTCAGCGAAGGTATAAATTAGAGGCCGAGGTGACGCTATTGTCTTTTTCCGGGTTGCAGTCTTGTTAGTAAGATGATCTAAGCGTGTGTTGGTGTGTTGGCTATTCCGACGTTAGGTTGGAGTGCGGGAGTTATGTTGGCATTTCTGGAGTCAGCCATTATGGAAGGGGCGTGTCTTTGGTTTGACATGAACTTGTAACTTTTCTTTGGGGTTTGTTCGGTGTTACCTCTCTCCATAACCTGTAACTTTTGGATCGATGGTTCGATTAGCCTACGCAACTTAAGAATGCTGTTTGAACTTTGAATTTTCATTTTAATAAACTGGAAGAATTTTGGAAAGTGAACTGTTTCATTTCTGTAGCTGTTACCATACCTTTTCAATATTTGGGTCATTAAATATTGTGGCGACCTGTTAGCATTCTTGTTGTATCCTGGCAACATGGTCAAGTTAAATTAAAATATGTAACAAACTTTCATTGGACAGTGAGGTGCCACCAAGACTGTTAGATAAGGTACTTAGGCGATACCAACCCCAGTGTCGGTCTTTGTCCCTTACAAGATGCCATGTTGAACAATTGTGGCAAGTACGGTATCTATAGGAAGAAACTGGACCATGGGCATTAGTTAGTCAACTGTGAGAAATAAATGCCAGAACACTGCAATTGATCTGTCATTTATGGCATCGAAACCTGTTGGTATAGTCACCAATTTATAGAGCTGTAAAAGTAAAGATGTATTTGTTACTCAGTAATGGGTTCGTCGCCTGACACGAAGTACCAAATCATTATTCACAAATTCATTTCATTACTCACATGTTTCATTACTCACATTTGCATATAGATGGCAGTCGGATTCGATAAACATACGAACACAAGGTATCATGTGTCATGCTTGAGCTGGGACAGTTTGCCAGCAATTGAATGAGCAGATGTTTGTTTTGAAATTAGTTGATTTAAGTGTGCCGCAACTGTGATATTATGTATTATTCTGAAGCATGTAATATTCAGTGCAGTAAATAAAGTTCTCTGGAATACTGTGGAAACATGTACCACATGAACGTGTCTATATAAATTATAAATATAGTTAATAGTTAATTTTGTTGTAACAGTAATTCGAAACTCTAAATTCTAATACATTTTACTACTGTGAGCGTTAGTGAGTGTTTTTATTTGTGCAAAAAAACAAAAATTTTGACTTTAGTGTTTTGGTCTGTTTGTGTTTATTTTCTGTGTTTGTTTACATTTTTAACGCTAGGCTTAAGTTTAGATTTTTGTTATAGAGTGTAAACATATTTAGATAAAGCTTACTTGTAATTAATTTAGCAGTTTTTTTGTAAGGTTAAGTTCAATGAATTTTCTCTCTCGTATTGTGTACTTTGTTGTTGTTAGTTTCTTGTAATCATGAGTGAAAAGTGTAGACATTGCCATAGATTTTTGAGGTTTGGAATTTTGCAAAGGGTGTGAGAAATGGTTTCATTTGGGACCAATTTGTAGTGGTGTCGAAAGTGGGGAAGATGAGGAGGCTCTCCCATGGTTCTGTAAAGATTGTTTCAAAAGTAGGAAGATATTGGAGCAGGAGGTAAGGATTAGTGCTCTTGAGGTTGAACTTACAGAGGCTAGAAAGGAGTTTGATAAGCTGCGCAGGGAGGGAAACAGAGATGGTTGGGAACTGGTGACAGGGAAAAGGGCAATTAGAACAAGAAAGGCGTCTGATTCTTTTGTTCTTGGGGTGCAAAATTGGTTTGCCCTGTTGCCAGAGTTAGACGGGGAGTCTTCTGTAGTTGTAGGTGTAGGTAATAATCAGCAGACTTGTAGGAAAAGTTGTGTAGTTAAGTCTGGTAGGCAAGGATTAGGGAAAAAGAAAGTTTTGCTGCTAGGTAGTAGTCATGGACGAGGTGTTGGGACAATGATGCAGGAAAAATTAGGATCAGGTTTCCAGGTCATGAGTTTCTTCAAACCTAGTGCTAGTCTTGCTCAGGTACTAGATGATATAGGTCCTTGTATAAGGTATTCACAGATCAGGAACATGTAGTGACAGTGGGAGGGGCGGGAAATAGTCTGGGCTGGAATGATAGGTATAGTGTCAGAGATGACCTGGAGAAAATAGCAGAAGCAACGTGTCACACTCGGGTCAGCATGAGTCGGTCTTGAGATGCTAAGATCGGCCACAGATGAGCTCTGCTGTGAGGTGAGAACGGTATCTTATGTCTGATATTGGATCTGGCATGGGATTGCTACATGTCAATGCTATTGATAGGTGGGGTTATTCTAGGCATGGCCTACATCTCAATAGTAGAGGGAAGGGGGTTCTTTCAAATCTCAGAGCAAAACAATTAATTGGGTCCAAAAATTTACATGAAAAGTTTCCTGTTGTTACTGGTGATATGGCAGCTCCTTTTTTAGATTAGGATCATGTATTAGGCAGAAAGTTTTAAAAGAAATTAGTTGAAACAATAATGAGTTTTCAGATACCAAAATTAAAAATTGTGTAGGGATTAATTTATTACATCAGAATATCAGAGGATTAACAAACAAAGAGGATGAATTGCTAGTCCACACAAATGAATTAAATGGTATCAATAGAATTGATGTTTTATGCTTGTCTGAACACCACATAACTACAGGAATAGGCATGTCAAATGTAACTGACTTTAATTTACTTTCTCATTATTGTAGAATGAACTGGGAGAAAGGAGGAGTTGTCACTTATGTTAGAAATGGTTATAGTTTTGTGGATATAAGTATTAGCAAGTAATGTATTGATCAACATTTTGAAGCTTGTGCTACATGGCTAAATATCAATAATGAAATTTTCATAATAGTGATAGTATACAGAGCATCATCGGGAAATTTTTCTATTTTTATGAACCAATTTGAAATCTTATTAACATTTTTAAGCAGAAAAGAAGTCAACATAGATGTATGTGGTGATTTTAATGTAGATTTTCTAAATAACTTACCCTCTAAAGTCATTAGTCAGTTCATTCAATTTAACACAGGTAGTTAATTTTCCAACTAGAATAATGAATAATAGTCACTCAGCTACTCAGCTATAGACAATGTTTTCCTAGACACCTCAAAATCCAGTTATACCATCAAGCCATTCAACAATGGACTTTTGGATCACGATGCCGAGTTATTAACCATCAACACTTCAATAGGAACTAGCTCTAAGAGTAAAGTTTAAACTTCAGCGTGTAGTAAATGATGAGTCAGTTACTTGTTTTAGAAAGTGCCTCAATACCACAAACTGGGAAAACGTTTACAGTGCTCAAGGTATGGATGAAAAATACAACATTTTTTAGTAGCATTGTATTAAATTACCTTTGAAAGTTGCTACCCCTTGAAAAAGTGTCATGCTTCTCAAAAAGAAAAAACACCTTTGATAACTATTGGCATTAGAACATCATGCATTTATTAAAGGAAGTTGTATATTGCCTCTAGGAACAGTGAGAATGCTAATGTTAAAACACATTACAAAAAGAACTGTAAAATCCTGAAAAAGGTTATTAAAGAATCTAAACGTATGTACTACAAACATAAAATTCATGATTCTGAACATAAAATTAAAACAATATGGGACATTGTAAACAAGGAAATAGGAAAAGGTAATCAAACAAGTTATTAAAATTTTATCAAAGAAAATTCAGTAGAATCTAATTTCTCAATTGCTGATAATTTTAATAAACATTTTTTATCTGTTGCTGATAAGTTGTCTGCTAATAGCTCAGTGACACACAGTATGGATTTTGTCAAAAAAGGCTTCCAAGAAAAATTTAACTCTATGTCTATAAAATTAACTACTCCAGAAGAAATAAGAAAAATTGTCAAATCCCTTAAGAGCAAATACTCAAGTGGTTATGATGGGATTTCCAGCAGGTTAATTAAATTGTGCTCCACAGAATTAAGTAATATACTAAGTTATCTATTTAATATATCTTTACTTGAGGGTACTTTTCCAGAAAGGCTTAAGTATGCTGCAGTTAAACCACTCTATAAAAAGGGAGATAAGGCAGTCGTATCGAATTACCAACCAATGTCATTACTAACAGCCTTCTCCAAGGTTTTTGAGAAAGCAATGTACAATAGAGTTTATGAACATCTAAAAAATAATAATATTCTAACTAAATCACAATTTGGTTTTCAAAAGGGCCATTCAACAGAACAAGCTATTTTTGCATTCACTGACAATATTTTAGAAGGAATAAATGATAAATTATTTCTTGTGGGAATTTTTTGTGTCTTATCTAAGGCATTTTACTATGTAGATCATAAAATTCTGATACAGGAACTAAAGTATTATGGTATAGATGGCATTGTTAATAAATGGCATAGTTCTTACCTTCTAAATAGAAAACAGAAAGTATCAATGGAGAATTTTAAGGCTGCCTTAAGAGATCCACTGTTTTCTGAGTGGAAATTAATCGGATGTGGAGTACCTCAGGGTTCTATATTGGGGCCACTATTGTTTTTAAAATATATAAATGATTTACCCTGTATTTCATCTAAAAATTCAAAATTTCTCCAATTTGCAGATGACACAAACATAGGAATTAAAAATACTCCAGATTTATATACAGAATATATTTCAAATTATGTCTTTGAACTGATTAATAAATGGCTTACAGCTAATGGCTTGTCTTTAAACTTTGATAAAACTCAGTATATGTAATTCAGTGCACCACACAAATTAACACCAGATATAGACATAAAATATGCAGGCCAGTCCGTTCAAGAGGTAGAGAGTGTGAAATTTCTAGGTTTGTATATTGATCATAATTTAAATTGGAATGTACATGTTTCTGACTTATTAAAGCGATTGGGTGCAGCCACATTTGCACTTCGTACAATTTCAACTATTGATGATCTCTGTATGAGGCAGCTAGTTTATTTTGCTTATTTTCACTCCTTATTGTCATGTGGAATCATATTCTGGGGCAATTCTACCCATACAGACAAAGTGTTCAGAGCCCAAAAGCGTGTAATAAGAATTATGTGTGGGGTTAGCAATAGAACTTCATGTAGAGTGCTGTTCAAGAAGTTAGGGTTTTTAACATTAGCATCTCAGTATATATACACATTAATGTCCTTTGTAGTCACAAATTATACTTTGTTTGAAACAAATAGTAAAATACATAATTATAGCACTAGAAATAAAAATAATCTTCACAAGGATTACAAGTCATTGTCATTTGTTCAAAAAGGGTCTCGATAATCAGGGATACATATCTTCAGTAAACTCCCAACACATATTAAATGTCTATCAGATGATAAGAATAAATTCAGGAACAATTTGAAAGAATTTTTAATTGATAACTCCTTCTACTCTGTCTAAGAATTTATTTCTAAGGTATCTATAAAATAACTGCCAGTAGCTTGTGTAAATGTAGTTTACATAATTAATTTACCATGTATGCTATGACTGTAAATCTCCTGGTGTATGTATTATTTTGCTACACAATTGTTTATGGTACCATGTATGCTATGACATCTTGTGGTGTATGTATTATTTTGTTATAGAATTGTTTAATGTACCATGTGTGCTATCTACTGGTGTATTTATTATTTTGTGATGCAACTGTTTATCTGTAAATTGACAACTTTCCACATCCCACAGAGCCAGTCTCTTATATTGGGATCAATGGAAAATGAGTGTATTGTATTACATTGAAAAATTTACTTGAACTTTACAAATTACTAATGAAGTCATTCACGCGATGCTTCTTGGTAGTGCTCAAACAGAAGTAATGTAACATAGAAATCAATTAATTTAAAGAATAAAAAAATAAAATCATTAATGAGAAACATTGGAGGGTGGGGAAATTACTACAGGATGTGCTCTATCTCCAAAAAAAAAAAAAAAAAAATTATTTTGAATGTGAACGAAATAATGAAGTTTGAACATCACTAGTGGGAATTTTAATTTGTTGTGTTACAAATAAAAATGTTTACAAACACATTGTGTGAACATTATTTTAATGTAATATAATTTTTTACTGTTAAGTTTTAATATTTTTAATGAGGTAACTAATTTTGACAATGTAAAGACTAATTTTGTAGTTTTTATTTTGTTTAACATTAAAATTTACAGTGCATAATATGTATGAATAATTTGAGACAGTTACTGTTTTCTCATTTATTGTTTATTAGTGAAGTTTATTAATTTCAAGCATTTATGAAATTTGTTAATTTTAAGATTTCATACCTTCTATTTTATTTTATAGTGTAATTTACAACATAAAAGAATTGTCTAATAGTTGGTGTTATACATCTCTGCACTTGTTATGTTCTAATAATATTTCATTAAACTACAATGGAGTGCACACTCCAGTAGCAATTTTCCTACATACTCATTTTCCCCCATGTCCTGCATCCACCTACATTTGCCCTCTTCAAATTTTAACTTTAAATTCTTTAAAAGTTTTTTTGTTAAACTATTCATACTCTTGGTAACTTATTCCAATCCCTGACACCTTTACCTGTAAAAGAGGATCTTCCTACACTCTTCTGCCTGAAATCAAGTGTCAGCTTGTGGTCATGGTCATCTTTACCCTTGCAAGCATTACTTTAAATTTTTACACCAATATCTTTCCATGCCTCATCATCAATATACACCTTGTACACTCCCATGGCCCTCTTCACCTTCCTCCTGTCATCCAATAAATCCCATTCCAGCTCATTTATCATATCTGCTACTGATTACATTTTGCGATAATTTCCAGAAACAAGTCTAGCATCCCTTTTTTGCAGTTCTAGAATTTCATAAACAAAGAACAAGGTACTATAACTTTATAACCTTTGCCTGGTGTTAGTTATTGTACTATTACCACAGGATCCATGTGATCAAGTTGGTACTGGCTTTGATTTGAATGTTTGTTGTAACCACGATGCAACAACAATTACTAATCTAATTGCATATTTGACCTGTACTTTTGTTATTGATTTAAAAATTTTGAATATTGATATTTTTAAAATGAAACAATTAAAGCGGGAGTCAGTAGCACTCTGCCTGTAGGCCAGATTTGATGGTATGTATACATTTATTTTAATTTTTTTGCATAAAAAGATGAAGAATTTACAAAAAAAAAATGAAAACAGTAAAGGAAGACAGTGGTGAAACATCCTATTTAAAAACGAAATACTTTGATGAGATTACAGTATTTGTTAAATATATGTCACACTATGATATATGGCCTCTGTGAAGGATTTTGAGTAAAAAAAAAAAAAAATTTCATTACAGTAAATCAAGTGTACATTCAGATGTTTTCCGTAAGATACATGTGCTAATTACTTGAACTTACATTTTATCCAAATGAACAACTTACCTAAACTTATTTTACTAAAAAAACAATTTACTTAAACTTTACCAAGTACAAACGAAGTCATACCATATGCGACCTAACTCGATGCTTCATGCTAATTTGTATTGTATCAAAAGTAAGGAGTAACAAAATGATATGATAGTAACAAAGTTATCCCCTACGTTATGTGACTCGATGCAATCCATCATGCTAGTGTTTGATTGTATCAAAAGTAACGATTCAAAAGTAGCAGGTTTAGTAATGAATACATATGGGTACAGAATTTCTCATTACTTTTACAGCTCTGCATTTACTTCTTTAACTTCTATTAAATTGCCACTGATGACCTAACTGCTGATTTGCCCTAAAGCCACAACACGCTTCTTAAATTGCGATCAGCATATTAAAAACAAAATTATGGTGGAAAACTTGAATGTCATACTGTTCAATTTGCTGCATTCAAAGGCATCTCCTTGATTTAAAATAATATGAAATAAACAGTGGTGTGATCTTTTTTCAGACTTCCTTGAAAGTAGTGCTCATCTAAAAAATAGAGTGATCTGTGGCCCATATTTCTCTCATCTAGAAATGACTATAATTTCTTGGCCCGTTCCTCAGTATTTTTGCAAATATTAATCTGGACCATAAGCTCTAAGAATTTTAAAACACCATCAAAACAGATTTGGCATTTTTTTGTGATGCGACTTCTAGCTCTCATACACATGCAGCTCACTTACTGATTTATAATAGTATAGATATGTATTGCAAACTTTTGAGAAAGGAAGAAATTATCGCTTCAAAATAGTTGTTGGGAACTTAAATGCCAAGGTCGGTACCTGGAAACAGGGCGACTCAGTGATGATCAACTATGGGAATGGTGAGAGAAACAACAGAGGAGAGAGACTGTTGTATATTACCGAATTCTAAAAAATGCCTATTATAAAAACAATTTTCAAGAAGCATCCTCCCAAAAAGAGGACATGGAAAAGCCCCCAGGTCAGCATTAAAAATTAGATTTTGTTCTTTCTAATACTGCTCACATTGTTAAACATGTCTCAGTTCTGAACAAGTTTAACAGTGGAAGGTACCACCGACCAGAAGGGTAAGGCTGGAAATAAATGTAAGGCAGAAAGAAAGAAACTCATAAGAAACAAGACCAAAGTAATTAACCTTAACAATTTGGAGGATAGTAAAGACAATTTTGAACGGATGCTGCAAGAAATGCTTCATCGAACCAATGATGAAGACATGGCAGCAGTGTTAGTCATGAGTGCACAAAAAGTTGGTGGTTTCAGTCATAACAATATCCAAAAGAACAAATTCAGGAATAAATTAAAAGCCTGGGAGAGAAGAAAGGTCGTTGTGACACAAATTTGTCATCTGCCGCCCATTTAAACAATATTTTGCCACCCCCTTTAAACATAATTTTGCTGCCCACTGAAGTTGCTCCTGGGACAAGTGCCCCCAGTTTGTCCCCTCCCACCTTCTAGATCTGGACTGGCCACATCCCATCAACGTCAAATTTCAATACACTGTTTTTAATACACGTTTGCCGTAAGTCCCACATTGAGTGTTGCTGTTACTGGAAGCAGTGTTGACTGTGTGTCCATGATGATACCTCGGTATAAACATTTGTGCTTTAGGTCGGATCAACAGCGAGGTCATTAGTTAGGTATAAATGTCACTGGTTTCGGTCACTGTAATACCCAAGGCGGAAATAATGCTGCAAATGGCATATTCAAGGCACACTATTGAACATGTGGATCAAGGAATGCTGAATTCAGGAACAATTTCCAAAATGGAGTTTCCCATACATGGAGCACCAACTACCATTCCACATTACAATATGTTAATTCATGTAGTGCAGTTATAATTAGTCAGAAAATCTTTAACACGACTCAGGACAGTATAAATGAAAGCCCCGACACTAATGGTACATTTTTACCTTTTCTCCCGTGGTGCTCCCGCCATCTGGATATTTGTATCTTCCATCCCATTACTTTGTAACATCAGTGTACAAGATACTTATGATGAAATGGATAAGGGGAGCCAAAATGGTTACACTAAATCTCTTCAAGACATTTCAGAGTTTGAACTAGAACCAACACTATAATCACATCTTTACAAAGGCTGTAAAGAAATGGTACAGAAGGTCCATTCCCGCGGTTTCTCAGACATCTTATATTTCTGGTCTCACATCAGATTAAGGTTCTCTATTCAAGGAATACAGCAACCTATTTGAAGTAGATCTTTTTGGCAAAGCAATGATGGAAGCTGGTAACAAACTCATTTCCATTATAAGAGAGACAAAAATGGATCAATGGATTAAAATTGTTGAAGACTGGATTTTGCAAGAGGCAGGCATAAAATATGGAGACTTCTGATGCTTCTAAACAAGACCATAGTACATCAATATTGCATTGGCTACTACTGAATAGCTATCCACAAATCCAAAACGACCGAACTGACTAAGAAGATCAAGAGAATTTCAGCATGTAAGAGATAGAAATGGCTAACAAACATAGAAAAATGAAAAATCATAAGGTTTGTATAACATTAGGATAGATTAAATTAAGCTCTTTTTACCAGCAACTATAAAATGGATTCTCCAGTTCTTTAATAATTCCAAAGAAATGGTGGAAGAGTGCAGTGATTACCCTGCTTAAATCTGGCAAAGAAGAAAAGAACGCAAAGAATTTTAGATTTGTTGCATTTCTATGTCAGCTTTAAAATTGTTAGAAAGTATGATCTTAAATATCCTCTTGGCTGTTGGTGAACCATTTACTTATACTGCATCTCAGTAAGCTGCATTCCATCCTTATAAAAGTTGCATGGTGTGACTATTAAATCTCATGTAGTTTATATAATATGGATTCAAAGCTTGTAAGATGATAGGAGTGGTTTTTGTTTATTGATCAGCAGCATACAATACCGACCCTAGCATCAACTACTACCAGCTAGGTGCTACAATCCGACCAGAAATTTCAGTCTTGGTATGTTCCTTGCTACTCTTCTGCAGAATCGCAAATTCTTGGTTCAAATCCTAGGACAGAGTAGCCATTGGAAGCTACAGTAGAATAGTCTATCCCAAGGAAGTGTGCCAGCCCCAGTTCTTTTTAATACATATAGCAATGATCAGCCTATAATTTCCTGTACGCTAATGTTCTCCATCTGGTCGCACAGAGCAGACACTTTGTATTAGTAGAGAAAATTCTAACAAAAGCTCTTGATACTATATTACAAATCAACTTAAAACAAATCCCTTCATTTACAGACTAGGGAATCTACTCATAGGGTAAAGGCTGATGACTAAAGGCATCGGACAATGCGTTGGAAGTGGCCAAGTTTTGGACCAATATAGTCTGATGTTTGTTACTGTCTAGACCTAATAAGTATGTTTCTGGCACGAGAATAAATAACTATGTAAATGTAGTAAACTAAATCTATTAAAGATGACTTAGCAAGCTGACATTATTCCACTACCATGAAATTAGCATCCTGAATCTAGGTCATTTTATGCCCAACTCTTAATCATGGCTCTTCTTGGTCAAATCAGACAGTTCTGTTTGCTTGTGATAGAAATACCCTGTGGTCACTTTGCCCATCATGACCATGTAAATTTAGTGTAATTTAATTTAATCTCAGTTGTGACAGAGCATACATGCTCTGGTGGCAATGTCCCTACATCACTACCCACTTTTAACCTTTCTGAATTTCAATTTCAAATACTCAACATTTTTGGTAAATTGTTGGTAATTTCCCCTGGTAATTTATTAAATTTCCTGACTATTTACCTTGGAAAATGAAGTTCCCCATTCCTTTTTACCTGAATTCAATTATGATCATAGTCATATCGCACGTACAACTCTTAATCCTCCGACCAACATTCATCCATGTGTCATCGCAATTATAAGCATTGTACAATTTATTCACAGATTTCCTGTCTTCCAATGACTCCCAACCCAAATCATTTATCATACCAGTAACTGATTCAGTTGTGTGGCAATTCTCACAAACAAATCTATTGCTCCTTTTTACCCTCTCCAACACTTAAATTTGAAGCACAAAATATGAGTCCCACACCACTTCACCATATTCAAGTTATAGTGTAAGGTTTTGTAACCCAGTTGCCTCACTTACCTGGTACATCCCCCCCCCCCCCCAAAAATCACCCTCTGCAGTAAGTGCAGGATTTTGAAACCTCTTCCTATAGCCTCTGAAATGAGCCCTGTTCAATTGAGTTTGCTATCAAATATTATGCCAAGATATTTACAGTTAATATTTTCAACACGCAATTCCTTCACCACCTAACAATCATAGAAATCTTTAGTTTCTTAAACTCTTTTCCTTATTTTCATTTTGGATTAAACATTTAATCCCCATTCTCATTATCTCAGTGAACTCTTCCAAGTGCCTTTCTATGGTACTAATTCTCAATTTCCAAATATAGAACAATTCTCTGAAACATCTTTTTAGTTCTGTGACTTGTGCCTTTTAATAACTATACACATGAGCACCTTCAATTTTTCCCATTATTTTACTGAAATGTCTAATACCCATCAATTCTGTCTCTTATGTCTATTGTATTCTCTTCTTACTGGCTTATTTAAGCTCGTATCTTCCAAATTATCTATATATTAATATGCTAAGTGAAAACTTATGTTACATTTTTAAGAATACTGCATGCACGGAGAAGTGTGAGATTTCGCATAGTTAAAGATTATATGGAGAAGAAGTGAAGGAAGCTAAAATCTATATATATAATATGCGTTCCAAATACAATAAATTAAGTAAAATAAAATGCTCGCTCGCCTACGTAGTTCGCTCAGATGGCTGGTAGATGGCACAGCTAGCGGCCTTACTTTGTCTTCTTTGGTGAAACAAAGCAGTCAAAAATTAATCTCTGAACTTATATAGAAGCAAGAAGCAACATTTCAAGGGCTGTTAGATAGCGCAGCTAGCGGCCAGAATATTGGGCGAATGGAGGAACTTATAGAAATACAGAAAGCTAAAATTATATATAATATACTTTACAAACCTTGGAATCGATATAAGCAGTCAGAGATAATTGATTGCTTCAGTTGTAAACAAATGCGCAGTTTGTCTATGGTTTGCGACATTGGCTGCGCAGAACGAATTTCCCGTAAACTTTTTACTCTTGGTCCAGGCCGAATTTCAACCTAACCATGATCACTATGACAAAACGAACCTATTTAGGTTGATATGATCCCTGTACCAAAAATTTTTGTGTCATTTTTACAGTGCTGCTAACATTTTGCGGTTGCAGAGCATCCCATATTTCGGCATTTTTAATTTAATTTGTGGCGACTTTTCTGGAAAAGGAGAGTGCTAAATGTGAAGAGAACACTATAAGGAAACAGTTAATCCAAATTGCAACAGGTCAGTAATAGTTTTTCATTGGTGGAGAATGTCCCACCCCACCCAAAAATATAATAAGCATAGTTAATACATGTTACAAAAATTAATTTGCGAACGTGTGTGTGCGCGTTAAATAGGATCGGAGCCAACGTTCTTACGTGAATTCCCCGCATTGAGACACTCTGTGGTCTTTGGTAAAACTAAAGACTTGGATAAAGTAGAGATTAATGTGTGAAGTTATGAAAAGAATACTTTGAAAAGGAATGTAGTGATTCTGCCAGATACTATATGGTCATTTGATTATTTAAAATGTTAAACTTTGGTTAAGTGTCTTTTGATTTTTTAATTTCAGTAATTTCATTAGAGAGAGAGAGAGAGACAAGAAATAAGGATAATAATAGACCAAATTTAAATAGCGAACACACAAAATGATGAAATTATTTTGATAGATACATTTAAATGCGCATGTTTCATAAAGCTAAAGCAGTTTTCCGGCCTAAATGAACCATCGATAAATACATTTCATCATTTGATATGGTTAGATTAGAAGCTAAAATTTAGCATACAGCCATGCATGGAGTGTATCATTTTAATTTTATAGGTAATGCAGAGAATTACTAGATTATTACTCTTTCATGAAAGAAACTAAACAACTTAATGAATTACGGTTGAATTATGATCGTTGGGCGATCACTAGTAATATGTAATTCTGTATTATTCTTTAAGTTTAGTTTTGATATAAACATTTCTTCTCCAATTCATATTTTCTCCTTGAAATGTTTCCATTTCATCACCACTGTTTCAAAGTTCTGTTCTTGTTGGAGAGAGTGATGAGGGGATGTACGAGAGAAGTAAAGGAATTGGGTTACAAAACTTTGGTCAGACCATTGCTCGAATATGGTAGTGTAGTATGGGACCCTCATTTTACATATCAAATACAGGAGTTGGAGAGGGTGCAAAAAAGGGCTGCTAGATTTGTTTCTGGAAATTATCGCAGAATGCAATCAGTGACGGATATGATAAAGGAGCTGGCATGGGATTCATTGCAAGACAGGAGGAGGATGAGGATGGTCATGGGAGTGTACAGGGCATTTACTGGCGATTAGGCATGGAAAGATATTGCAATAGGTATGAAAAGTAGTGCATGGAAGGGAAAAGATGACCATGACCATAAGCTGGCACTCGATTCCAGACACAAGGGTGTGGGAAGATTCTCTTTTTTAGGTAAGGGTGTCAGGGATTGGAATGAGTTACCAAGAGAAATGATGAATAATTTACCAAAAACTTTGAAATAATTTAAAGATAAAATTTGTAGAGGGCAAATGTAGGTGGGTGCAGGATAGGGGGAAGATGGGTGTGTAGGGAAATTGCCACCGGAGCCTGTGATCCATTGCAATTAAATTAAATTAAATTGTGCCTTCCTTGTATATACTAAATCTACTCTTTAGTTTCGAAATATTTTCCTTTTTATATCTTTATCTATTACCACATTCAATTTTGGACACTGGTTTACTGATCCCTCTCATATACATGACCATTTATTCCTTCAGTTACTTGAGATCTCACAAGATTATCATCAGACTTTATTATAAATATATCAAACATGTGGTTCCCCTTGTGCTCTGCTCTACCACCTGTGTAAAGATGCCTTCACTTACTAAGGTATTTACAAATTTCAATCCCCTTGTACCAGTAGTCTTACTTGCAGGGGCAGATCCCTCCAAAAGTATCTAGGTCCACCTCCGACATTGTAATTTTGAAGACCTCTTTTTTTCTGTTTTTTTTTTTTTAGCTCTACAGATTGAAGGCCCAAGGGGACTATAAATACTACCCTTTCCCTGGCTCAAGCCCCCCCCCCCAAACCAAAGTCCACTCAAGCCCCTCCCAAACCAAAATCCTGGATCGGCCCCTGCTTATTTGCTTTGCAGTTGACACCTGGTAAATTTGATGCTCCACCAATAATGACCATTCTATGTGCACCTCTATACTTGACATAAACAAAACATTTCACGATATAATCTTTTACACTGTCAGTATAAAGTTATTAACACTGAGCTGACTGAAATAGTAGATATCTTGAACTAGAAACCTTGGTGAGGTCACAACTACCATAAAGTATAAGCAGCAGCCAAGGACATCATCAACTTTCCTAAAAGGTTCTGATTGCATCATAAAATTTTACTACATTTTTTATGCACTAGCAAATCAGCTACTGTAGCCCTATTAGATTTTTCACAAAGAATTGCTTTTTGTATTTAATTGATAAATTTTCTATATGTGTAAATTGTTGCAATTTTTTTCAACTACTTGTAAAAAGGTGCATTTCAAGGACATGTACCCTTTCAACAATTTTCTCAGTATTTAGTAGCAAGTATTGGCCTATTTTTCTTGGAAAAGATGACCATGACCACAAGCTGGCACTTGATTTCAGGCACAAGGGTGTGGGAAGATTCTCTTTTTAGGTAAGGGTGTCAGGGATTGGAATGAGTTACCAAGAGAAATGATGAATAATTTACCGAAAACTTTGAAGGAATTTAAAGATAAAATTTGTAGAGGGCAAATGTAGGTGGGTGCAAGATAGGGGGAAGATGGGTGTGTAGGGATATTGCCACCGGAGCCTGTGCTCCATTGCAATTAAATTAAATTAAATTAAATGATAAGCAAAATTAAAAGAAATGACGGAAATATAAGCGTGTGGAGCAATATGACATGATCCCTTTTAACATTTAATGATCCAATTAGAAGTTCAATGACAATCCTTGATGCACATAGCTATGCAGCTGAGATCAAACATGACCTGGTACACTGGCATACACTCAGTATACTTTAATTTATGATTTTAAAGTTTTAATTTCTTTTAAATCGACACTAACTATGAGGATTGACATAATTGTGGGCTACCATAGGTATTATACTGTGTCCATATACTCACTGAAGCCCTCTACTGCAAATTTATAGAAATTAAAAAATTTGAGGTTAAGATCAGATTTATATTTACTGTTACAGAACCAGGTAATGTAGAATCATGACAAATGCCTAGGTTTTAAGTCTGACACTAATCTGTGATAACCATACAAAAAATCTGTTGGTTAAATTTAAGTGATGCTATAGCAAACAGACAAATGCAAAATACCCCACTACAGATTTATATATAAGAATAGAAAAAAACAATAGCCTTGTACGAGTGTTACTAAGGACAATAGAGTAGTGATAGTGGGATGTCTGGGGAATAGTATTGATAGAAAAGCAAGTTATAGTATAGAGAGTGACTTGACTAAGGAGGCAAAAGAGGCTCAGCATACCAGGGTGGAGCTCATGCAGGTTCTAAATCACCATGACTGACCACAGTTGAACCGCATGGATAAACAGGGAAACAGAGATGCTGCTTGGAAGAGGCATTAGTTTTGTTTTGGGGTTTTTACTAGGCATGGCTTACACCTAAATAGATGGGGGAAGGGAGTACTTTCCTAGTTGTTAGTGAAAGCTATAAAAAGAGCCCACTTCCAGTTATGAAGGGGTCAGGACTGTGCCTTTTCAGGTTATTGGCCACTGGTGAGGGGATAAAAATAAGTGATCAAAGGGATACTGATGGTAGATGCACTATGGGGGAAAAATGGTAAAGAAACAGATGAAACTATTGAAAAAATAATGGAATTTGGTGCAACTGGAAAGACAAAGGTTAATGCTGAAAATAGTACAAAGCCAGAAATAAGGATGTTATTGGTGAACTGTAGAAGTATAAGGAACAAAGTGATAGAACTTGAAACTTAATAGAGATACATGAACAACAAGTGATTAAAGGGGCAAACATTTTTTGGGTGATAAAAAACAAAAACAATCAGGGTATTGGTTGCTTACCATAGTGGAAAAATGAATGTAAATGAGATTCTTCGAGAGAAACTAAATTCACAGTTCAGAAGTGAGCATAGAATAGTTATTAATGGAGGAGATTTAAATTTACCAGGCAACAACTGGGTAGGAAATAAAATGAATAACACAGGGGAACAGAGATTTGCAAATACCTTAGTAAGGGAAGGAGGTTTTACACAAGTGCTAGAGCAAAATATAAGAGGACCAAACATATTGGATATCTTTCAAATAAAGCCTAATCAAAAACTTGTAGGTGTCAAGTAACTGAAGGAATAAGCGATCACTAGATACCAGATTATAAGCATTTGCACACTAAGCCCATTTTCACCTGTTATTGCATATTTTCCCTAAAACCTAGAGATGATGCATATTTTCGCTATATTTACAATATTTTTTTGTATTATACCTAGTTAATAAATACAATCTTACATTGTAGCCAGCAAAACCTAATACCACCACAGCTCTTAGTCTATGACTCACTAAAGAACTATGATCCACGTTTGGGAATGTAAATAAACTGATTTCATTATCAAAGAAAGCATTTCTTAAGGCACGTTCTCATAATAATGCCTATAAAAAAAAATACCATTGGCAATGTGGGTAGAAACTGTACAGTTTTTACAATGAACATTTCGAGTCCATTAAAGGTGTAATAAATGACTTCGATAGTGTAGAGACTATGACAGTTTGACAGTACAAGGAAGCATTTAACAATTCCAGTATTAAAACCATTACGATGATTAGCATTCATTTTTCCCACACTCCTGCATGTATTAAAAAGCTTGAAACTGCAGGTTTGACATTGACTGAATCTATTCAGTTAATGAATAAAATCTGCATCGCCAGAGCTATTCCTGTAGAAACTTAAAGTGAATTTTGAAAATATTTTAAACAATAAACCTGGTTTTCAACCCTCATGTCAAATTGGTAGTTTTAATAATGGGACAGGTGAAATTTTTCCAGAAACAATTACTGCAAACAAGCGCCCAATTTAAAATGTGGCCACTTAAACCAGTAAATGTGGAATGCTCCATATCCAAATATACAAATATTTTGAGAGATCGAAGAAACAATCTTACTACTGAATATTTGGAACAGTACATAATTGTTTATGTTTAAAAAAGTAAAAAAACAAAGTTAAATAATTGTTAACTATCAAATTTATAAATTTTTTATTCAAATATTTACTAATTGCATACTGATTCTGAAATAATAAATTTAAAAATTGTGATTTTTATATTATATAATTTTGAATATTTTGGTACTTTTCATGCATATTTTAAACATTTTTTTATTCATATTTCTAGGTTTTCTGTTGCATATAACCCAGCCTCTAGTCATCCCACTGCAGTATTGATGTATAATAGGGGATTCAGTAAACCAGTGGCCAAAACACAAGGGAGAAATTATTAAATGGCACAGAATTTAGAATTGATGAGTTATTTCAGGGAAAGGTTCAGCAAATGGAAGGATGACACAAATACAGTGGAGGCAAAATGGGAAGAGTTTAAGGAGATATTAAAAAAGAGAGTTGAAATGTTTATTCCAAAGCAGAAAATAAGGAGAAATACAGAACCTAGAAACTACAATCGGGAGGTGAGAAAGTTAAAGAGGTTAGTGAGACGGGATCACAACAGGGTTAAGAGACAGGAAGGCAGTAAGGAATACTTATAACAAGCAATCAATAAGAAGACAGAAGCAAAGAATGGGTTTATGAAGAATATTATTGGTGCAGGAAGAACACTGAATAACATATCTAGAAATTTCTAGGGCTGTATAAGAAAGCAGAGGGGAAGGGTAGATATTCAGAATATTGTAGATAAGAATGGAGTTGAAGTCACTGAGGATTTTAAAATTGCAAAGATATTGAGTCACCGGTTTAGTGAGACATCTAAGGACTATCTTCCTGTGATGGGAGGGGATGAATCAGAGGACAATCTCCCAAAAAATATAAATGAGGACACTACAAAATTTGAAATAGATTCTCGGGACATTATCAAGGAACTCAGAAAGCTAAAGAAACATAAATGGGATGGTGCAGATAATATTACTACAAATTTATTAAAGATTGTGGTATATGATATTGTTCCTTACCTTGAAATCTTATATATATATATATATATATAAAAATAGACGTGTGTTTTCCTATATTTCACTTTTCAGCCAACACTACCTAGCACAGATCACTGGTGTCTGTTTGGGAAAGTAGCATGGATTTTCCTGTTGTGCACAACATTGGCGAATGCCGACAGCTGTGGAGATGTGGGAGATATGATGATTAAAGTTGGTCAATGCAGGACGTTTTCATACTTCAACCAAAAATTTGTGTCTCCTTATACTTCTCTATCCTGCCACAACTACATAGCATAGACCATTGATGTTTGTGTGTGGTAGTAGAATCATATCTCCTGTCATGCAATATAGTTGTTAGATGTCGGTACATATAGGGGTGTGGGTGATATGGGTGTTGAAAGTGGTCGACCTGTGGCAATTTCATATTTCCGCCAAAGACACATGTGTCTTGGTGTATCACTTTTCAGCGAAAACTATTGATCGCTGATGACTGGCGTTTGTGTGTGGTAGTAACACACAGTCACCGTTTGATCACAATGTTGGCTGAATTTCAGTTACTGTGGTAGTGTGGGAGATATGGTGGTTGGAAGTGGCTGATCAAGGATATTTTCATACTTCGACCAAAGACATGTGTCTTCGTATATGTCACTCTGCTGCCGCAACTAGATAGCATAGGCAATTGGTGTCTCCTATCACGTACTATGGTGGTTAGATGTTGGTAGCTATAGGGGTGTGGGAGATATGGTGCTTGGAAGTGGTCTACCTGCGGCACTTTCATATTTCTTTCTAAATCGTATGCGTCATGGTGTATCACTTTTCAGCCAAAACTATATAGCGCAGATCACTGGTGTTTGTGTGTATCAGTAGCACATAGTCACTGATTGATTACAACATTGGCTGAATTTCAGTAGTGGGAGTGTGGGAGTTATGGTGGTTGAAATTGGTCGATCAAGGATATTTTCGTATTTCAACCAAAGATGTGTGTCCGTATATTTTACTTTGCTGCCTGAACTACACAGCACAGATGACTGCCATGTGTGTGTGGTAATAGCATCAAGTCTCCCATCGTGCACTATGGTGGTTAGATGTCGGTAGCAGTCAATACAAATTCTTTACAAATCGAATGAAGTCGTGGTTACCAGACAGTTTTTTATTTAAAATGAGTGTTGAGTCTTGCTGTTTACCAGTGGACTGGAAAAGAGTGATTCAGAAAGGAGGAGTTACAAATAGGGTTGAAATCTATGGGTTCATTAATTTGGTATCAGTGAAAGGCAAATTGATGGAGAAATTGATATGGAATTAAATCAGAATTGTCTGTGAGGAAAGAAACTGGTTTTCGGATCGACAACATGGAGGAAGGTAAAGAGAGTGCTGGGAATGTACAGGTCATTTGTTGGTGATGGGGCTTGGAGGAATATTGGTAAAAGAATTAAGAATGGTGCATGGAAGGGGAAAGGTGACCTGGTACTCGACTTCATGCAAAAGGGAGTGGGAAAATTTTCTTTTGTTGGGAAAGGCGTCAGGGATTGGAAGAAATTACCATGTGAAGTTATGAATGATTTACCAAAAATGAATGAATTTAAAGTTAAAATTTGTATATCGGAAAAGCAAATGAGGGAGGAATTTAATACTACAATTGTTAAAGAATTTTTTAAAAAAAATGTATAAAATGGGGTAATTGGTTGACTGGGGGAATTGCCACCAGAGCATTAGCTCCATCACAATTAAATTAATAATAAAATTTGTATTTATTATACTTAAAATATATATATTCATGAAAGAGTATAGTAAAATGTCGATTCTTGGCTGTCAGGGTGGCGCCATGTCATGTTCATTGTAGCCGACGTTTTGACCCTCATTGTGAGGTCTTCTTCCAGGGTAGAAGACCCCAGAATGAGGGTCAAAATGTCAGCTACAATGAACATGACACAGCACCACCCGGACAGCCAAGAATGAACTGACTCTGGTTGCGGAAGCCTACGATTACAGTACAGTAAAATGTTTTATTTCGATCTAGAGTATCTGATCTATATATAAAAAAAAGAGCTTTAGTACTTACTTTTCATTGCTTTGTATATAATGCAGCGATTTCACTGAATGCGGATCATCTTTTTCTGGTGGGCCCAATATTCCATTTAAAACAATAGGAATATAAAACTGGTATGAAGAAATATTGATGGCCTCAAAGCACAAGTAAAGCTTTTTTGTAGTCCCTGGTTGAAGATTTACTGATCCTTTTAGCTTTGGGTAAGGTATGTTTGCTGTAGTAGTTACCAAAAATTCTGAATCATGTGTGAATTTGAAATTAATAACTGCATCAACTGTTCCAGTGTTTTCTATTACAAAGGGGAGGCATAACACACTACCTGCCCTCACACGACTAAATTGCAATAAGCTTGGTCTCATTGTAACCTGAAAGAAAGTAACTATTCTATAATTTAAATATTAGTTGCAATGATAATATTCATTTGTGCCAAATGCAGTAACATAGTTTATGTATGTACATTAAAGTGGAAGATATTTCCTTTAATATTTTATTTATTAGAAGTTGCCTTTAAGATGAAACAGTTATCATATTTGACTACTGATTACTGATGAATGGACTGCACTAAGATTTTTCTTTAACAAGGAGGACTGTCAATTAAACTAATATATACATTTAAAACTCAAAACTAACCTAGCAACATTTTTTGTCAAGTATAGTGTACAAAAGAAATAGCTGATAACATAAACCATGTGTACATGTGACAACATGTAAGAGTATATTAAGACTCACAAGCAACAATACAAAAAGCCGGATTATTAAATTAATAATAATTACAATTTTATTATTGAAAGTATGAAAATGAAATAATCCCTTATAAGTACCTGTTTATATGGAATGTAAAATATACAAATGCATGTAGAACATACAAACCATAAATAATCTATACCAATAAATGATGTCTATTTTTAAAAAAAAAAAAAAGTTTTACAACTCCAAATCTATGTTTGTTGTAACTTGGCTAAAATATATACAGTTATTGCAATCTTACTTCCTATATATCTTCCAACATAACAGTATATGGTGCAATGGTAGGGAAAATTCACAATTCAGCAGAATTTGATGAGTTTAATTTTTGGGCTATTCCATCCTTCTGTAAAATAGTGCTCATACAGCTGCAGTATTATAGATACTCTTATTGTTAGGCTTTGTTTGATAACATGGCCTAATCAGGTTTAATGACCCTTATTTGATGATTTTCTGTTTGTGGTTGTTATTTTCGGCCACCGGGGGAAACAGCCTTTGCTCAATTTGTCTTCCTCTTTTAATCTGTTTGCAATCAAAAAAGAGATTACACTTTAACAATTTAACTTTATTATGGTCCTTTTGCCACCTTCAACACCAAAGTAGTATGAAGGAAGCAATCACTGAACATTCAAAGGAAGCATATTCATTTCTTTACCAGTGACACTGTAATGAAATATTTTGTTTCACTTTGCATGTTTAAAGCATTAACTCCGATGATGGCATATTCATATAAGACATTCAAAGGATTATGCAGCGTTACTATTCCATGCTTCCTCATACAACAGCCCCAGCTCAACCGAGGCACACACTAGCATTATTCCAACTTTTTTTTTTCCGTGACAGAAAATATTCCTAAGAGTAACTGACTGTCCAAGTTTACTACAGAGAATATAGAGGACATAATTTAGTATGAATACATTTAAATAATTTTATATATTAATTTGAAGTACTATTTCTGTTATGTCATATAACATTATAATCATACTTAAGTGGTGATAATCTGTAACTGTAGTTGATAAAGCCACTGAGTGGAAATTCAGTAACAAAAATCAGTGAGACGTAGTGTTGTAAGAAAACGTTTTTTTTTTTTTTTCTAACTTGAAAAATCATGAAAAAAACACTTTTTTTTTTTTGGACATGTCTTTTTTTACATAACTACTAAATCTCAAATTTGTAAGGAATTTATCATTTAATATGACTGTTTTAGAGTTTATACTAAGTACTTATCTTAATTTTTAAATGTACTATATTTTCCTGGCTCAGTAGAAAAGAAAATTACAAAAATATTGGCAATATTGAAGTTTTCTTTTATGAACGGACACTTCCCGAAGAGGCTTGGTTGTGTGGGAAGGGATCCCTGTTCCCCATTGTTTGGATTGATACTCGCTATTTGAAGTAGTGCATCCAATTCTACAAATTTTTCTGTAGACCTACAGACCATTTCAAAAAATTAGGAATTTTAAATTTACCAAGGTTTTTTTGCCTCTTTTTATTACTTATTGTGCTCTCCTTATATTTGTATACTTATTAGACTCTCAGCGAATAGTGATACTGAGTCATTAAATTGTCAGTAAAGACCGTAATACAGAATTACAGCGCAGTCTTTAAGCACAGTATGTACTTTGCTCACAATTTAAAATTGCAATCTTAAAATCTTTTGCGCACAATACAAGAACAACCAGTAAAACAAAATGTAACTATTTCTGATGTTATGGGTCTGGAGGAGTCAGAAGAAGAAACAGAAAATTCCAACACCAACCGAACTAGTGTTGGTAGTGCTGATACTAGTGAATGTGGTACTGACATAGAGGATGAATAAAATTACGTTAACTAAATACATTTATGAATCATTATGTAAAACACTAGCCACAAAGCCCGTCAAAAATGACGGGTTTAATGGATTAACTGATTTCTTCTTAGTAGTGTACCTAAATATAATTGTAATAAAATAAAGCTCAATGTTCTGTAATTTCTCATCCGTTGTGACATACAAAAAGTTTCATTGTCCATTTGGTCCAGGTTGCGTTTCAGCCTAACAACAATCTTCGCCAATATAGTTGGTAGAAAATCAAAACTTAATTCACACGTGAATTAATATTTTCCCTGTATCGCATGTCCATGTCATGATGCATCGATACCAATCATGCATCATGTGATACAAACTTGATCCAAAATCTTCACAGTTTCATACAACTTTCGTATTTTCTATGATGAAGGTCCATGTTTTAATGCCCCAGTGAAAACAAAGGATGCTAAAAATAAATCTTGAAAACCTAAGCTATGTCACGTAATATTAGTTTTAACTGTGGCGAACAATTTGGAACTTCTTTCATTCAGACCAAGTAATGAGTTCACTAAAAAAAAAGCAACTGTCAATTAATGTGCAATTCTAGCATTACATTTCTTAGCAATTACTTAAATATAGTTCAGTGCAATTCATAGTGCTTTGCCCTGTAAGTAAAGGTTTTCGTTGCTATTCTGGTCCAGGTTATATTTCAACCTAACCACGTACTGAACTTGCGATAAATGAAACAATACTTTAATCACACGCATGGTTACATTACTTTATCGCATTTTAGTGGTATTAATACATCACGATATTAACTAAAACAAAAATCTTTACCGGTTCTCAATTTTACTTTTTTATATTCAGATTGATACTAACACCTTTGAATGGCTGACACAGTTACATGCGGCTGAAATATGGCATCACCACAAGCAAAGGAAATTAAAAATAAATCTTAACAACTTACATCATTTCATGTAATGTTAGTATGAATGTTGTGTAGATCTGAAAAATGTGGAACTACTTTCGTTAAAACGAAGCAATTATGAAAGTAACAGAACACTTAAGAAAACAAAATTAAAATTATTTTAAAAACAATTACTTATGCCCTCTGCTGTCAAATGCCACTTCTAATAACAATCTATCCAAATTGCCACTAACAATGACAAAATATCTCTTACATATCTGTGGCCAATGATTTTAACGAATACTTTGACATAAAACGAATCTATTATTAAATAAATCTAATCTACTAATACTTATTATGTCGATTTAAACTCAATACATACTTTTATTTCAGTGTTCTGACAATTCACGGCTTAGTGTAATTCCTCGTGCCTTGCGTTGTAGCAAAAGGTTTCAGTTTCCATTAGGGTCCAGGTTGCATTTCAACCTAACCACATTAACTTCTCGCCAGAAAAACAATACTTCAATCTCACGCATATTAATACATGAACTGTTTCCCGTTTTAGTGGCAATAATGCATCGTGATATAATTTTGATCAAAAATCTTCAAGGGTTTTTGCACATTTCTTTTTTTGTGATTCAGACTGGTAGTAAAACGTTTGAATGGTTGACACAATTGCTGAACTCATAGGCTCAGTAATATTACGCAGTGAAAGCAAAGGAAATTAAAATAAACCTTATGAACTTACATTATGCCACGTATTATTGTTCTAAGTCTAGTGTAGGATTGCACAGTTCCCGGATCAATGTGCAACTATTTCCATTCAAACAAATTAATAATTTCAATAATAGGACACAGTTTAAAATATTTTGAAATTACTAAATTATTCATGCCCTATGTTGGAACATCAAATGCCACTTGTAATTATGATTCATGCGAAGTAATACTCTAACCAAAATTTTCTCTACATTGATGCATGAAATACAAAGCTTTTATCTTACATTTCTGTGGACAAAGAATTTAAGGAATACTTCTACATATCAAAAGAATGTTACGTAAATAAAAGCATCTAATGATTGATATGTCGATTTTAACGCAATACATACTTTTATTTCTGTGAGTTAATTTATTCATTGATGCTTGGAAATGTATTAAATAACGCGCATTCCCACAAATAATATCGTAAAGCGTGACGTCATAGTGCAACGTCATAGATTGACGTAATGCCGTGACATGCTACATTAAGCCTATTATACTAATAGATTATATGATTCAGTAAGATTTAAAACACACATGTAAAATGTAAGTTCTGTAATTAAAACTATGATTTATCAAATTTATTGTTTTCTGAAAAACAAAACAAATTTAGGAAAAAAACCAGGGTGCTAGTTTTTTTTCATGTTTTTTTCACAAAGATGAAAAAAACCTTTTTTTTTTAAATTTGCAACACTAGTAAGACGTAACCCTCAATCGAAAATCAAGAAAAAAGGGGTTCAGGATATGGGTTCTATCAGTCACATAACATTCATAATCTCCCTTCCCATAAGCATTGGTTTAAGACTGCATAGAGTTCCAAACACTTCAAAATAAATCTCTATTGATACACTATTGTGTAAATGTCTTGTAGCATCATACGAAAAATAAAATAAAAATATTGGTACAATGGTAAAAGAGTATGTATGGCTTGTAAAACATCCACAAACTACGATTTTTTGTTATGACTCTTTCTTCCACCTGTTATATGAGAAATGCAATCTTATGACTAACTTTTACTAACTTTATTTATTTATTTGACCTTAGGTCTTGAATAGACCATACATTCAGCTTAGTGGAATTACAAGTTACAAGCAAGGGCTTTTAAAAATTTTAAAATATACAGATATATAGATGCATTATATATGTATGTCAGTGTCCTTAATGATGCCATAAATTTTGTTGCTATTTGTAGCAAGTAGTACTGCAATATTGGTTGGAAGTGGCTGCTGTGCTCACACAAGAGATTTGATGAAAGTTGCTTGCTGTTGGTGAAAATTAGAGCAGTTGAAGAAGTACAAAGGCATGAAATTTTTTTAGTGTGTGTGGATTTACTCCTTGCGTTCACAGTGCAGATATGTGTTTTAACATTTTTTTTTATTCGTTGTGTACTAAATATCAACAAAATATCCTGAGGAGATGGTTTGTTTTGTGCTTTGGAACCACTCTTTTCCTACAGAGCAGAACTTGTATCAAGGTACTGTATGTAATTCGTAAATGGACGACAGTGGTTATCAGCATCTAGTACCACAGTTATTCTGACTGAAATGTCACAGCTCAACCTTGTCGTGTGGGCATATTTCATACTATTTCAATGACAAAAATCTAAGGTAATTTCCAATATGAAGACACTAAAGCATTTTAAATTTTGTGTGGTTAACAGTTTACATACCCAACTTTGGGAGATCCTAAAAAAATAACAGCAAACTTTAGGTATATTTTCAATGACAAATTAATTATTTTTATGTAGTAAGGGGATATTTCCTGTATTAATCAGACCCTGTGAGATGAATTCTGATAATTTTGCACAGTTTCTCTGGGTAATTACCAACAAATTAACACAATTTTAATTGAGGTACATGGCCATCAGTTGTTATGGGCCCATGTTGCCTTGTCAGGCACACTTGTATTTTTGAAGTTTAAGGACAACATGTGAACACCTCAAATGACTTTGAATAAACAGTACATATATGAGTAACTATTCTAATCACTCACTTGTTAACCTAGATAATACAATATAATAACACACAATACTGCTAAGGTGTAGTGCAATAAAATAATTTGGGATAACCTAAAACAATCCTAAATTAAAATTACACAAAATTAATATCTTACATTAAGTTGAGTTTAAAATAAGTTATGATGGATTGTGTGCATACTGATGGTAGCAGTTTTGAATATGTGTTGCTGTATTAATGTCGGCTTCATTGTTTGTATAAACTCTCTTTGCTCTATAATATAGGCAGATGTAATTCTCATGCCAAACATTGACTTCCTTACATGGAGGATATTCACATACTATTACCCATTTTCATTTTTTATGATTTTGGACAGTTTTCACAATTTTTTTCAATTGTAAGCATTTTTCACATCTTTTTTTAAATTCATGGAAAGCAGCACTTAATACATGTTAACTTCTTTCCCCCACATTTTATGTCAGTGAGTGTTGTTCTGCCTGTGTGTTGTCGGCCAATGATTCCTATGTAGTGTCCAATTTGATTCTGTATTAAGAGTTGTATGTAAGTGATGAAACAAGATGTCACTACAAGAAAGTATGAAAAATACATGATAGAGGACATTTATTTTATAATGGTGGGTGAAATAAAACAATATGAATCAAATTTCATACTTTTACATACTAGTAGTGATACAAACGTCATATTCCTGGTCATAATCCTTCATTTTCAACACCTTCAAATTTTAGTAAATTTTTATATGTAATTAGTTTGTATCTTAACAGTGTATAGTCCAATGAAGAACTGGACTTGTACGAGGTAGCGTCAGAAAGTTCGCGTAATTGGTGTGTACAGCCAAGTAGTTGTTTGCCAGAAGTGAAATATTTTTGTTTGGGAGGTTGGCAACACTACTGAAGAAGGTGCTGTGCCATGCAACAGGCAATTATAGTTGGTTTTGTGTATGTGGTGCATAATGTTTTAGACATAGTTTCTTTCTTTCTTCGGATTGAAAAACATTGTCTTTAGAGCAACGTGGCAATATCAAATTCCATGTGTTGCTGGAAAATTCACCCTCGGAGACACTAGGGATGCTGAAGAAAGCATACCGAAACTATTTGATGAAGAAACCGTCAGTTTCAGAGTAGCACAAGCATTTTCCAGACGGTCGCACAACAATTGAAGATGACGTTCAGAATGGGCGGCCTTCAACTTCCAAGACAGATGAGAAAGTTGAGTTCATTCTACAACATGTGTGTATGGACAGGCAAACAACCATCGATATTATTGTCTCCAAAGTTGGTATTTCAGATGGGAATGTTTAAAGCAGTCTTCATAAAAAATTGATTATTCATCGTGTGTGCTTGCACATGGTTCGTGAAAATGTTATCCCCTGAGCAAGATGAAATGAGAATGACCATGTACAGGGCAGTGCCACAATTAAGCATAGGCTACCTAGGCTGTAACCTAGGGGTACGCACTTCACGGGAGAGCCGCACCACAAAGAAGCGATTGTCCATAAATTGTTAATAAATTGTTATGCCACTGCCGACAGAGGCCCGCACCACATTTATAGCCTAGGGACCCACAAAGACTAAATGCAACCCTGTTGCAGGGACTTGATTAAAATGGCTTACTGAGATGACAGCCTCCTGTGCAAAATTGTAACAGGTGATGAGAAGTGGTGCTATCTTTACAATTCTCAGACAAAACGGCAGTATGCTCAATGGAAGTCAAAAACATCACTAAGAAGAAAATAAAAATTTCGCTTGGGCAGAAGCTGGGGCAAGGTAATATTGGAGGTGTTTTTTGATTACCGGGGGCTTGATTCATTATGAATTTATTCCTGACGGGAAAACAGTCAACAAAGAATTGCACACAAATATCTTAAAATGGTTATGAGATACATTTTGACGAAAATGACCAGAACAATGGACAGGGAACGATTGGTATTTGTTGCATGACAATGCCCTATCACATCACTCTATAACGGTGAAAAAATACTGTGACAAAAACAATGTTACCAGTCTGGAACACTTTCCATATTCTCCATATCTTTTACCACCGGACTTTTACGTGTTTCCACAGCTGAAAACAACATTAAAGGAAGGAAGTCTTGCTGATTCATCAGAAGTCATTGAAAACGCGACGAAGCGGCTGGAAGACCCTCGAAAAATGGCTTCCAGGAGTGTTTTGAATGGTTGTATGAATGGTGGAATAGGTGTGAAGAAGCAGGAGAGTATTTTGGAAAATAAGGTAAAAATATTATACATACTTTCAATAAGTTTTTATTAACCAATTCTGGGAACTTTTTGACCCTAGCTCGTATGTTGAGAGGCGTATTTTTTAAGTAAGTACCGTTTTGTCACACCGTGGCTGCAACGCTACAGTCGGCGTTCCGCGCATGCGCACCGGGTACCTGCATCTCTTGCCTATGCACTGACGCCATTACAGTCTAATTCTTCCTTGTTTACGTTATTAACTGAGTGTTTAAGATGCCTCCGATAATCATGAGTCCCGCCGACTGTGAAGAACGGGCTGTTGTAAGATTTCTTTGTGCTAAAGACCTAAAACCGATCGATATTCATCATGAGATCTGTGCAGTTTACGGACAAAACATTATGAGTTATGGAATGGTGAGAAAGTGGGTGAGAGCATTTAAAGATGGCCGCACAAATGTGCATGATGAACAATGGAGTGGTCGTCCTTCAGTCGTTAATGAAAGTTTGGTGCAGAAAGTGGACAATAAGGTGAGATAAAACAAACGCTTTATGATTTCCTCCTTGGGTGATGACTTTCCTAATGTTTCTCGTAGTATTTTGTAAGGCATTGTAACCGAGCACTTGAATTACTGAAAATTGTGCTCACGTTGGGTACCAAAAATGTTAACGGATGTGCACAAAACCAAACGTTTAGGCAGTGCATTGACTTTCCTTGAGCAGTACCACAATGATAGTGATAATTTCTTAAGCCTAAATGTTACAGGCGATGAGACATGGGTGGCCTACGTCACACCTGAATCAAAACAACAGTTCATGGAATGGTGGCATTTAGATTCACCCAAAAAAGTGAAGTTCAAGCAAACGATTTCTGCCCGGAAAATCATGTGCACAGTTTTTTGGGACAGAAAAGGAGTACTGCTTGTGGAATTTCTGCCTCGTAATGAGACAATCATTGCAGCAGCTTATTATGAGATATTGAACAATCTGCGCCGTTCAATCCAGAACAAAAGACGTGGCAAGTTGAGCAAGGGCATCGTTTTGCTGCATGGCATTGCCTGTCCACATGTGGCTAATCAGGCCAAAGATCTCATCACATCTTTTCGATGGGAAACTCTAGATCATCCTCCGTACAGCCCTGATCTGGCGCCCAGTGACTACCATCTCTTCCTGCACATGAAGAAACACCTGGGCGGTCAGCGTCTTGAAGACGATAACGAAGTCAAAGCAGTTGTGATGCAATGGTTAACAAGTCAGGCGGCAGACTTCTATGAGGAGGGTTTTCAAAAACTGGTACTACGTTATGACAAGTGCCTCAATATTGAAGGGAATTTTGTAGAAAAGTAGAGTAATGTACAGGCTTTCATGTAAAAATAAAATTATTGATATATATTTGCACGTCTTTTTTTAATTTCAAAACAGTACTTACTTAAAAACATGCCTCATACTTGAGTCAGATAAAAATTATTAATATACACACTCACTAGTTTTTGAACATTTACCATATGATGATAGTGATGTAGCATTTTATTAGCTAACATGTATCCTTGTAGTATCTTGCAACTTGGTGGCACCACGTCTTTTCGATAGTCAGGCCACTAGTCACCACAGGCTACACGTCAATGAGGTTTTACTATGTCGATTGTCCAAAGATAATGCATCTGGCAGGATAAGTATTGAAGTAAGAATATACAGTTTCAACACCAGTCCCCATTCCACATGAGACTGTATGACACCGAGATGGATACTGGTTGGGGCGCTGGCGGTTCTAAATAAATCAGAATAAATCAGACAATACATGCAATACCTGGATCAGCTCATTAGATTCTTTATTTGTTAGTGTAACTGGTTCAAAATCGTGGTTGGACGATAAACCTATCAACAAACGTTTTGAATCACCAGCGTTCATGTTAGACTGAAACTTGCAGATCGGTTGAGAGTGAGATAAGCCTGTTCAAGTGACTGGTCCTTTTAATGGAAGTCCACCTATCCAGCAATTCGTTGATCTGACATCAGGTGTAAGTCTAAATGTGTGTGTAAGACATGTATCACCCTATTCAACAAGACCCTATGATCTCTCAATATTTAGCAGGTGTAAGATGTAATGGAGTAGTGACTGAGCCAATCTCTGAGACTATCCACTTCAATAACCGAATTAAAGTTGAAGCATGAAATGTTGATGGCAAAATTTCAAAGCTCACAATGCTGGAGGGCTACCTTTGTAGCCGTACACTAGGCTTGTGTCAAAAAATTTATTTCACAGTGTTTGTAACCATAGCGCAGATGGGGGCAGATTACGAATGGTACTTGAGTGACCGAACTCGTGTGCTACTAAACCCGATTACTGTGACCATTGGTTTTCTGAAATAGTGTGTGAACATTCTTGCCTTTGACGGTTTGCTAGATTAAGAGAGCAAATCAGGTCATCTTCTTACAAGAACTGAAGTTTCTGAGGGTCTCCAGGCCAGGATCCTTAGCCATATCGAAAGTAAATTATATGTCCCTATATCTGTCAAAGTTTCTTATTCGCATGCACGACAGGTGTAATAATGTAATTTTACTAACTTCCCGATCTCGACTGAATGATCCTGCATCTTTTGCAGATTAACAAAGAAGATTTAACTCAGGACGATAAACAGTGGTTTTATATAGAATGAAAAAAGGTTGTTGAAGATCATTAAGCTATAGCAGTTTTGTGTCACTTCATCGGCGTAGAAGATATGAACTAAACATACCATACTACACTGAACTGTACTTAAATCTTTTCGATTCCCTCTTAGAAAGTCGGGAAAGGATACACAATAATAATACCAACCATAAACAGACTAAACTATGAAGTGTGCAGTTATGAAGGCGGATATTGGAGACTATTTTGGCATTTGACTAGATTATTGCACATAATCGTCTAAAAACTTATTACGGACGGTCGGTACACTGGCCATAGGCCTGAGAATTGAACTTGGGACCATTTTAACCCCCAAATATGAAGACGACATATGCATATCATCACAGGTTTTGTTTTAACTAACATAAACCGATAGTTTTAATATATAAAATGGTGACAATTCTTTTTTTTTTTTTTTACAAGAAGTCCTGAACAGGCACTAACATTGCAGCATTCTTGACTTACACAAATCTAGTTTTGTCAGCATGTCCGACCCACAGAATTGTTCTGGCGTTCAGCAAAATACACAGCTAGGGGTTGTGAATGGATTAACAGACTCTCAATTCCCAAGTGAGACTTGAATTCAAACTGGAGATCTTTTTGACCATCATACAGTCGCCCTAATCACTGAGCAACCAAATAAGAACTTCATATATATGCATTTAAAATAAATTCAGGGTGCCGAGTTCAAATGTCAGTGTGGTCAGGAATATTTTCAAGTATTGCTTTCTTCTTTCTTTTATTATTATTCATCATTATTGCCCTTGAGGACAGTGTTTAAACTCAAATTATTCATGATTACTCAGTTTTTGTTTGTATTTGTCTTCTTCCTCTTCTCTTCCCAAAAATTCTTTTATTATTATTATAATTAAATTTTTTTTTTTTTTTTTTTTTTTTTTTTTTACGCCTTGTCATCAACGCCGAGGTCATTAGTGGTGGGAAGGGATGGAGAAAAAACGGGAAGGAATTTGGCCATGACCCCTTTTGAAGGAATCATCCCGGCATTCGCCTAGAGTGATTTGGGGGAGCCATGGAAAACCCAAATCTGAATGCCCAGGTGGGTGTTGGTCCCTGCGTCCTCCCGAGTGCAAGGCCAAAGCATTACAATTCAAGGTGCTTTGTTCATTTGTGGAAGCTCTGATTACACGTTAAACTGTATATCCTGGAGTGGATACAACTATAATCATCGCAGAAAGGATGAGAAGTCTTTCTGATTTGTTCTGTGCTGAGTTGAATATGAATTTAACATTTCCTTGGATTTGTTTTATTACAGAAACATAGTATCCCTGATTTCTTTAACATTATTTTCTCGTTAACTCATTGTAAAAAACATGTATCATGTGAAATAACGTGTGCATGAGAGTCGAAGATCGGTTTGTAAAAATATTCTTGCTAAATATTCTATAGTTTTTCAATTTGTTTTATTACAAAATATACCATTCCCGGTTTGTTTAACATTATTTTATCTGTAGAAGATTTTCCGTTATGAAAACATGCTTAAATAATAAATCTATTGTCAAACCTTTTAAATCGCCAGCATTCAACTGATATTGTTAGCGAGAATAATTATCTAAGATTATTCCATAAATAACAGTTTTTAAATTTCGGGTCATTGTTGCTAAGGTCTCTTTGCTAGTTATTGCTCGTTTCACTTAATTAAATTTAGCATAAGCTTGATAGTTAGATTAATGATTAATTGCCATAATAAAGCCATAAATTTGGCTTTTCGTAGCATTTTATTCTTTAAAAAAATGTGCAAAAACATTTCGGCTGAAAAAAACGTGGAACTACGAGTGATTTTCAGTGACATATCGTTAATGAAAGTAACATTTAAAAACTTTAATTTCTCATGGTATTTCCTAAGACATAACCTATGATGTAATAGTCTGTTGTGGAAGCAATTATACAAACACACGAAGAGCAGGGATAAAAATGCGGAACAATCATAAGTTACAAAGATACAATGGTACGTTCGTTTAAATTTAAGTGTTGGTTTTTGATCATTTACAAGGAGATGCAGAAATTCATGTAAGGAGAAGCGTAAAACATAACCTAAGACTTATTTGTGTGTGTTTTTTTGTGTTCTTTTGCAGCATAATTCGCTCTGAAATCAGTTTTACAAACCATTTAAATTGGTTTCATAAGCTCTATGTTACTAAAGGCATTAATTATTGCGGGAGGAAGTAGTTCCATATTTAACGTGCTGAATTGTGCCTGGACGAGGAATAAAACTGATGTTACATACATAGCAAAAGTTTTTGGGATTGCAGTTTCTTTTTTAATTTCACTGGTTCTATACTTCCTTCGTCGTTAATTCAGTTGACGTTACTACTGTATTACCATGTGAACTGCAAATTAAATATATAGAGCATTAAAAAATCAAGGTTATGTAATAACAATTCCATATAATAAACCAACTACAAAAAAAAAAAAAAAAAAAAAAAAAAAAAAAAAAAAAAAAAAAAAAAAAAAAAAAAATGAACTGCCAGAATATTGCATCCAAACCGTTATTTTTGACGGGCTCGAAGCTAGTATTTTATAAAAAATAAAACTTTCATAAGTAACTAATTAGTTGTCATCCACATCAGCACTAAATAGTATCGGCTCTTCATCATAAGTTTGTTCTGAAATTCATAAGCTTAACTTAATTGGTTCTTAAGGAGTTTTATTACCTAGTTATTATTCATAAAGTTTCAATTTCAGTTTAGTCGAGTATAGTGCCTATAATATTTAATAAAAAAAATGTTAAAAATATAGTATAAACTTTATTAGATACTTTATCAAATAAATTTAAGGTTTGTTTTGAAGGCGTTTGAAATATTTGGGAAAATCATGACTGGAAACTGTGGCACCTGCCGTAGGTACATTGCGAAGAGGATGTAGTTGGTGTAAGAAGTGGTTTCACTGGGCATGTGGGGAAGAGGAAACGGGGGAAATAAATGAGGCTCTCCCATGGTTTTGTTCACTTTGTCTTAGCGATGATAGAATTTGGGAGATGGGCGAAACGATTAGGGAGTTGCATGAAAGCATCAGGGTTCTTGAGGCTCATCCTGTGGAGGCTCAGACTCTGCAGGCATGGCCTGTGGTGGCCTCGCCTGTGAAGGTTCAGCCTGTGAGGGCTTACCCTGTGGAGGCTCAACCTGTGGAAGTCCGGCCTGTGGAGGCTCAGACTGCATAGGCACAGCCTGTGGGGGCTGAGCTTGTAGAGGCTCAAGCTGTAGAGGCGGAAAGTAGAGATAGTGGGTTGGAGGAAGTTGAGAAGGATGGGTGGGACCTGGTAACAGGTCGTAGGAGAAATATATTTAACTGGATGAAAAAGCCAGACATTTCACTAATTGTGGGGAAAAATAGGTTTGACCTGTTGCCAGAGTCAGGAGGAGAAGAGCCTCAGGTAGAATTAGGAGTAGGTAAGATGCAGCAGGCCTTTAGGAATAAGGACATGCAAGGCAAGAATAGGAAGAAAAGGGTTCTGCTGCTAGGTAGTAGCCATGGGAGAGGTGTAGGCCCTCTTCTGCAGGAGCAGTTAGGTACAGGTTACCAGGTCACAAGTGTTTTCAAACCTAGTGCATCATTAGGTCAGGTAATAGAGGATATATGTTCACTTTGTAGCAGTTTCACTAAGGACGATAGAGTAGTGATAGTGGGAGGGGTGGGGAATAGAATTGATAGAAACGCAAATTATAGTATAGAAAGTGACCTGAGGAAGATGGTGAAGGAGGCACAGCATACCAGGGTGGAGCTCATGCAGGTCCTAAGACGCCATGACCGGCCACAATTGAACTCCACTGTGAGGCGTGTAAATGTGGAAACGGAAGTGCTTATTGGGAAAGGTATTAGTTCTGTGTTAGGGATTGTGCCTGTAAACACCATAGGTAGGTGGGGTTTCACTAGGTATGGCCTACACCTAAATAGAAGGGGGAAGGGAGTACTTTCTGAGATGTTAGCTTAAGCAGTGAGGGAGGCCATTTCCAGTGATGATGGGGTCAGGACTGTGCCTTTTTTAGGTTAGAGGCTGCTGGTGAAGGGATGGAAATAGATGATCAAAGTGATACTGATTATAAATCCATGACGAGAATGATCATAGATGTTAAAGAAATAAATGAAGTTGCTGAAACAATAACTGGCTGGGGTAAATCTGGGAAAGAGGAGATAAATGCTGATAATATAAAGCCGGTACTAAGGGTGTTAATGGTAAACTGTAGAAGTATAATGAACAAAGTAATCGAATTTGCAAACTTAATAGAGATACACTAACTACAATTAATAATTGGGGTAGAGACTTGGTTAAAAGAAGACGTACTAGAAAGTGGGGTTTTACCTGATGGTTACAGAGTGTACCACAGAGATAGAGGAGCGATTGGTGGCGGAGTCTTCATACTAGTTAGCAAAAACTACCACAGTTCACTGGCATTCATAGATCAAGACCATGAGTTACTTGGGGTAGATTTCTGGGGTAATAAAAAAGAAAAAATCAGGGTGTTGGCTGCTTACCACAGTGGAAGTATGACAGATGAAGATGAGGCTCTTGGGGAGAAATTAAATTCATGCTCAGATTTCAGAGGTGAGAATAGAATGGTCATTATTAGTGGGGATTTAACCCTTTAACTGCTACGGTTCGCCCAGCCGAGCCCTCGCTGAGTGCGGCTTTGTTTACGCCTAAGCTGTTTACCTGCCCTGGAATGCCACGTTAGACCGGACCGCTGTGTACTGAATAAGTCTGGAGCATTGTGTGAGACGTTCTTCTGCTGTCGCTCTGCGATTTGAAACTGCAGATACAAAATAAATACAGTTAATATAACATCTAAAGTTTTTCAGTTTAAAGCTCCTCTAAAAGTGAATGTCTGCATAATCAAACATGCCGGTACTTCATATACTAAATAGATATTACAGCAACTGAAATGTTTTTAGTTTGTGAGCGTAGTAATTTATCTGGAGAGAACCTTTCCGAATACCTTTCACAAATTCTGCACAAATTTTCCAGCCTTCTTTTTGATTTTTTTTTTTTTGTTTTTTTTGTTTTTTTTTTTTGTTTTTTTTTTTTTGGTTTTAGAGGCGTATAAATGTAATATAATTATTACTCTGCAGTTAACCATGGTTAGTAATTCTTTTTGTGTGATAAGCCTTGAAAAATGGTACAACACACAGTGATACATTACATGTTCTGCATTGGTTTCTCGACGCACTTTCTGTATCGAATATACAGCGCATTTACACATTGGCGTGCTCTTCTTTGAATTTGCAATATGAATGAAATTTGGAAAAAAGGTCTCAAAAAGTTGCGAGGGCGATTTCTAGGGGGGGGTGGCGTCTCACGGACCTGATTTTACAAGACGGGGGGGGGGGGGGGGGGGGGTGTCAGGAAATCCTGAAAAATACCTTACGAAATTTAAATTTATGGATGCAACAGACGAAACTCTGCAACTGGCATTTTTCGTCCGGTTACTACTCCGTGAAGAGCGTGAGCATTTAAAATGCAGTGTTCGAGAATGTGGAAAAAGAACTTTTTAAACCACTTCATAGTGAAAATATAGTGTGAATTGATTCTCGCGTATCTGTTGATCTCATCAGCAATAGATATCATATAATATTCCGTTAGAAATATCAGGAAAAATAACAAACTGCTGGAATGTTAACGTAATCCACACTTGTGTCCTGCAGCTTAATCAACAAGCACATGCTGTCAAACGCGTCACTAAAGCATTCTCTTTTTCCACACATTTCGCTCGCACAATCTGTAGCTTAAAACTCTGAAAATTGGTCATTTTCCACTAGCGGATGTACACAGCTTAGGAAAATTACATCGAGATCCTGTCGAAGGGTTATCACTGTCATCCATATCAAAGTGATCATATTCACTGTCGCTTCTGGTAAGAATCTCCATGATTTCTTCCGCGGTACAAACACGACGGCGTATTCGGGAGGACGATGGTTCGAATCCCCGTCCAGGCATCCAGATTTGGGTTTTCCATGGTTTCCCCAAATCACTCCAGGTGAATGCCGGGATTCTTCCTTCAAAAGGCCATAGCCGAATTCCTTCCCATTCCTTGCCCCCCATTCTTTACCATCTCTAAAGACCTCGCTGTTAAGAGACGTTAAGCAGTTAAAAAAAATAATGACTGTATGCCATTTTCTCAGCGAAAACTAAAAGGAAAAGAGCAACACAAATTAGATCGCAGCTGCCAATGCTCAAGGGCCGAATGAGGAAAACAACTAACCACCCTGGGTGGAAATATGGCTTCATAACCAGGCCGCTAAGAGGCTAGCGTGTTAACACGTCTGGAGAAGAGACAGGGCGGCGAGGCGGCGCGTGTATACACGTCTGGAGCACCTGGGCGCAGTAGTAGCCACGCGCGTTAACGCGTCTACAGCAGTCAAAGGGTTAAATTTATCAGGTGTAAAGTGGGAAGCAAATAAGATTAATAACACACGGGAACAAAGATTTGCAAATACCTTAATAAGGGAAGGATGATTTATTCAAGTGGTAGAGCAATACACTAGGCGGCAAAATATTTTGGACATATTTCTAATAAAGCCCGATGATAACCTCGTGGGGTGTCAAGTAACGGAAGGAATAAGAGATCATGACACAGTTCTGATGGATATTGGAGGATTCAGTGAACCAGCAGCCAAAACTGAACGGGGAAATAGGTACAATTATAAAAAGGCACAGATTTCAAATTTGAAGAGATATTTCAGAGAACGTTTCAGCAAATGGAAGGAAGGCACAAGTACAGGTTAGAGTTAAGATGGCCGCCGCGTCGTGTCGCTGTCGGGTCGCTCTCGCTTTTGATCGCGATACTTGTGGAAATACGAAACTTTAAGTGTTTAGTATAAAACACATAGTTTAAGATAGTATTCTAAGACCTGTGCGCGAAGGGACGTAATGCTTTTCGAAACATTGAGTTTTTATCGAGTGATAATCGATTGATTGGTACATGGCTGACGTGCGGACAGTTCCTCGCCGCGAGCGCTGTCGTCGAGCTGAGTCGGCGCCTTCCAACCTGCCAGCGGTGCTCTGCCGAGTCAACGGCTACGCGCGGCGCACACGCCGCGCCGGACACCTGATGCCGGCGATCAGCTGCGGTGAGTCACTACAGTAAACAACTTCTCTGCTGCCGCCAACATGGGGTCACCAGAAGAAAACTCTGACAGGGTTTTAAACCAGTGTAGTGAAAAAATTGGAAACGAGTATGTGGAACTAGTCAATTATCTAAACGATTTTTGTGGCCAAAAACTCACTGAAGTTAGAGTTAGAGAAATAAAAGATAAGCTAGCCTGTTGGGCAATAAACATCGCCTTCTTGGAGGGCCAGTTGTCTCAGCTAGGAAAGGAAAATGAAACACTCAAAAAAGAAAATGAGCAACTCAAACAAAATAGAGGAGAAATAGTCCCCAGCTATGCTGCAATGGCGAAATCTGGAGGATCGACTCGTGTGAATCCCAAAATCACTCAGTCCACAAAAAGTGCGGTTTTCATTACTTCCAAAGGGGGGGAGAACCCGAAGCAAGTGGCTGAACAAGGTTTTTTTTTTTCTGTCGCCAGTCTTTAGACTGGTTTGATGCAATCCTCCATCCCTTCCTATCCTGTGCTAACCTCTTCATTTCTACATACCCATTACAACCCACGTCCTCAATTATCTGCTTCATATATTCTAATCTCTGTCTACCTCTACAGTTCTTACCTTCAACTGTTCTCCTCCACTAACAAATTAACCAATCCAGCATGTCTCAAAATATGACCTACCATCCTGTCTCTTCTTTCCGTAAGCTTCTTCCATAAACTTCTTTTCTCACCCATCATTTCCAAAACTCTTTCATTTCTTACTTTGTCTGTCCACCTAATTTTCAGCATTCTTCTGTAGCACCACATTTCAATGCTTCAATTTTCTTTCTTTCCGGTATTCCTGAAGTCCATGTTTCGCTACCGTAAAGAGCTGTGCTCCCCACATAGAGTTTTAAGAAGTTCTTTCTAATTCCTAGATCAATATTTGATACTAAAAGGTTTCTCTTTTTCATGAAGGCTCTTTTTGCTAGTGCTATTCTGCTTTTAACATCATTCCTGCTTCGGCCATCGGTTGTAATTTTGCTTCCCAAGTAACAGAAATCACTCACTTCTCCTATTGCATCAGATCCTATTTTTATATTTAATCTGCTAGTATTGGTATCATTTCTGCTACATTTCATCACTTTTGTTTTACTTTGATTTATATTCAGTCCAAAATCTTCCTTCAGTATTTTGTTCATGCCATTCAATAACTTCTCAATATCCTCAGCCCTCTCTGCTAATAAGACAATGTCGTCAGCAAATCGTAGCATACTGATTTTTTCTCCCTGAAAACTTATGCCACATGGAAATTTTTCTTTGACTTTCTTCAATGCTTCTTCTACATACAAGTTGAATATTAACGGGGATAGACTACAACCTTGTCTCACACCCTTTTTAACTGATGCATGTCTCTCGTGATTCTCTACTGTTATTACAGCCACTTGATTCTTATATAGTTTATAGAGTATTCTTCTATCTCGATACTTTAGCCTGACTTCTTTAAAATTTTGAACATCTTGTCCCACCTAACATTATCAAAAGCTTTTTCTAAATCAACAAATGCCATAAAAGTATCTTTGTTTTTCTTGATCCGCCCTTCAAGTATTAATCTTAAAGACAGAATTGCTTCCCTTGTACCGTGATTTTTCCTAAACCCAAACTGATCTTCACCTACTATCTCTTCTACTACCTTTTCCATCCTTCTGTATATTATTCTGGTCAGTAATTTTGAAGCATATAATGTTAGACTAATGGTGCGATAATTCTCACATTTGTCGGCTTGTGCTTTCTTTGGAAGTGTGAAGATGATATTTTTATTAAAATCAGTTGGAATTTCTCCTGTTTCATAACTTTTTGATATCAGCTTGAATAATCTTTCGATTCCTTCCTCTCCTAGAGATTTAAGAAGTTCTACAGGTATCTCATCAATTCCAACTGCCTTATTTGCTTTCAAGTCATTCAGAGCTTTATTAAATTCTGTTCTCAAAACAGGATCTCCTAAGTCATCAATGTCGACATCACCTTCCTTTTCCAATACACTATTGTTCAAGTCGTCCCCATCATACAGTTTCTCAATGTATTCCTTCCATCGGTTAGCTCTATCTTCTGAGCTTAAAAGAGGTTTCCCATCGGCAGCTTTAATGTTCATACCTCTTTTCTTCATTTCTCCAAAATTCTGTTTGATCTTTCTATATGCAACATCTACTTTTCCTACGACCATTTCCTTTTCTACTTCTTCACACTTTTCTTGTAGCCATTTTTCTTTTGCTATTTTGCATTTCCTATTTATTTCATTTCTAAATTGCCTGTAATGCTCTCTTCCTGCTTCATCCTGAGCATTTTTGTACCTTCTCCTCTGATCCATCAGCTCCAAAATTTCTTCTGTGATCCAAGGTTTTCGGGCAGCTTGTTCCCTAAAGCCTAATGTTTCTTTGCCAGCTTTCATTATTTCGGTCTTTAATGCATTCCATTCGTCCTCGGTTGAGCTCTTATCACAGTTACTTCTTAGACCTAAGTCTGCCATTTCTGCAAATTTTTCTCTTGTGCTAGATTGTTTCAACTTATTCACTGCCAGTCTGTTCTGCTTATGCTGCTTCCTTATTCGCTTGAATTTCAGCCTGCACTTCATTACTATCAAATTATGGTCTGAGTCTATGTCTGCTCCTGGGTACGCTTTACAGTCTAGAACTTGATTCCTGAATCTCTGTTTGACCATGATATAATCTAGCTGATATCTGCCTGTATCCCCAGGACGTTTCCAGGTGTATATTCTTCTTGCATGGTTCTTAAACAGTGTGTTCGCCACTACTAGCTTATATCTTTCACAAAATTCTAGCAACCTGCTTCCTCGCTCATTTCTTTCTCCTAGACCAAAACTTCCTACAGTATTCCCCTCCTTTCCTTCTCCCACTATTGCATTCCAATCACCCATGATTATTAGATTTTCCTCCCCTTTCACATATTGGATTAATTCTTCAATTTCAGCGTATATTTTTTCTATTTCTTCGTCATCTTCCTGTGACGTTGCCATATATACTTGTACCAATGTGGTTGGGATGGGCTTAGTTTCTAACCTCATCAGAATAATCCTGTCACTAAATTGTTCATAATAACTCACCCGTTTCCCTACTTTCTTGTTCATTACAAATCCTACACCAGTGACTCCATAGACAGCTTGTGTGCTAATTATCCTGTGTTCCCCAGACCAGAAATCCTGTGCGTCCTTCCATTTAATCTCACTAATCCCAACAACATCTAACTTAAGTTGTTCCATCTCCCTTTTTAAGTTTTCTAACCTACCTGCCCTATTCAGACTTCTAACATTCCACGCTCCGACTCGTAGAATGTTTCTATCCATTCTGATGACTCCTCCCTGAGCAGTCCCCACCCGGAGATCCGATTGGGGGACTATTTTACCTCCGGAATATTTTACCCAGGAAGAAGCCATCATGATATATGTAATTTGAGAGGATTACATGTCCTCGGGATACCCTTTGGGTCTTTAATGCAGTGGTTTCCCGTTGCCTTCTGCATCCCCATGCCGTTGATCATTTCTGATTCATCTGCCTTTAGGGGCCGTTTCCAACCCCAAGGGCAAGAGGGTGCCCTGAACCGCTCCCCGCTCTTCCGCCCTCCTTTCGGAGGCCGTTGGCAAGCAGTGGGTTACTCCTTATACCGGGAATCTTTCAGTCGCCAGAGCCTCGTCCGTGCAAACAGGGTGCACCACGTGAAGGAGAGGTTGACATTTGGTTGGAAAAGACTAGTATAGTCTCTCCCAAACCCTAAGTTACAAAAATCATAAAACCTGGGAGGGATAAAATTAGGATCAACAGAATTTGCACAACTAACAATGCTATTATAGTGGAAACAGAATCTCCTGAGGATTCGCAAAAAATTCTAAATAACAAGGAATTGGTTGATAAGATGCAATGCGAACTCCCTAGAAAACGAAGGCCACTCTTGATTTTTTATGAGATACCAATAACAATTCATGTAGACAACCTTGCTGATGCTGTCTACCAGCAAAACCTTGAGGATAAAATAGAGAAAGGACAATTTATGGATGGTTTTCAACCAAAATTTAAGACTGGACCTAAGGAAAGAGCAACAGTTCATCAGGTTGTGGAGGTGAGTCCTTCTGTTAGGAAACTTCTGTTACAGCAAAAGAAAGTCTTCATAGAATTTTCTGCTGTAGCAGTGAAAGACTATGTTGTCGTTCCAAAATGCAATAAATGTTTGGATTTAGAACACGTCAGTAAGCATTGTAAGAAGAACAATAGTTCTTGTTCACACTGTGGAGAAGAAAACCACCAAAGGGATCAGTGCAAGAAAAGTTCTCAACCTTCAATATGCATACCGTGTAACAGACGGGGAAAAAGCTTGCAACAAGAAGGGCAAAGAGCGTCCTACCTACCAATTACTCCTACAACGAGCTGGAAACAGGACTGATTATGGATAGTTTACTACAAGGAATAGATATGGGAAACAACATATACTCTCAACTGGCTAATGTAATTAGGAAAATAGTTGAGGATGTAATTGGGAAGCAGACAACGAAAACGAAAGGAAACCCCCCTTCAAGACAAAAAAGAAATGCAAAAAGGGCTGCCTGCTTCAGAGAGAAACTAAACATGGAGAAGAATCGTAAGAAACAAGATGTTGGAACGCAGACGGATGACCACTTATTACAGACTAGCATTTGCCCACTGCTTCACGCGCGCGTGCCTTGGCAGGTGTGGAAATTATTTACCGATTTTATTCTCTTATCAGACATTAACGTGGAAAGGCGTGAACTGTTAATGTATTCTGAATAGTTTCGTTTGTTTCAGTTAATACGTTAGGTTCGGTTTTCATACTGATGTCAGAGAGTTGTTTTATTCACATTTTAACGTGATGCAATTGATTCAATAGTAGAAAAGGTTCCTGAAAAATTAACAGTAGTAATTCGTGGTTGTAATTATTGTGCGAAGTATAAACATTTATTGTTTAGAAAGGCTTTCACGGTTCAAACGTCATTCTTTCTTCTGTGCGCTTTCAGAAGCTATGGATTTAGCGTATAGAACCCGGTTATAGGTCAATCGCTTTTCTCGGTGCAGGTTACTTTCATTTGCTCTAGCTATTTCATCTCATTCTCTTTGACGTTGCAGACGATGTTGTCGGTCTATTTCACTCTAATTTAGCCGATTTCGGCGACATCTTTTAGCTGCAGAAGTTGACCCCGACAGATTAGATCTCTTTCGCAAGGGCATATCATAAACTTTTATACTTACCCAACTCACAGCAGTAACAATTAAAACGTTTTCACAGCTGCAATTATCACTATGCGTGAACTTTGGCTGCGAGTATATAGATGAGCATAAACTTGGTTACAATATAGAATATCGGTGGCAGTAATAAATAATATTATTTCTGAAAGCAATATTTAACTCAGCTAAAACATAATATTTTTAAATGCTGATATGGAGGATTCCATGTTAACCGTGGTACCGAAAATTTAAATGGATATATAACAGTTGTAACGTTAAGAAATCTGATATTATAATCATTATGTGTAATTTTTTTTTTTGGCTATTTTATGTGTAAACTTTGCCTGGGATTATATAGCTAGGTATAAGCTATGTTAAGGATGTATCTGTGAATATAATGAAAAATATTGTTTCCATGATACTTAACTAAAAAAAGTTTATTTTTAAATGTGGATACCGAGGATTGCAACATAACCGCGGTGCCATAAATTTATGTAAATATAGCAGTAATCTACGACTTAGTCCTCTTGGAAGTGAGCTAAAATATAAAAATTCGTTATGAATAATCACAGCATCTCAATTTTTCTGATTTATTTATTTTTTGTTGTTTTTTATTTTTTGTTGTTTGGATATTGGTTTTATTTTATGTTGATACACCATCAATTATTCCTGCTTTAAATAGAAATTTACGTGAATTGGAGCTACTCTTGATTTCAAATCGTCGTATCATTACTGTCATTATATCAGTCAGATATAATTAATCCAAAAATGTCGAGATGTGATCATGGTATAGTTTATGTAGTAACGTGCATGTAACTGAAACAATTATTTCTGAGTGGCAACATTATCGCAAGTTGTGAATCGCTTGAAATGCAACCTGACAGCTGATATGATGCTTTGTTATAGGCCTAAGAGACGATGCCTGCAGCTTTATAATCTATGTGGTGTAGCATTAGGATTTGAAACATTTTTAATTTAAGTTTCTTTCAATATAGCCGTATTTTCTATGTAATTATTTCAGTCGCATGTGAGTACCTGGCGAACCAACAGCCTGGACCACATGACAATTGACTCGTTTTGTTTAGCATCAGGCATAATGGGTTTAGTTTTAAAATTTACGCGGTGTAGAATAGAATTTTAGGATGCCTAGTTATATTTGAAATAAAAATTCGTTACCAATAATCACAGCATCTCAATTTTTTCTGATTTATTTATTTTTTGCTCTTTGGATATTGGTTTTTATTTTATGTTGATACACCATCAATTATTCCTGCTTTAAAATAGAAATTTACGTGACTTGGAGTTAATCTTGGTTTCAAATCTTCGTATCATTATTGTCATTATTTCAGTCAGATATAATTAATTCAAAAATGTCAAAATGGATCACGGTACAGTATATGTACTAATGTGCATGTAACTCAAGCAATTATTTCTGAGTGGCAAAATTATCGCAAGTTGTAAATCGATTGAAATGCAACCTGGACAGTGATGACAGCTGATATGCTTTGTTATAGGCCAAAAGGACGATGCTTTTAGCTTTATAATTTACACGGTGTAGCATTAGGATATGAAAATTGTTTTATTTGAGTTTCTTTCAATATATCCGTATTTTCTATGTAATTATTTGAGTCGCATGTACCTGAATTTTCGGATGCCTAATTATATTTGCACGTTATAGCCACGAGACATATTAATCGAATAAAGTACTTCCAAATATGTGCAATTCCGCACAAGTCATTATGAAAGAAGTATGTTTTATTACTTGCTGATATTTATAATCGCTGCTTTTCAGACATCGCTCTTCGAGAAAAAACTGATTTTCATATTAAGTATTGGCTTATTGTGGCTGTATTGTACAGCATTCACGTAGCAATTTTGTTCCAGAGACAAACTGTATAACGGTCTACCAGAGACAATACATGACTTCAATATTTGTAATATAACTATTTCGCAATTCAACAGACCTGTTACAATTCAAGTAAATGCTGATTATACTTGATTCACGTATTCTTTTTATTTTGAAGTACTGTGGTCCAGAGAAATGAATCGCAGAAGTAAAAAAAAAAAAGGGGGAAATCCTAAATTTTGTCAGGTCTCTTTATGAAAGGAGTGACCGTCTGAATATGTATAATTATCTGTGGTCTACAGTTTCACATTTCTGAAGATTTTTACTGACTTGCTTCTTCCCATGGTACATATTAGTCGTTAGCTACTTCTGCAGATTTTGATCAGCAACATTAGCTTTAAAAATTTGGAAACACCATGCAAATTGATGAGGTAGTTTTTGCGTTATTAGAGATCAAGCCTCACTACAAATGCAGCTTGCTTACAGATTTATAATAATATAGATTAACGAAATCTCTTCGAGTTCTGCCAGTCATCCCCGGAACCCTTATGTCAAAAGGATTGGTCTGGGTTGGAATACAGACAGACCAAATTGGGTTGAACATCACTCACGACCTGTAGTGAGTCCAAAATTGGTGGAACAACCGCTGAAGATTGGAAACATAGAAGACAGACGCAGTTCTATAAACCCTAAAACAATATACAGTGATTTTGAAACTAATTTAAAACTCGGTCGACTGGAGGAGGCTCCGAATCTCAATGTGGCGCTGAGACATCTAACTCGAATAGCGCATCCGGCCGGTACATATGTAACCTTCCCTCAGCTAGAAGTGATTGATCGCATACATCTAAAATCTATCAATCTTCCTACAGAGACTTCTCAGCTTCTCTCTCTTGTGCATAAAGTCTTCGAAAGAAGGGATAAAACTTTTGATCCCGATCAAATATATAAACAGTACGTATTAACTCATGGGCGTATAGTTTTCGATTCAAAACTCCCGTGGCCACAGTGCAATATCCACACCAGACATCCATAAAACACAAAATGTCTTGTAAGTTACGAATTGCACAACTAAACGCCAGGAGAAGCAAGTTGGTTTTGCAGGAGGTGAGGAAGCTGTCAGAGGAACATAAATGGGATGTCATATGCCTTCAGGAGACACATTCATGCTTCGGGAAGATTTCTTACATGCCGGTATCGTCACAGATAATCTCAACAGGTAGAAACCCTATGACAGCAATAGTAGTGCTATACAGACAAGTTACTGTAACTAAGATTGTGCAGTTCTGTGATGAACATATGACATGTGTGGAACTCACTGCTGACTGGGGTAGTGTAATTCTCGTCAACATGTATTTTCAATATAGTGATCCCATTGAACCATACATTGGGAAGATAAGAGAAGTGTGCACTGCCCTAGACAATAGACCAATAGTGATAATGGCTGACGCCAATGCTAGATCCGAACTTGGCATAGCGGGGAGACAAATATGAGGGGCGAGCTTTTAGTGGAAGCTATTAGTGAACTGAATCTAGAAGTAAGAAATCTACCACATAAACCCTACACATATAGCAACCGAGCAGGAGCTAGGTCAAACATCGATGTAACATTGACCAATCTGCGAGGTGGGAACTTATTGAGGAATTGGAACGTTTTAGAATTTTTAACTACCAGTGATCACAATGTTATTACTTTTGAGTTGGTCAGAGGGAGGAATTATTTTGACACATCGGAGGTGCAGACTTCCAAGGTGCATTGCAACATCTGACAGGCAGACTGGAACAGGCTGAGGGAAAGTTTTACATTATAAGAAATCCTATTAGATGATAATGATGTAGATCGAGCCGCAAAGGACCTTACTCGGGCACTCCAAATATCAATGAGGAGATCTATTCCTCTTAAGAAAACCATTGGCACAGTCTACAGACCTTGGACTGATAGACTGCAAAGACTACGACACAGGATGCACAAAGCAAGAAAAGATTACCAACGTTGCCTCATCAACGTTAGAGGACAGCTCCTGGAAAGATATACAAATTAAGAATGAATTCTGAGAACTGTTAATACTAAGTAAACAAAAAAGTTGGGAAACATTTGTGAAAACAAACTTGCATACAGACCCCTGGGGTATCCCATACAAAATTGCAGCAGGGAAGGTAAAACCCCCAACTACACTGTCTACTGTACAGAAACAAGATGGAACCATGACTATGAGCTGGAAATCTACTTCAGAAGTGTTACTCCAGGAACTCCTTCCAGATGATAAAATGGAAGATGACGAGATGGAGCACAGAGCGCTCCATCTGGAAATTGACCAACATAGGCAAAGTACCACCGACACTCCTGATATTAGCATCTTTTAGGTAGTACAAGCAATAAATGCCTTGTCCAGGAATAAAGCTCCAGGTCCGGATGGTATTCCAGCTGAAGTAGTACAAGAACTGGTAGTGCCAGTAGCCCCCACTCTGTGTAAGCTCTATAATGCATGCCTGCATCAGGGAAGAGTACCAAACATCTGGAAGCAGAGTGAGATATTAATCATCAAGAAGGGAGATGACAAAGATCCAAAATTACCTAAATCATATCAACCCATCTGCTTGCTAAACGTGCTGGGAAAAATACAAGAAAATGTGCTGTGCAAGAGGTTACAAGAACACTGGGAGAAGGAAGGGATGAATCCAAACCAATATGGATTCAGAGTGGGGAGATCTACAGAAGACACAATCAAACGGACAATGAATCTGATACAGAACTCAAATCAGAATTATGTGATAGGGGTTCTTGTCGATATATCTGGGGCATTTGATAATCTATGGTGGCCTGCACTTTTTGCACGGCTTAAGGAACTTAATTTTCCAAAGAACTTGTATAACACCTTTAAAGATTACTGTAAGAACAGATATGTTAAACTTAGGTGTCCTGGAGTATCCATTGATAAAAAACTAACAAAGGGTTGCCCACAGGGATCCATTTTTGGTCCGATATTTTGGAACATTGGGCTAGAACCGGGAATGACAAGGCTGCAAAAAATGCCGGAACTCCTGGGACTTGTTGCATTTGCAGATGACCTATTCTTAATTATAGAGGGTAAAACCAGAGCCGAAATTGAGGCTAAAAGCGCAAAGGTTCTGCATGAACTCAGTCGATGGTGCATACAAGTCAAACTAAGATTAGCACCTCAAAAAACCTGTTATATGTTACTGAAAGGCAGATTACAGAGCAATCCAACCATTAAAATAGACGGAGTTACAATAAGAAGAAGTCCCTTCAGTCGATACCTTGGTGTGAAATTAGACGAAAGTCTAAATTTTATGGCCCATATGGAGGAAGCATGGGGGAGAGCCACCTCAGTCATGAATACATTAATCAGTATGGGACAAAGGCGTTTCCAACTTTCACCGCTTTTTATTCGAATATACCACAATACAATATTAACTTCAATTATAGGGTATGCAGCCAGCGTCTGGGCGAAACACCTCAGAAAAGTAAAACCTAGCAAACTTTTGAGGAGGATACAGCGAAGTATTCTAATCAGGCTGAGTGGTGCTTACAAAACAACAGCAACTGATGCCCTTACTGTGGCACTGGGGGTGTGGTCTCTGGACTTGGAAGTTCGCAAAGGGGGAAGCATTATACTGGCTCAGGAAAGGGAATCCAGAACAGGTAGAGAAAATCACGGGAGCACCAGCAACAACAGCTGCAGAAGTAAACAAATTGTTATTGGAAGAATGGCAGCAAAGGTGGAATGATAGCACAACAGGAAGAAGGACATATGATATGATTCCAAATGTCTGTGAAAGGCTCAAAATGTCGCATCTTCTCCCATCGCCTGGGCTGGTACATTACATAACAGGTCATGGCCCTTACAACAGTGAATTGCAAAGAAGAGGAGTAGTGGACAATGGTAGCTGTGACTGCGGAAGCGAGGGCACTCCGGAACATGTTGTATGGGAGTGTATTTCAACAGCGGAACAAAGAACCCCATATCAGCAAATATTACAGGGCAGGCGAATTTTTGACATATTGCGTGACCAGGAATTGTGGTACTATCTTGATGAAGCTTGCAATCTGGCCCCACAAGCAGCCAATGAAAGGTTCTTGGCACTTAGATACCGTTTCAACCGACAGCGACTGAGCAGTGATAATTCCCGAATAAAGAAACTCCCGATGGGTCGAAGGAGGACGCCTCTACTTGCAGAAGTCATCTCCTGAGGGAGGTAAGTTACTCCGAAGTGGCTGTGCCAGGAGTAAATGTGTAAAAGTGTCATAAATATACAAAGTGAGAAACAGTGGGACAACAGTGAAATAAGTGATCTGTGTATGTGAAAGTTTCTTTGTTTAATTATATATAGTAGTATTGTGTGTGAATGTATGTTATTCAAATTACTAATTTACAGTATATATGTATATATCAAAAAACACTAACACATATCATACACATTCTTACACATTGTTGATTTAATTATGTAACAAATTTTTGTGAAATTTGATAAGTTTATGCGTTACTAACTTGTCTTACATCCTGAACAATATTTAGCTATTAGCTGCAAACTATAATTTTATCTTATGTACCTCTTGTAATATATTGGAAACATGGGCCCAGAGTAGAAACTAGGTGCTGGGCTATTATGTACCAGGATATTAAAAAAAAAAAAAAAAGTACCGTAGAGTCAAGGTGGGAAGAGTTCAAGGAGATAATAAGAAAGGGGGAAGAAAAATTCATTCCAAAGCAGAATATAAAGAGAAGTAGAGAACCTGTGTACTATAATAGGGAAGTGAGAAGGTTAAAGAGGTTGGTACGAAAAAAACATAACTGAGTTAAGAGACAGCAGGGTAGTAGGGAATATTTGAAACAACTAAACAAGGACTTAATAACAGCAAAGAAAGTGGCTAAAGATGGGTTTATGAAGAATATTGTCAGTGCAGGAGGACCACTGACTGATGCATCTAGAAATTTCTATGGCTATATCAGGAAACTGAGGGGAAGAGAGGGTGTAGAGATGCTCATAGATAAGGATGGAGAAGTAGTTATTGAGGATTTGAAAAAGGCAGAGATTTTAATTAACTGGTTTAGTGAGAGCATTAGGGACAATGAATCAGAAATGGGAAGGTCTAATTCAGAGAATGAGCTTAACAATACGATAACAAATGAAGATGCTAAAAAATTTGAAATTCATCCTGAAGAAATCGTGAAGGAAATAAGCAAGCTGAAAAAACATAAGGGGGCTGGTGCAGATAATATTACTACAGATATCTTAAAGATAGTCGGATGTGACATTGTACCTTATCTTGAAATATTATGTAAATTGAGTCTGGATACTTGCTGCTTACCACAAGACTCGGAAAAGTGCGATAGTAGTACCGGTACATAAAGGAGGGGTGAGAAATAGAGTTGAAAATTACTGGCCAATCAGTTTGACTTTAGTGGTAGTTAAATTAATGGAAAGATTGATATGCAACCACATCAGAAATGTATGTGAGGAACATAAGTGGTTTTCAAGTAGGCACATGGGTTCAGGCAAGGATATTCATGTGAATCTCAGTTGGTGGGATATATGCAACATATTTCAGATGAAATGGACAAGGGAGGCCAAATTGATAGTGTAGCACTAGATCTTTCAAAGGCGTTTCACAGAGTAAGCCACAAAGTGGTAGTAAATAAGGTAATAACTATTGGAGTGGATGAGAAAGTGATTTGCTGGGTAGAAGAATTTTTAAAAGGTAGAAAACAGAAAGTTAGGGTGGGAAATGCGGTATCAAAGGAAGTGGAAGTAAAAATGGGAGTGCTGCAGGGTAGTGTATTGGGACTATTGCTATGCATTATTCTAATGAATAATTGTGTTGATTGTTTACTATCTGAAATTAGATTGTTTGCAGATGACATAATGCTGTATAAAATAATCAAAACGATAGAGGACTGTAAACAGTTGCAGGATGATCTGGACAGGATATCTAGTTGGGTTGGTAAACATGGGATGAAGATAAATGCAAAGAAGAGTCAGCTAATTGGATACACAAATAAAAAACTAAAGGTTAATTACGAATATAAGGTGGGGAAAGAATTGCTTGCTGAAGACTTGAAATGTAAATATCTTGGCATTACATTTGATAACAAGCTTAACTGGGCAGGACACATTGGACAGGTGGTAGGAAAAGGTTTCAAAATTCTGCACTTGTTGGAGAGAGTGATGTGAGAATGCACGAGAGAAGTAAAGGAATTGGGTTACAAAACTTTGGTAAGACCATTGCTCGAATATGGTAGTGATATAGGACCCACATTTTGAGTATCAAATACAGGAGTTGGAGAAGGTGCAAAGAAGGGCTGCTAGATTTGTTTCTGGAAATTATCACAGAATGCAATCAGTGACAGATATGATAAAGTAGCTGGAATGGGATTCATTGCAAGACAGGAGGAGGATGAGGAGAGTAATTGGAGTGTACAGCGCGTATACTGGCGATGAGGCATGGAAAGATATTGCAGTAGGTATGAAAAGTAGTTCATGGAAAAGATGGAAAGATGACCATTACCACAAGCTGGCACTCGATTTCAGGCACAAGGGTGTGGGAAGATTTTCTTTTTTAGGTAAGGGTGTCAGGGATTGGAATGAGTTACCAAGGGTAATGTTGAATAACCTACCGAAAACGTTAAAAGAATTTAAAGTTAAAATTTTTAGAGGGCAAGTGTAGGTGAGTGTAGGATAGGGGAAGTTGGGTGTGTAGGGAAATTGCCACCGAAGCATGTGCTCCATTGCAATTAAATTAAATTAAATTAAATTAAATACTGATAACAACAACAGCACTTGTTGTGTCACATCTGAAGACTGAAGCTGGAAGACCGTTTAAGAGGAGGGGATGTAGTGATTGGGCGGGTTATCCTGCCTCTAGAAGGCCACCTGTACCGCGATTCATCAATCTGTGAACAGTATGTTCTTGTTGTGGATTGTATAGCCACCGACTACTTGAGTCAACATGAACACGCAACATTCACAAGCATGTTTACTCTTGCCAGACACTGGAGGCATGTATGCATGTAATCTCCGTCTTGTTGTTCAGGAAAAAATGACAGTCATTTTCAATCCTCTGTCACATCTAAGACAAACATGCGTCATGGAGATGTGCATACCTGCAGGCAATAGGCTGCATTATTCATCATGAAAGCGTGGTTGTTCCTGTGTTATTATAAGGAGGCCATTTTGTTCAAATAATAAATGAGAGTCATTTTTGTAAGCCCCATGGGACTTCTAAGACATCACGGACATATGAATGCTTTTGTGATGTCCCTTATAAACATCTGCCATTTCTAAAATAAATATTAAAAATGGACATGTGTAGCCTCCCCAGTGGGAAGTAATATTCGTAGACACTTTCATTAATGCTTAAAAATTGTTTCACCTAACCTGGATGCTACTAGAAAAATAAATGAGGTCCGCCGCGTAAAAAAAAGGGAGTAGTATGTTTTGCAATAGTTAAAAATTTATTCGTTGCCCGTTCCTCTAAATATATCACGTATTTATACAGAGCTAGATACAACTAAATTAAAACACGCATCAAATTTATAAGAATTGGGCCATGAATAAAGGTGATACAGAAAATTAAAGTTATGAGTATTTTTTTTTGTAAACCGACGAAATATTTACTGCCTTTAGAGGCTTTCCCAAACCTCCCACAGTGCTGTAAACACGATCTGTTAACAATCCGCGAGAAGTGAGCGGAGTGGCAGTCCTTCAAACGCGGCGGACGAGGTTGGCCATCTGTATTCAGTTCCGCACAGCCTAGGGGGACAACAAAACGACTCTCAAATTATGCAGGGACTTGTATCTCTCATATGAATGAGTTAATTCAATTAGTACAACTTGCATTTTATTCTTCAAGAAAATCACACAATAATAAAGATATTGGAGCACACTTAGCTAATAGGAAGAAATTACATGTGTTAGGATATTTTATTGAGCCTTGTATTACTCGCTTGATTTAACGAATTGGCTTAAAACCAATATAGACGGATATAATAATATTTTAAACTGGTGTATTTTTCATCTATGTGCATCACTACTATATTTACAATATGACTCTAATTATTGCAATGGTTAAATAAAAAAAGACCGCTCTCTGGAGTAAATTCAAGCCTTTGGAGGTTAATAAACATTACATCGAGGTTATATAATTGAATTTAGAAATTAATAAAAATTATTTGGAGCTTATTTTAGTGAATTTTGTGCCTTTGTGATAAATTAACATTATTTCCATTTTAAATACTTTTGAATTTATGGAATTAGGGATTAAGTTAATAATGGCTTATTTTAGATAATTTTGAGCCTATAGGGATTTAATAATTTTTTAGAGTTTATATCAATAATTTATGGATTCATGAAATTATTTATGGCTTATTTTAGTGAATTTAATACCTTTAAGGCTTAAATAAAATTATTTCTATCTTATCTTATTGAATTTAGAGATTACTTACATTATATATGGCTTACTTTAGTGATTTTATTGCTTTTAGGGATTAAATAAATCTGTTCAGAGCTAATATTATTGAATTCAGGGATTAATTAAATTATTTATTGCTAATTTCAAGGAATTTAATGTCTTTATAATTACTGGTGGCAAATATGATCACAGAAATGTTTAGATCCATCCTCTTGCGTGTGAACTCTTGCTAGTGGTAAATAAGCTTGTCAACGGCGTTCAAAGTTAGGTTAAGGAAGCAATTAATCATGTCAGTGTTATCGTAATCGAGTAGCAAGAGAGATTAGGCAGGTGAGGTGTGGAAGGAATGAAAGGAATTGGATGTCAAGGGGCACTCTTCCATCAATCTGTCAACAATTGTGAGGTAGTTCACCTAATTTGCATTTGATTAATGACCTTTATGACACTTTTTCCTATGGTTGGCTGAGAATTGTTGTTGTTTCCATATTAATAACAGTTACTAAAATTGCTCAGTTATTTGGTGAATACAGTGTGTGCTGAGATGAGAACAGTTTGAAGAAGACTAATAATGGTAAGCATTTATTTCCACATTTATATAGAATTCGGAGGACAGATGCAACTCAGGAAAAATGTGATTGTAGCAAACGTTGACGCAAAGTCTGGCACAGTAAGAAGATTGACAGGAGGGGCGATTGGTTAGAAGAACTGATAAGTGATTTGGGCCTCGAGACCAGAAATCAAGCACATGATCATTCACTATCTGCAACAGTGCTTGGGCAAACACAAATATTTATGTATTAATTACAAACATACATGTGGGAAATCTGTTTTGGATTTGTAGAGTTCTTGATAACATGACAACAAATGATAACAATTTCTGTCTTTGAATTGGGTAGAACACAGACAGATTCTAGATAGAACAAGCAGAAAAATTAAAACATCTTACAATATGAGGAGTAACACCAGTAAACCACTTTAATGTAGACAGAGCGACAAGAGAACTAACATCTGCAATTTATTGAGCCATGAGCAGGTGATATCACTGAAGAGGACAGCATATACTACTGAGAAAATACATAGAGAAGGGTTTCAGAAATTACAACTAAACTTGACAGAAAACGTATCAGCTCGTGATTGCAGAGAGAAGTATCCTTCTCGACCTTTACAGTTAGAAAGGCAGATTTTCAAAGAAGCTATGAGAGCTCTGGATATTCGTCAGCAGGCACTGTGAAACTGCAATAAGCACTTTCCTTCCATTCAAATTATCGTTACTAATCAATACAAAGATTCTTCCTCCCTAATACTATAATTATAACGGAGATATACCGGGTGTTTCTAAATGAATATCAAGGTTTTAACGATTTTTAGTATTTGTTACATAAAACGTTAAATTATAATTAATACATGAAATAAAAGAGCAACTCAAACAGTTCTGTTTGTTGGTACCTGTGCGCATGTGCACGCAATGTTTCCTCCGTCATCCATTAGAAAGCGCTAGTAGCAAAAATGGTGACTAGTGAACAAAAAGTTTTTTGTGTTGTGCAGATCTCAAAGACCGAATCTGTAGTTACTGTGAACCTACGTTCCGGATTAAGTACAGATGTGAATCCCCCAAATGATAATAACATCCATAGATGGTATTATCAGTTTGAAAATACCGATTGCCTTTGCGAACCAAATAACTTCATTTGGCAACCCAAGATGGTGCACCGCCTCACTGGCATAATGACGTGCACGACTGGTTGTACGTCAATGTACCCGACTGCTGGATTAGACACATAGGGCCTAAAGACAGACCGAGCGTGGTGGTGTAACGGATAGCGTTCTGGCCTCGCATTCGGGAGGACAGCGGTTCGAATCCCCGTCCGGGCATCCAGATTTGGGTTTTCCATGGTTTCCCCAAATCACTCCAGGTGAATGCCGGGATGCTTCCTTCAAAAGGCCATGGCCGAATTCCTTCCCATTCCTTGCCCCCATCCTTTCCCGTCTCTAAAGACCACGTTGTTAAAAAGGGACGTTAAACCGTTAAAAAAAAAAAAAAAAAAAAAAAAACACCTAAAGACAGAGCTTGTTTCGCGTGGTCTCCACGCTCTCCCGATCTGATGCCATGTGATTACATAATGGATCATGTGCATGTGCCTCCACTACCAGCTAGCGTTGCCAGGTGTCCCGATTTGCATGGGACATCCAGATTTTCGGGGATCTGGGGACGTGTCCCGATTTACCATCACTCTGGACGTCAAATGTCCCGATTTTTTTAGCTAAGCGATAAAAATCAAATACTCGTCGCAAAACATGAAACCGCGTGTCCAAGTCACATGCATCGCACCCAACCAGCAGTACTGTTCACGTCTTACGGTACAACTGATCTCATTAACCTGGATATTTTGTAATATTTTAGCATAGTTCATATGTCAAAAATAATGATGTAGTGTTGCAAATTAAAAAAAAGTTTTTTTTCAGCTTTGTTTTTTTTTTTTTTTTTTCAGAAAACAATAAATTTGATACATTTTACATGTGTGTTTTAAATCTTACTGAATCAAATAATGTCTTACATAAAAATTTCATAAATGTATCTATATAGGTAACATAATTTTATTCATCCTCTATGTCAGTACCACATTCACTAGTATCAGCACTACCAACACTAGTTCGGTTGGTGTCAGTATTTTCTGTTTCTTCTGACTCCTCTAGATCCATAACTTCATGAATAGTTACATTTTCTTTTACTGGTTGTTCTTGTATTGTATGCAAAATTTTTTGAGCCTGCAATTTTAAATTGTGAGCGAAGTACACACTGTGCTTAAAGACTGCGCTGATAATTCTGTATTACGGTTTTTTAAGTTTGAATTTAAATCTATTATCATACTAAATAGGAGTTTTATTTCTTTTCCAATCGTTCATTTATGCCGACGGTTGCAAGGAAACGATTCATAATCATGGACAATTTAATGACTCAGTATCACTATACGCTGAGAGTCAAACAAGTATACAAATATTAGGAGAGCACAATAAGTAATAAAAAGAGGCAAAAAACCGAAGATAAATTTAAAATTCCTAATTTTTTGAAAAGATCCGTAGGTCTACAGATAAATTCGTAGGGTTGGCTGCACTAATTCAAATAGCGAGTATTAATCCAAACAACAGGTATCGGGGATTTCTTCTCTTGCAACCAAGCTTCTTCGGGAAGTCCCTGTTCATAAACGAAAACTTCAATTTAGCCAATATTTTTGTAAATTTCTTTTCTACTGAACCAGAAAAATATAGCACATTTAAAAATTAAGATAAGTACTTAGTATAAACTCTAAAACAGTCATATTAAACGATAAATGCATTTGAGATTTAGTAGTTATGTAAAAAAACGTGTCCTAGAAAAATACGTGTTTTTTCAATAGATTTTTTTCAAGTTAGAAAAAAAAAACTTTTTTTTTTTTTTTTTTTTTTTTTTTTTTTTTTTTTTTTTTTTTTTTTTTTTTAAACACTAAGCATAACACCAGAAATGTAATGAACACAAGAAAAATGAAACGAGTGTCAGTTTTACAACATCGCTGCAAATATTTTTTAACACCAATCAAATGAGCAGCCAAGAATAAAGAAGTGATAGGTCCTTAAGGCACAAAGGCATATCACTTGGTCAATCACACCTTCTCATTCAGTTCATTCAGTTGTGAATCAAAATTCAACGTAATTTGTATAATGATTCAAAAGATGCAGAAAAACTGTCACTTAGAAGAACAAAGGCTAGCGGCATTGCACAAAATGATTTATCTTTGGCATCTTCTAAAGAAGCGATTGAAACTTTACAAATGATAGTATTGCTACAGATGCCTCGAATCACTGTGGTGAAAAACTTTTCTGCTGATGGCAAGATTTCACAGACAAACTACAAATTCAAATACTTGAGATTCATCAAGACGCGAATAAAGCTGCATCAACCGCGTATAAAAATTTAGTGACACTACTGAAGGAGCGCAGTATTTACAGTAATCATGTTACTATGCATACAACGCAGATGAGACCTTCAGGTGCCAAAATTCAGTTTTTCCATTTACTGTACCATGATAATTATCAAATTATATCAGGGGCAAGGCCAACACACATGTTACATTGTAAAATCGGTTCCGAGTAAGAATAAATTTGAATTGTAGAATTTCATCCTGATACTGCATAGTCATTTCTCATACTATCCCTAACGAACTCAAGCTTAATAACGCTTCTACGAGACACATGAATCTGAATATTTGCATTCATGGTGTCAATACCGGTTTCAAACGCGGAATGAAAGAAAATTTTCCGGGTTATTATAATTTGATCCAAAATATCGAATAATCACTCGAGCATGCAAATTAAATTAGCTTAAATTCGTCTTGTGGCTAGTATTATAATTGCGTTACAAAAAAAGCTATGAAATCTAACACTAAATACATTTAAATAAAATACTTTATGCTTATTAAGAAAATAAATAAATACTTAAAATTCAACTTGAAAATACATTATTTCCATAGTATTTTGTTAATAGTCGTAGTCAATAAGTCTGACTACTACTATATTATTTAGTAATAAAGTTCATAAGTTCCCATAATATGGTGTATAGGTACTTATGGAAACTGCCCCTGTCTCCCATAAATTATAAAATATCCTGAATTGTACAGAAACCTATTTTTGGAAGTTGTCCCGATTTGTAGCACGAATCCCGATTTTTTGCCCTTCCTACCGATTTTTAACAATCTGGACCTGGCAACACTACTACCAGCTGATGTACCCAACTGAAGAAACAGGATGGAGGCAGCTGTTGCAAAAATTGCACCACAAACACTAATCAACGTTTGGGAAAAATGGGCTATCGACTTGATTTCTGTCGTGTGACAAGAGGTGCTGACATTGAACAGTCTTGTGAGTTTGTAGGTATAAATTTAGAATTGCTTTTTCATTTCATGTATTAATTATAATTTCACTTTTTATGTAATAAATACTACAAAGCTTTAAAACACCGATATTCATTTAGAAACACCGTGTATAATAAATACCTTATAGAAATAATGTATATGATATTAACGGGTTGGGTGAGTGGTAACACTCTGACCTCACGTTCGGGAGGACTGGAGTGCTGTCTATTATAGTTTTTATTTGTTCTCTTTAGGTTTTATATATATATATATATAAATTAATGACACCCTCAAATTCAGAAGGAATAAATTCTGTATCTGTGAGCTTCAACAGCTTAAGTTTTCCCAGTTGTCTTTCCAAGAAAAAGTTAACATATATATTATTCTATAAGCTATTTTTTGTCACAAGCCATTATCTCCCTTCATACTTAACCTAAATCAATTAATAAGGTGTCATTTTAGAGCTTATGATGGTTACCACTTTGGTCACATAATACTTTTTATATAAGGAATTTTTCGGAATTCGCCTCTTAAAAGGCATAAATGTTAATATCTCTAAAAATTCTGTTTTTTTGTGTTATGAGTCATTTATCTTCCTGGATACCTATCTGAAATTGTTTAATGAAGTATCATTTGAAAGATTAAGATCTCAATTTTGGTATCATCCTATATTAAGAAAGGAATTTTTCGTAATTCAATATCGAATTACGAAAAATATTTTCGTATCAATATTTCTGCAATGCGTTTTTGTGTCACGAGCCATTTATCTCCTTTCACACCTAACTGATATATATGAATGTGGTATCATATTAAAGGCTAAGTTCTCAACCGTGCTCACATTGTATTTTAAAAAGAAATTTTTCGTAATTCGACCATTAACGGTCAAAAATATCAATATTTCTAAATTGCTTTTTTTGTGTCTCGAGCCATTTATCTCCCTGGATACCTAACTGAGTACGATAAATAAAGTAATATTATGAAGAGTAATGTCTCCGCTTTGGTGAAATCATATATTAAGAAATAATTTTTTTGGAATTCAACCTTTAAAGGGAAAAGGTACCGATGATTCTTCAACACATTTTTGTGTCACGAGCCATTTATTTCCATTAATATATACCCAAAATAGATAAATGAGGTTTCATTTTAAAGATTAAAGTCTTTGCTGTAGTCAAATTATGTTTTAAGAATAGATTCTTTCTTAATTTAGCCCTTAAAGAGCAAAAATATAGTTATTTAAAAAATGCGATTTTTGTGTCTTGAGTCATTTATATCACTTGATATCTAAACAAAATTGATAAACGAGGTATTGTTTTTAATACTGAGGTCTTCGGTTCCGTTATACGATATTATAAGAAAGGAATTTTTCAAAACCCGCCCCTTAAAGGGCAAAAGAATTAATATTTCTACAACGCATTTTTCTGTCACGAGCCATTTATATCCCTGGATGCCTAACTAAAAGAAATAAAAGAGGTATCATTTTAAAGGTCAAGGTGTCCGCTTTGGTCACACCATATTTTATAAAAGGAATTACTTGGAATTCGATCCTTAAAGTGCAAAAGTTTCAATATCATATTTGCAACGTTTTTTATCATTATTATTTTTTTATTAAAGAGCCATTTATCTCCTGTGATACCTAGCCTAAATCGTTAAATGACATATAGTTTTAAAGATTTAGGTATCCAATCAGGTAAAATCATAAATTAAGAAAAAAATTTCGAAATTTTATTCTGAAAGTGGTTGCGCATATGAGACACTTCACAGCCAAGTCCTTAGATTGCAGCAGCAGATATCACTGAGATGTCAACAAACATTTTTAATACAATAAGTAGCTTTTCGGATGTTTTTTTTCGGCTATGGAAACATTTTTGTTTTGCTACACCATGCAAATGTAAACATTTTATTCGTACATCAACACTTATCAGAGAGATGTTGATATGCTGTGTGCATTTTGTTCAGGTTGGTTGTATTGTGTAAAGGTCAGTGAAAGTTTTCCATACATACTATAATGTTACGCTGTCTCTACATTCTAATGTGCATTTTTTTATTATATAAATCATAATGTTAGAGTAATTACATAAATCTTGGGCGACCACCTAAATAGTTTTTTTTGTGCAATTTCCTAAAGTAGCAAGATTCCAAGTGAGGACCGTAATGCAATGATGAACATTCAGTGTATCTTGTTGCAACGAATATTAAAGAATTATTGAGCTGTGTAGGCTTGAAGCTAATCGTGGTCTTCCCGAGCCACGCAGGCAGGAAGTAAGGGATAAAGAGTTTTGCCGGCTTTCACCTTGGGGTGGGGAGTCCACAACAGGCCGCTGATCTGATGTAAAAACCCACCACCCGAATACATTCTCATCCCAGCGAACTTAGCCGAATATGTCCGACCTCTGTCCCCTGTGATATACGTGGGGCAAATAAGATATCGGTGATATCACGTGACATTAGGTGCCAACCTGAAGATCCAATCCAAATGAGCATATAACTTAAAATCCTGGGAATTTTCTGTTAAATGTGATCTTCGAGACTGCAAGGGGTGGAGCCAGAAGAGCAGATAGAAGAGCGAAGAGCTTCATGCGATTCGATGCTAGTCTGTGGTGGACTCCGAAAGTTGCTAACTGCTGTAGTCCGACTCCTGGTGTCGGAAATCTGACACTGCCGGCTTGCTGGAGTATCTTCCACACGGCGACACAACCAGTAATGCGATGATGTGCATTACCACTACGGGCGTGCCTGTACCTTGTGAGAATGTCTCACATACCGTGGGTCATCTCCAAACGCCGCAGACATCAGACGCAGAACTACAATGGTAAATTATTATGACCAAGCCATCTGATTGTGCATTCTGTGAAACAGAACCCTCAAGCGACCTTGAGAGGATAGATCCATGTTCTAACTTTGTAACCTAAAACCCCTGAGCTAGCGGCGTAATTTGCCATAACTAGTTATTTTCGAATGGCATATTATTCGTTCGTGGCACCCATGATTTTTTTGAAATATAAAGTCACAGTATTATGATAACTATGTCTTAGATCGTCATAACTTTTATTGTACATTGTTTCCAAATATCATTATTTCTTGCATATTAATTCTGAGATGAATTTAAAAGTAAATACACAATTGTTTGTTTGCTCATGATGGCTAATTGTACCTCTGTGCATTGCTTTTATGATTTTGCCAATTTGTGTTAATGTTAACGGTAAATTCGCTCAGACTTGTAATCACCAATGATAAGAAAACAAATGTCCTATTTTGACAGTCTTCCTATATTCCAATTAACATCGAGATTCTTGCAAAAATCCATATTTTCACTCCTTCATAAAACAAAATTAAAATCCCCATTTATTAATGATTAATCATAAATTTATGAAAGATAACTATATGTGTTTATCTACCAAGGCCCCTACTACAATACAGAGTGTTTTAAATTTTCCTAACTGTTTCGTAATATGTTGTAAGTATTTTGATGCGTATCTATTACACTAATCAAATAAATATTTGCCACAAAAGTGCGGTTCTACTTTTCATTATATTACAAGCATCAACCTCACTATTCATTGTATTTTAATCTTGAAATCTTGGCATGGGTCGTCTAGTCTACTATATAATTTTGTAAGCTCACTCATTCACCCACCTCGATAGCTACTGGCTGGAGAACGCTGACACGTGTCAGCCTTCGCTCGCAAAACAGCGACCAGAAATATCATTAGAAGAAATTCGTGGGTATGTCCACAATTTAATAGCTAAACAACTGGTACCAAATTAATTGCCATAATACATTCATTAAAATTGCTTTTCGTAGTGTTTCATGGTTCAAAAATGTTCATAAATTTTGCGGTTAAAGAAAAGTGAATCTGCTTTTTAATAACATGTTGCTAATGGAAGCAACTTAAAAACTTATAAAAATTAAATTACTAATGGTCTGCTGGAACCACGAATGACAATTGTCATTCCGGCTTAGGATAAATTTCATTTTAATTAAAACTTTTACTAATGTTGTTTCTTGACCAAAGTTTATACATTGTAGTTCATTTGATTTTTAGGTATTTTACTGACCACTTTCGTTAATTGTTTTTGTTCATGTTCGCTGTGCATTAGTTATTAGTTTATTTTAGGTGGACATCTGACCTAATATGTTACTATTCTGGCAATTCTTTTCTTAGAAGTTGCTCAACCATTTAATAATATGGAATGTGTATTAGGTTCTTTGGCCAACATAGATAATATTACCAATGATTATATTATGATTGTTTTTGAGTGTTTGCTCAGTTTAAAAATTTTGCAGAGTGAATTTTAAGGGTCAAATACACATCAAGTTTGTATTTAAGCAGATTCAAGTCTATGGCATTTGAAAAAATTATACAATTTTATCCCTGTTCGTGTTTAATACCTACTGTTATTAATCCTTATGAGTTCTTCAAACTCAAGAGATTTTATTCGACCTGAAACACAGATCAAGCTTCTATTTGGTCAGATCAGGTCAACCTGTCATAATCTTTGATCCAAAAACTATCCTAGACCAGTGACAATATGCAATAAACAGTCACGGGCTTACATTAGTATTTAATAAAAGAGGGTGTATACCATCAGATGTTATAACGGCTCGGCTGTATTATTAAAAAAAAATCTTTTTGATTTAACAATAACTATGAATAAACAGGTAATTCTACATTTTCAAAGTAGCACCTCGCTAATTTTAGCCAAGAGCCGCCACTGTATAAGAGAGAAAAAAATATTGCGAAGCCTTTGTGAGGGAAATCCTTACGATATATCATGGGGGTGTTCCCAAAAAATAGTTGCAGAAACAATCAGACCTCCCAGCTCATTATCCCTAGTCAAGAGAACAGATGGAAAAATAACTAAAAACTAGAAATCTCAGCAGATTTGTTACCGGACTACATGCTGAAGGTAGAAACAGAAGTACAAGCTACACTATGAAAGATCATATGGCAGTCCTACTGGAGTGAAAAGAAAGGTCTTGATATTACACTAGCAGAAGTAATTACTGCGATGAACAAAACAAAAAACGGAAAGGCTCCCGGTCCGGATAGAATAAGCTAATCATAAGATTAACTCCAATTCTAAACAGATACTTGAACAAACGTCTATATCAGGGTAAAGTTTTGGGAATATAGAAAAACATGAGATGGTAATTCTAAAAAAGGAAATGATAAAGATCATTTGTTAACCATATCTTATCGGCCAGTTTGTTTCTAAAATTCAAGAGGTCTTAAGCAAGAATGTACAATACTACCTGGAACTCAAGAGAATGAACCCCAGGTAGTAACGATTTTGAACGGGAAATTTGACAGAGGATGCTGTAAATCGGTCTATGGAAATAATCGGTAGCTCTACAAGAAACTATGTAGTGGGCACTTTACAATCTGTGGTGACCTGTCCTGTTTGCAGAGAGATTGGTTGTACAAGAATACTATTTTATACCTTCATGGTCTATTGCAGAACTGAACTGCTTCCTTGACATGAGATAATTCGTCCATTATGAAGACTTTGACTAATGGATACCTATAAATTTTTCTGGGACATAGATGGAATCAGTGATAATCTACTGCAAAGAACACCGGAAATGTTGGATCTAATTGCTGTTGATGATCTTTTGTTTCTCTTGGAAGGAACTTTAAGAGCAGAAATTAAGAACAGCAGCAATAGAATACTTTATTGCTTTAGCGAATGGTGCAGTAATGTCAAGTTGCGACAGTACCTTATAAAACAACATTTATGGTGATTTAGGACAAGCTGTCTCGGAAACCCTACTATTAAGGTAAACTGTTTCACTGGTAATTTAGGTTCTACACACGCTTAGAGAGGATGATAGCATGAGCAGTGGCTCTCATGAATAAAATCTTTAATGCTGGCTATCGACAATTCACTGTTAGGGTCCAAGTAATAAGATTTTGCCACGTTTTAATTCTATTCTCTCTAATAGGTTACCCAGTTAGTGTGAGGGAAATTCATTTACGAAAATTAAAACCAAAACAGGTGGTCAGATGTATCCAGCAAGGTATTTTACTAAAATTGACAGGAGCAGTCCGAAGCAAATGCTTTAACCGCTGCTATAGGTATCTGGAAACTGGATCTTATAGAGAGGAAACAGTGTGTATACACTGCGTAAACAATGTGAAACAGAGAAAAAACATAGCAAAAATTGTAAGAGGCGTAGTAACATCTGAGATGGACATTTGGAAGCAACGTTTGGTTGCATGGCAACAGGAATAGAATATCAGTGAAACATGTAGAAGAGCGTAAGACTAGTTTACTTTCATACAGTAGAGGTTAAGAGTGAAAATCCTTCAACACTCAATAGAATTAGTAAATTATATTGCAGGTCATACAACAGTTTCCTTTGAAATAAAAATATTGTGTACTCTAGCAAGTGCGAATATGGTGAAGTCAATAAGCTGGAGCACATACTATGGTAATGTGGAATCAGCCAGTCTGAGAGTTCATCAACAAGGTCATCTGCAAGGAATCAGAATATTCAAAATACAACGTGAAGATAGCTTGTAGCATTTGCTGGATGAGGCAGCAGATTTAGCCTCAAAGTTCTGGAAGCTGGAATTTATAAAGAAGAATTATGCAGAGCAAAACTGAAGGCCTAAGAAAGCAGCAGATGAAAACACAATTACATAAATTAATGGAGAGATTGACATGCAACTACACACGTTTGAGCCATAAAATGATGGTAAATAACATAAAAACTATTGGAGTAAATGAAAAAGTGATTTGCTGGGATGAAGAATTATTAAAAGGACGAAAGCAAAAATTCATTGTAGTACACGCAATATCAAAAGAAATGGAAGTGAAAGTAGGAATCCTACATCGTAGTGTATTGGAACCATTGCTGGTATAATATTATAATCAATGATTGATGTGTGAGTGGAGACTTTCCCGGCGTACTGATTCAATGTAAGCTTCACGGATGTTCAGCAGGATAGCGTCATAAAAACACAACGTTATGACAGCTGTCTCTGCTGTCTTCATCAGGTGCAGAAAGCTTCTGGTGTTGTCACCACCTAGACTGACTTTATATGTTGCTATCAAGTTGAACACCTGTGAAGCTTACATTGATTGTGTTGATGGTTTACTGTCAGAAGTTAGGTTCTTTGCAGATGATATAATAGGATCAAAATGGTAGAAGACTGTGAACAACTGCGGGGTGATCTGGACAGTACATCTAGCTAGGCAGGTCAACATGGGATGAAGATAAATTCAAAGAAGAGTTAGTTTACGCTGTACACAGATAAAACACTAAACGTTTATTTAATTTTGAATACTTTTATTATTCCTAAAGGGGTTTATTTAGTGTGTTCAAGTGGTACACACAACAAAGTCTCCAGACTATCTATTTAAATTGTCTATATACATATCTATACACAGTTCCTAACATGTCTATGGACGATTGCTCGACTCTGTATACAAGTGTCTACTTAGCCGTATAATCACAATCAACGTTTCACTCCCATAACCTATACATGAAATGAAAACTATCTTTTACTAAAGAGTAAGCTTTCCCTCTAATGCCTAAAGGTGGGAGGCTAGAATTTACTAAAATTCTAAGATTTTGGTAGAACATGGTGATAATAATATTATTCGTGTAAATTGTAGTTATATAAAAATGACGAAATAAAGAAGCTTCTCGAACAATAGTAATTCCCAAAGTTAGGAAAATAGTTCACTCCTACGCTAAGATCTTTTAAACCAGACACTTAAAGTTAATCACTAAATATCCATGATTTCACAATTAAAAAAGTATAAACACTGTCACACTTAAAGTTTCGCATAATTGTTTAGTTACTGAGATATTTCCGGCCTAAATTTTATAAGTGGTAGTATAAAGTTGTGTTTTGGCTCTGACGTCAGCGAGGGTATAAAACATGACGCCATGTTGAAGCGGTATCTTTTCGGGTCTGGAAGCTGTACACATGACGTGCTAGGTGCGTGTGCGTTGCTGAGGTTGGTAGCTCAGGTTTTGGGTTGGTACCACCGGGTCGGCCATCATGGAATTTTGGCTTTTGGGGCGTGGCATTTGTTTATCAACATGAACTTATAATTTTCATCAGGGGTCGGTCGGTCTCTACTTCTCTCCACAATCTGCAAACTTTTGGAACGATTGTTCGATTTTCCTTATCAACTGTAAGAATGCTGTTTTGAACTTTTTTCATTTAAATAAACTTGAAGAATTTTGGGAAAGTGAACTGTTTTATTTCCGTAGCTGTTGAATAACCTTTTCAATGTTTGAGGTCATCAAATATTGTGGCGACCTGTAGCGTTCTAGTTGAATATCCAGGCAACATGGTCAAAGCAAATTAACAGATTCAGTAAGTTTTATCGAACAGTGAGGTGCTATCAAGATTTTAAGTTAAGGCACTTAGGCGATACTCAAACCCCGGAATCGGCCTATGTCCTTACACTTTGAACTATGTTTATTCTGTTCATGTGTGCGGGGAAACAGCCATGGTGGAACTTTAGTCAGGTGATGGTTACGATAGTTTTTTTTGGGATCTTCAGTTGATGGTGCCAGTGCTGTTTATGGATGACGGGATGGATCTGTCCATAGTGTTTTCCTTTGACCAGTTGTGACTCCTCCCACTCTCTGTTCCATGATTCTCTTGCTTCTTATTTTGTGATTGACATTAGGTCCCTCACAGTTACGAACGGATAAGCACTGCCTATCTCGCAAGCTCGCTTTGCCAGCTGGTCCACCCGTTCGTTTCCTTCTAGGCCGATGTGGGCTTTCACCCACACGAACACCAGCGTTTTACCTTTCTGTTTCACCCGGTATGCTGCTTCCAAAATGTGTCTTTTTTTGGCAACTTGCGTATGACCTTGCAGGCTGGTCAACGACGAGCGGGAATCTGATATTATGACCGATGTTGTGTCCACCGAAGCCTCCACGTACTCAACTGCCTTCTGAATTGCCACCATTTCCGCTGTGAAGGTGGATGCCTCTCCGGGTAGTTTGAATATACCGTATCGGTTCCTCTTTAGATCCAAGTATGCACAGCCCAATGATGAATTGGATTTCGACCCATCTGTGTAGATGTGGGATACGTTTGGCCATTGCGCAAGGAATTCTGCCAGCTTAGCGGTGCTGCCATGTCTGGGGTCTTCCATATTTATGTCTGTTCTCACGTTTAGTGTTATAACAGTTGCTTCATAAGATATACAAAACTCTGGAAGAAGGTGTGTCGACATTATGTTTTTATTACACCTTTGATTTCTTTTAGTGCGGTTATTAGCATTGGGGTCTTTTTACGTGACCAGTATGTTCTACCAGTCAATTGATTTCCAAGGGCCTCAATTTTCTGGATGAGGGTGTTGTTATTAGTCTTCTTTTGTTTAAGTAGAAACTGCTTACAGAGTTGTGTACGTCGTATATGGAGAGGTGGCTCTAGTGCTTCTACCAGCAGTGCATTAGTGGGTGTTGAAGTCATAGCCCCTCTGCATATTCTTAGTGCTTTGTACTGCAATCTGTCAAGCATTTGGAGGGTGTTATCTGCTGCTGATCAGTAGAACATGCTTGCGTAATCAAAATGTGGTCTGTTGAGTGATCGGTATAGAGTCAGGGCGATTTTCGGATCTGTACCCCACCAAAGTTTTGTGGTTGCTTTCATGACATTAAGTGCTGTCTCACATTTGCTTGAGATGTCTTTGATTTGGTGTTTCCAGTTAAGCTTGTTGTCTATTGTGACGCCGAGGTATTTTACAATTCGTCGATACGGGAAGTGGTAAGATCCATATCAGGGATTTTACGTCTGCTATAAATAGATACCACTGACTTGGTTTGTGATATGTCCAAGCTGTTGTTCCTGAACCATTGCTGTAGTCGACGATCAAGTCATCTAGGGCGTTCTTACAATCAACTAGCTCGTTCATCATTACATAGAAGCATATGTCGTCTGCGTACTGAAGTATCATCACCTTCCCTATTACCAGTCTTCCAAGGTCACTGGTATAGATGTTGAACAGCAGCGGGGAGATCGTGGAACCTTGAGGGAGACCTCGAGTTGCTATTCGAGTGGTGACAATTGTACCATTGATGTGAATTTCTAGCGACCTCCATGCTTGCAATGCGATAAGATTAGCTACAAATTCGCTAGGTAGTCCCAAGTCCAGTAGTTTCCTAGAGAGAACTGATGGCACCACATTGTTATAAGCATGCGTTAGATCCACGTACAAGGCCATGAGATACGCATTAGAGTGGTAACATTCATAGATATCCGTCATAAGGTGTGCAGCTACCTCTATGGTAACTTTTCCTTTCCTGAAGCTCATTTGGTGCCTTGATAGTAGGTTGTTGTTTTCTAGGTACCACTCCAGCCGGTGTTTGACCATCTGTTCAAGAGTTTTGAGGACACAGGACAAAAGTGATATTGGCCTGTAGCACGAGGCGAGTGTGGGGTCTTTGCCATGTTTCAGAATTGGTACTACTCTTACGCGCTTCATCTCTGGCACATTCACGCATTTGCTCCACAATTGTCTCATTTGTCTCATTTCAAACGGGAAACCAAAGTTCCACGATTTTGTTCTAAAAGCATGTCTATTAGACATGAATATGTCTCTCGATTGTCTACGTACAATCGCTTGATTTCTTGTAGGCATTGTATAGATACAAGAATCGCTCAACTTTGTATACAAGTGCGTACATGGCCTAAGGTGGGGAGAGAAATGCTTGTTGAAGGCTTGAAATGTAAATACCTTGGCACATTTGATGACAAACTCAAATAGGCCGTACATATTGGACAGGTAGTAGGAAAGGTTTAAAAATCCTTCACTTGTTGGAAAGCATGATGAGGGGAAGTACCAGAGAAGTAAGGGAATTGAGTTACAAATCTTCCCTCAGAACATTGCTTGAATACAGTCATGTAGTATGGTACCAACATTTTGGTTATCAATTATAGGAGCTATAGGGGGTGTAAAAAAAGGGCTGCTAGATTTCTCTCTGGAAATTACAGCAGAACACGATTAGTAACCGATATAATAAAGAAGCTGGAATGGGTTTCATTGGAAGACAGGAGAAGACAGTCATGGAAGTGTACAAGGAGTTTATTGGTTATGAGACATGGGAAAATATGGGTGTAAGAATATGGAATGGTGCATAGAAGGGAAAAGATGGCCATGACCATGTCGTCACTTGATTTCGGGCATAAGGGGGTGGGAAGGTTTAACTTTGTAGGTAAGGCGGTGAGGATTTGGAATAGGTTACCATGAGAAGCGACGAATAATTTATTAAAAACGCTGAAAGAATTTAAATTTGAAATTTGTAGAAGGCAAAATTAGGCGGATTCAGTGAAGGAGAAAAATGGGTGTGTATGGAAATTGCCACCAGAGAGTTGCCACTGGAGAGTGCGCTCCATCGGAATTAACTTAAATTAAATTAAACTTTTGAGACAGTAAAGCTGGAAAAATAACATTCACAGCACTGGATTGATCCTACTATAACAAGGTACATGAATCATGGAAGAATTTTCACTGTGCTTCATAGATGCTTGCTTTTGAGTTACCGCTGTAGCCGTCTTGGTATTCCAGGAGGTAAACTCTTGATAGTCAGGGTGGCTCATTGTTGGGAGCACAACCACCAGCAAGAATAAATAATTGATTCTTGGCTGTCCGGGTGGCGCCACGTCATGTTTCTTGAAACCGACGTTTCGACCCTCATTCTGGGGTCTTTTTCCAGGACAGAACTGCGTCTTCGGTCAGCGAGTGATCTTGTTTTATAGCCGAGGCCCGCGTCTGTCTAGATGGTTCGATTTGTCCGGTCAATCAAAGGTCTGAGCCGTCACGTGGTTCATTGGCCTGGCGGGGCGCGGCATGGTCTGGTGGGAGGTGACACGTGACCTGCTCTCTCCGCAACAGCGAGAGCCAGGCATCGTGCAATTTCAGCCCGTTGTCTTTGCTGATATTGTTTGGGCGTTTTGCAATTTCTAACGCCTCCTTTACCCTCCTTGGCCACCATTTATCCTCACGCACTATAAGTGTGGTGTTTTCGAAGTCTATAGCGTGATTGGTTTCACCTGCATGCCATGCAATGGCGGATTTATCAGTGTTATTCGATTTACAGTTGCGGATGTGCTCATGCAGCCTCTCCCTTATAGTGTGCCCCGTATCTCCTATGTACACCCGACCACAGGTGCACGGAATCTCATACACCCCGGCAGCCTGTAGTGGAGGAGTCTGTCCTTGACCTTGACGAGCTGGTTACTGACTTTGCTGTGCGGTTTGTAGACAGGTTTTGTGTCGACTTTTTTGAACAGCTTTCCGATTCTGTCAGTAACGCCACTTATGTAGGGTAAAACCACAACTTGGTGTTCCTGAGAGGTGGCTTGGTTAGATGTTGAACTGGCGTTTTTATCTGTCATGGCTGCATGTAATGCCCGTCTAATACAATTATTATGGTAGCCATTGGACTTGAATGTGTGTTGCAGTGCCTCCAACTCCGTCATCAAACTGTTTGTGTCACACACTGTCGTCGCTCTTGTACACAAGGTCGTGAGGACACCTCTTTTTGTTGCTGGGTGGTGGTGCGATGCGGCATGTAGATATCTTTTTGTGTGTCGGCTTCCGATACACTGAGTGTCCAAGGGTCCCGTTGTCACATTTGGTTACTAGCACGTCTAGGAACGGCAGCTGTCTGCGTTCCTCTGTTTCCATGGTAAATTTAATTTTAGGATGTGCTTTATATATATAATCCAGGAATTTGTCAAGGGCACTTCGTCCATGGGGCCAAACAACAAAAGTGTTGTCAACATAGCGTAACCACAGCAACTTTTGAGGGGCGCATTATCCAACATTTCGGTCTCCAGCGCCTCCATAAAGATGTCCGCCATTATCGGCGAAAGCGGTGAGCCCATGGCCGCTCCTTCCACTTGGGCGTAAAATTTTCCATTGTACTGGAAGAACGTTGATTTGAGACAAAACTCGGCCAGGTCAGCCCATTCTTCAGAGATGTTGAGGGCCGATAGCTTGGTGCAATATCCTTGCCCGTACCTAGCTACGCCTTTGCACAACGCTTGAATCTCAAGCAATGTCCTGTATTTCAGCACCAGAAGAAGAGACCAGTAGATAAACGGAGAGACCCATTCAGGGTGTAACGGATAAGATAGGCTGCCTTTTAAAAAAGAGAAACATCCGTCCGAAATATAGAGCACCTAAGAAAATGTCTGATCTGGTTGTAAGGATAAACAATAAAAGAGAGAAAACAAATACTCTGTAGCTGATCATGGTATATGGTATGTATTGGCAAGATAGGATGCACAATCAAGGAAAGACTAAATGAACACGCAGGACATTCTAAAAATAACGTCACCAGCAAATCAGCTGTAGCATAACATTCAGCTAACAGTGGGCACGCTATTTCATTCAGTGAGACTAATTTGCTGGTTTAGGAAGGCAGATAGTGTCCCGAGGAATCAGAGAAGAGTTGGGAATTAAAAAAAGACCGAATAATATGAACACAGTGTGGCGAGACAGTATAAAAAACCATGTGTGTGTTCGGGTTGAGCGGTGGAATCAGGACGATCCGATTGTTGAAAGTGTAACGCGAGATGCGAGTTGGATTGTTGAGAGCAGTCTGTGACTCACTGTCTTGGAGGTCGGTCATGGTTGGTTGCGCGCGGCAGTGATTGTTTGGCGGTGCGTTCTGGCGCTATCGTGTGGACCTGATGAAACATTATAAGTACGTCGCCGTCATGCAGATAAACTGCAGTGTTTCGTAAATAACAGTGAACTTGTGGGCGTTGAACTAAAGCATCCAAACCAAGTGATAGAAGTGTAGCTCAGAACTTGCAGTTTGTAGGAGAAGAAGTCCTGAATAGCCTTTACATACGGTCAAATTATAATCGTTGGTGGTGGTGGCTTAGTAATTGTACGTTCGGTGAATAAATTGAATGATTATCTATATGGCGATTTTGTGAATTATTAGTAGAAGAACCTGCAATCCAGTGATACCTAGACGAACAACAATTACCCCACACCAAGCTGCTAGTGCATTATCGCCGCTAGCAGACGCCACTTTATCGTTACATGGGACTTGTGGAGTGACCAGTGAAAGCGGTTCATATACCTTGCTTTCGAGAGAATACTACGCTTCAAACTTGGTCGGAAGCTTTTGTCAACTGCCGGCAACGTGTGTGGAAGACGACGCGAGCTACGACAATTATTACTACGCGGAGGTCGCAGATACCTTTTCCGAGACGCTGTGGTACCCGACGTAGACTTTCACACTGCAGGGAGCAGTTTGCGAGTCCTGCAGCTTCGTCACGCAGCTTTCCGGGGCGACACAATCCAGCAGAGCAGACGTTTGGCGGATAGCAGCTTCACAACACCCAGCGCAATACGGAAGGCGACACATTCGATCAACATAAGTTCGCAGCGAAGCCAGAATAAGTGCCGTTTTTTTCAAAAAGTGTCTTCATTCCGTGAGGTGTGTGCGGCAACGCACAAGCTACAAGTATTGCAGCTTTCACAGTGTTGAAAGTAATTTTCAGTAATGTTGTCGATTCATTAGTGTGTGCAACACTTTATACAATTTTGGGAAAAGGAATTAGTATTTTGTTGGCTAAATTGTCGTTATTGCCAACCACGTGCTTGCTAAGTGTCTGCTAGCAGTATTTCCAAATACAGTATTTGTGTTATAACATGCTGAATTGTTGTGTAAATATTTTAATCAGTAATTTTTGTATGTCTATGTGGCTTGTCGCGACGATTTAGTCATAAATACTCGTGATTTTGTCTCTCTCCGTCAAAACAAAACAAAAAACTATTTTAAATTTGTCTTTTTTAAATTTCGAATTCTAACATTTGGTTCATGATGGTCGCGCCATATTGTCTTTGAGCAAGCGAGAAGGAGCGAGAAGTCCAAAGATAGTAACCACAAAGATAAATAACTTGTGAGCAAAGATTTTGTAACGTCTTCCATTCCAAAATAGAAATCTTTGATGTTCAGATGTCGCTGGCGCAAAGATATTGCTTTTCTGTTGATGTAAAATAGTTTCGTCTTTGATTTTCAGCACACAGATATTATTCACGTATTACATTGCAACGCGTAATCTTTGAGTTGTGATTGTATTTGACGTAAATAATTTGTAGGTTAGGTGTGTTTGGTTGCTCAGTTTGCTTTCGACAGTCATTAGTGACACAGTTCTTTTTGCTTTGTAGATATTTTTCCACCTTTTTATGTTTTGTGTGTTTGTTGTTTTGGGAATATTGTAAGAACAGATAGTGGGAGACATAAGTTTATTCGATTTGAAGGTGTGTTTCTGCTCTGGTTTTCAGTGTCAACAAATCGGATTACGGAATAATTTCTACGTAAATTCCATTTTGGTTATTTTAGCAAGCTTTTTGATTATTTTTGTGATACCATTTATCTTTCAATTCACTGTATAGAACATTTGTTTAACCATGGAGGGTACAAATACTCCACTTCAGGAGGATGATAACACAGGCATAACTGAATTTCAGGACGTACAAAGCAATGTTGTACAGGGGGAAAACACACAGTTAGAATCAAATCCTGTGAATGCACAAAACATCTCTCAGCTATCAATCGATAGTACCCCAATACAGTCGGTGTCTTATGACCAATTGGAGTTTTCAACTAGATCATCTTCTGATGATGAAGTCGTGTCTTTTAACCCACATCCAACACATCATGTACAACCAGCACCTGAAGAATCCTCTCTAATATCCCAACTCATACAATACCTAGATCAAAAGTTTGAATCCAACCAACGTGAAACACTTGAAGCACAGGCTAAACAAACACGTGAGGAACAGACTAAGATTCGTGAAACACTTGAAGCACAGGCTAAACAAACACGTGAGGAACAGACTAAGATTCGTGAAACACTTGAAGCACAGGCTAAACAAACACGTGAGGAACAGACTAAGATTCGTGAAACACTTGAAGCACAGGCTAAACAAACACGTGATGAACAGACTAAGATTCGTGAAACACTTGAAGCACAGACAAAACAATTTGAAGGTTTTGAAACAAAGTTACAGTCACTTGAAGGTGCTTTTGACACAAAACTTAAAGAAACATTTGAGCAGTATTCCTTGACAGTAAAAACACAGGTCAGTCAACTCTCTCATGCATTGAATACACACAAGGAGAAAGTTGATCATATGGTTTCAGCACTTAGTGGACAAGTAACACAAAATAGTAATGATGTTAGTAAGTTAAAGGAGGACATGCATGAATCCCATAAGGGAATTGCCTTATTGCAACAGTCCCATCAGCATGCGCAGACACAGATAGCAGACATTAGGTCAAAGGTAGAAAATAATATAGATGTCATTGATGCCTTACATACAGTATGTACCGAGAATAGCCAGAAACTACAACATTGGGATGAACAAGTGGGTTCAGTGAAGACCAAGATGTTAGAGACAGACAGTAGACTACTGCATTGTGAACAACAAGTCGTTTCCTTAAAAACACAAGTAACAGAAACACTTCACACACAGACCCAAGCAGCTTCTTCTTCACAGTGCATAGTCACTATTCCAGAAAAAGTTGAATATAGCAGGTTTAGTGGACAGGGAAATTTACACCCCGTCAAATTCCTGAAAAGTTTTGAAGATTCGAGGCCTTTTATAAATTATTCAGACAGAGAAAAAATAAATTGTTTTGGTCAGCATCTAACAGGATCCGCCAGGCTGTGGAGTGATACCCACCTACAACATTTCACAACATTTGCCGAGCTAAAAGAAGCATTTCTCAACAGGTTTTGGTCACAAGAAACACAGTACTCGGTTCGCAGGTCAATAGGGTTGGGGCCTAAATGGGACGGAACCCCTCCCACATTATATGACTTTTTTCTACAGGAAGCTGATAAGGCAACTTACTTAGACCATCCCATGCCTGAAATAATTCTAATACAAGACATTGTCCATCGGATGCCAACACCCATAATAGAAAAATTTGCAACACAAGGGGTTACTACGCGAGAAGCGGCAGAGAAACTCTTGAGGGTATTAGATGTATATCAGTGGTCTTGGAGTCCAGCAGAAAGTGATTTAGTAAACCATAAGGGTCAGATGCAACATATAGAGGATCAACACAACCATAGTAGGTCATATAATAACAAACAGCACACTTATGATCATGGTCAAGGCAGGGGTAAGTTTTACAACAACGATGCCCAACAACATTCAAAAAGGGGACACAGTATACAATATATAAGTAGGGGAAGAGGAACTAGAGGAGGTAGAGGCAACGGAGGGAGAGGACACGCAAGGGGTGGACAGACTAACCATAAGAGAAGTACCTCAACATCGGAACAGGTTTCTGGGGCCGAATTAAATCCACAACAGGAGGAGGTGAACTCAAAAAACTAGTTCCGGCCGATGCCTTGGCCCAAGCACCGGTGGACTGTCAATCTGGGCCAACACCTAGCTATCAAATCTGTGGCATTTATAATAATAATCCTAGAGAAGACCTCATTCAGGAAGATGGTTATACAGTAGCACCACTAGTCAGAGCACCAGTTATTGAAATAACGGTTAAGGGGAAACTCATCAGGGTGTTGATAGATACTGGAGCAGAGCTTTCGGCTATTTCCCAATCTCTTTTTGAGGAGCTACACCTTCATAATGAGCGCTTGACATTGTATCCCGTACCAAAATTAGTAGCAACCTTGGCAAATGGTGGAAAAAACCAAACCTATAAGCACACAGATTCTACTAGAGGGAGAAATTAATGGGTGCAGTTTTGAAACACATGTGTATGTTATTCCGAGACTTACGCATGATTGCATTTTTGGTATAGAATGGTTACAATCAGTTCAGGCTATGTTGGATTGTAGTAGGGGGCTTTTACATTTTCAGTTAGAAGACAAACAACTTTGTGTCCCAATGAATTGTTTTTGGAAGGAGGGAACAGATAAATCAGTACAGTCGTTGGTAGCTAAGACAATAGGTTCTAGTAAAGAACCCCAGTTTTATACAAAACTTGTGCAGTTTTTCTTGTCCACAGTAACTAATGTGTTTCCAAGTACCAGTTTGGAAAAAGTGGTGGATAGGGTTGATACCGAATACCACAAAGAACTAAAACAACATTTCTCCAGGAGTTTTCGGGGGTTTTTTCTGACAAGCCAGGGCTTGTTAGGAACTATGAATGCCATTTCACAGTAAGCTCAAACCAACCATTTAACATTAAACCGTATCCAATCCCGATAGCGAAACGAAGTCAAGTAGAAGCAGAAATAAATAGGATGTTAGAGTGGGGTGTTATAGAGCGGGCACAAAGTCCGTACAATAATCCACTGGTTGTGATTTCAAAAGCGGACCAGTCAGTACGACTAGTGTTGGACGCCCGAGCCTTGAATAAAGTTTTAGTGCCAGAAAGGGATTCACCCCCCTCCAATAGATGAGATTCTACACACGTTTCATGGGAAGAGATACCTAACAAGCTTGGACCTTACTTCCTCCTATTGGCAGTTGCGAGTGGCACAAGATTCTAGAAAATTCACAGCTTTCCTGTACCAAGGGAGATCATATCAGTTCACAGTGTTACCGTTTGGACTGAACGTAGCAGTAGCCCACTTTATAAGAGCTTTAGATTTAGTGCTGGGGAAGGATTTGTTGCAAAGAATCCAAGTGTACGTAGATGACATTCTAATCGCTAGCACGACGATTGAAGAACATTGGGCAACACTAAGAGAGGTTTTGTTCGCTTTAAAACGTGGAGGTATGACAGTGAAACTAAAGAAGTGTGTCTTTTTGACTAACGAAATAGAATTTTTGGGACACATCATTACGCCCTTGGGAATAGCGCCCAGTGATAGTAAACTCAATGCCATTAAAGATTTCCCATCCCCTACAAACAAAAAACAGTTGGAGAGTTTTTTGGGGACTATGTAACTACTATAGAAAGTTCATAAAAGGACAAATCTTAAATAGCCCTCATTTTGAACAATTAAAGAAAAAGGGGTCTACTTGGAAATGGACTGAAGATTGCGAGGCGTGATTTCCAAGCTGTTAAGAAAGTATTGTTTAGAGCATGTGGTTTTACACTCACCTATATGGGAGCTCCCTATTTGCGTGGCAACGGATAGTTCAGAGTACGGACTTGGAGCAGAGATTTTCCAGGTAGTCGAATCGAATGGTGTGGCGGAGAAGAAGCATATAGCTTTTTCAAGTCGGCTACTAAATAAAGCTGACGAAATTATGGAATTACACAACGCGAATGCCTAGCAGTGGTATGGGTATTCCAGAAATTCAGGTATTTGTTATTGGGCAGAAAGGTGATAGTATTTTCAGATCATAAAGCCTTATCATTTTTGGATAAGTGTCGATTATTAAATGGCAGATTAACTCGTTGGACACTATTGCTCCAGGAATTCGATTATGAAGTAAGGTACTTGCCAGCAGAGGATAACCAGGTAGCAGATGCACTGTCGAGACTACCTTTGGGATTAGGAAATGAAGCAGAAGTGACCGAATACAACTCAAGTCCTAGATTGCTGTATATTAAACATGTTTCAGGGAAACGGAGGTGAGGTCTTGTCTTAAACATATGAGCCAGGAGCAACGACAAGATGAGATTATCAAGACGGTAGTTGATGAGTTGAAACAGGGTAGTCCTCCGCCACATTTACTAAAGTTTTATTGTATGGAAGCGGGGATACTTTTCCGAAGGAATCACGATAGTAGTGACGATTGGAAGCTGTGGATTCCTGAAAAATGGGTGGATATTTTTATACGTCACCACCATCTAAGCTATGGCCATTATGGCACGAATAAATGTTATAAAATTCTAGCTGAGACCTTTTATTTCCCGAATATGTATAGACGCATACGGCAAATAGTTGCTACATGTGTAATATGTCAAAAGGTAAAAGCGGACAATGTCAAGAGGGTAGGTGAGATGCAGAACATTATTCCCAAAGCACCGAATGATATTCTATCGCTTGATATTTATGGGCCCTTGCCGCGATCACGTGGGGGGGTAACCTATATCTGTGTAGTGCTAGATATTTTTTCAAAGTTTGTAAAACTATACCCACTTAAACGAGCAAACGCAAAAGCTATATTTAACCGAATTGCCCGAGACTACATTCCACAGTTAGGGCAACCCAACAGTATTTTAACGGATAATGCACCGCAGTTTACTGGGAAACTCTGGCACAAGTGTTTAGAGGAAAGGGACATAAAGGTTTTGAAAACATCGTTCTATTATCCACAGGGAAATCCGGTAGAGCGCGTAATGAAAGAATTGGGTAGGTGGTTCCGGACGTACTGCAGTGACAATCACTGCAAGTGGGCTCTTGAAATTCCAAACATAGAAAGGGTTATCAATACTATCCCACATGATTCACATCTTTTACCCCACATGAGATTATGTTCCAAGAACCTCCACCGAGATTAGTTCAGGAGTACATACATTTCCCAGACAGACAGGTAGATTACGTTGAGAAACTAAGTTTAGTTTTACAACACTTAACTAAATGTGCATTGAAGAGAAAGAAAAGGCATGATGATCACTTAACACCAACCAAGTACCACATTGGAGACCTAGTTCTGGTCAAAACACATTGTCGATCATCTGCCCTAGATCATGACATTAAGAAGTTTAATGATCTTTATGAAGGACCTTTTCAAATTGCTAGAGTAGACAATGAAAACTCATACACTTTGGTAGTGCCGTCCACACAGAAGCTTAAGGGAGTATACAATGTAGTGTCTTTGAAACCCTACAAACATACTGAAATTTGATAGTAGATTTTGCTGATGGTTACAGTGATAAGCAGTACGTCAAAATTACACAGAGCATCAGCAGCTGTCAGGACTCAGTCTCCTGTGGGAGGAGGCCCGGTCCAGGAGTTACCTTTAAAGGAACCTACCATGTTCCAGATCCGGTTACCCGCGGTTGATACTGAGATCCAGGTGGAAACACCTTTCATTGATGCTGTTGAGAAGTTTTTTTGGGGAATATCAAAATTTAGGTCACAAAATCACATCAGTTATCAGGAATCGGTTTCCTTGGGTCAGGGCTTTGTCTAGGTTTACCTTCAAAGGGACTGCATTAGTTCCAGATTTGGTTCTCCCATAGGAATAAAACCGGTATCCGGCACTCGCGCCTTAAATTGATGCTGTTGATGATGTAAATTTTCATTTTAAAGTAAAGTATGATTTATTTTTTTGTTTTGGTCCCACTATCCTCTAGTAGTAGGGGGGGTTAGCATGCATATGCAGGATATTTTTTTTTTTTTTTTTTTCTTTCTTTCTCTCTTCTGTCTCTCTTTTTCAATGTACCATTTTGTAGAACTAAAGATAAAAGAAGGGTAGGCACAAAGTTTAAAAGATGATATACCATCCCTAACTGCCTACCATGGGCAGAGAAAATTTTTCGTTACAAATCTTTTGCTCAAATTCTAATAGTTAATATAAGACAAGCCAAGCCACATGGAGCTTTGATTTGTTGTGATATATGTGATTTTTATAAATACTGGATTATAAAAGGAGAAGGAATGAGGTAATATACTGTAACAGCTTCCAGTGATAGTGTATTTGGATTGTAACATGTTGTAAACAAGAAGCTGTATACCTTACCTCCCACACCTGTTTCTTTTGAAGGGGGGTATACCTCACAGTATGAAACCATTCAATTTTAAGTGTTTGTGTTGTACATATTTTTGACCATTAATTTGGAATTTTTCTTTTCTCTATTGCTTGTTTTTGTCCTGTTGCATTATAAATATGTTTGTTCTCATTAGAATGGAAAGAGTGCAGGTGGTTCAATTGTGTGAACACAAAGTTTTGTAAAAAGCTGCACCCACCTTTAATCATCATGTATTATTTATGTGTATTATATCAGTATGTTCATATCTTCAATACATTGTTCATTATGTCCGTGTATTAATGTTTTGTATGTGTTGTGCCACCATGACAGGACAAAGATTTTTGGTGGATTTTGGACATTATTTTAAATGGGTCATTTCTGTTGTAAACTAACATTGTTCTAACACTGAAATGTAATAGAAGATATGTTTCTAGTTGACCACCACCACCACCTTTAAGAAGTAAGAATTTGGTACAGATATCGAGACACATTCAAGCCAATACTGTCTCTATGAGTTGTTGGGTTTAAATTTTGCCATTGTAAACCAGTATTTCCAATTAGGAAAAATTAAACCCAAGGGGGGTTGTGGCGAGACAGTATAAAAAACCATGTGTGTGTTCGGGTTGAGCGGTGGAATCAGGACGATCCGATTGTTGAAAGTGTAACGCGAGATGCGAGTTGGATTGTTGAGAGCAGTCTGTGACTCACTGTCTTGGAGGTCGGTCATGGTTGGTTGCGCGCGGCAGTGATTGTTTGGCGGTGCGTTCTGGCGCTATCGTGTGGACCTGATGAAACATTATAAGTACGTCGCCGTCATGCAGATAAACTGCAGTGTTTCGTAAATAACAGTGAACTTGTGGGCGTTGAACTAAAGCATCCAAACCAAGTGATAGAAGTGTAGCTCAGAACTTGCAGTTTGTAGGAGAAGAAGTCCTGAATAGCCTTTACATACGGTCAAATTATAATCGTTGGTGGTGGTGGCTTAGTAATTGTACGTTCGGTGAATAAATTGAATGATTATCTATATGGCGATTTTGTGAATTATTAGTAGAAGAACCTGCAATCCCCCGAACAACAATTACCCCACACCAAGCTGCTAGTGCATTATCGCCGCTAGCAGACGCCACTTTATCGTTACAACAGACATTGGGCTTCAGCTTGAACTAATATGGTCATGCCTGTTTAGAGAAACACAGGGTGTAAACATCTGACCAGTCATGGCGGCAGAAACTCCAGTGACGTCAATCCAAATGATTAGCGTGGCTTTGGAAATTATTTATATGTGGCAGCGATCCGAGGCATGGTACTTCTCTGATGAAAGCCACAGATTGATGGCTGAAACGCCAGATTTAAAAAAAAAATTGACACAGATCCACCCTAACAACCAATATAACATGGACAATGACCGCGGAGTTCTACACATCAAATTGCTGAATTGTCTAACAGTGTAAACAGTTATACGCAAAAACTAGTCTATGCAGTTCTACCCATAAAACAGACAATCTCAATAATTACTTACACCCTATAAAATGGAGGTTTCCTTGATACTGCCACACCATCTGAATACTGCAATTGTGAACAGGCCAAACAAAATAACCTAGAAACCAGGTATTTTAACCCTTTCCTCCCTGACGGTACTTATAAGTACCATTATGTTTACCACCATATAATTTGACACTACCAGTGTCCACTGCATTGCTAAGCCTGTTGATTTATTGTTGTATGATTAGGTCAGACAATGACAACATTTATTTTTAAATTCTGAATGAAATTGCCGAGAAATTAATTTTCTAAGTTGGGGCTTGACAGCATATTGACCAGAGTAACTAGTTATGTTATTACTTTTTTAGTTTGAACATTTATTCATATGTATTTTACCTATTAAACATGTTTTTCTAGTTTCTTTACTAAATAATCGAGAAAAACCAACAAGGACTTATAAGTACTGTCAGGAACTTCTGGGTAGTTTTATACAAATTATTGGTCAATAGATTTAGCAAGTATAAAATTGGTTTTATCATTGTTTTAGATATTTTCAAATAGATATTTTTAAGAAAAACTCTGATTGAAGCTCTTCTCTTAGAAGTTTATAATTTACCAAGGTAAAAATGAAGAAATGACTGCAAAGTTCTTGGATTATTCATTGGGTCAAAGAACGGTCTTAGAATTGGCTGAACAAAAATGGAGCAATGAGGATGATAATTATTTTTCGTCTGTTTCATTATTAAAAAAACTGAAATAACTTTTGGTTGTGTTACAATCAGGCCCAACCACAAAGCCTTTCTGACAACTTATTTGAAGACAGCAAACTAAAAAGAGGACGTTGAGACCACAGATTTTCAAACCTAGACATTGGCTACTGTAAATGGTAGGATAAAAAGGTCGTACATCAAATTTTGATGGCAGCAAGGAAACTACTGTTACACACAGTGGTATAGCAATTAACTTCAATGGTTGGGGTTCACGGCAATTTCAACAGATGGGCCCCTCTCTCTGGCTTGATTTGTGACCTGGGTGGATCTTGGGCTAGTGGGCCTCTCCGGCTGGTCATCGGGGGCTCCCTCCAGCAGTGGGTCCCATGTCATTTTTCCCACCCTGCCACCCTGTTTTTACACCACTGGTTATATGCAAACAAAAAGATGGATTGAAGTCGACAATTTCATGCTCAGGAGTCGTCAAGGTCTACAATACATTCATGTGTGGGGTTGATACTGCTAATCAGCTGATGGCATTGCTGACAGAAAATTACCGAAATCATGGCACAGATTGTTTTTGGGAATTCTTGATGTTGTATTTGTCAATGCCTATAATATAAATGGTCTGATATTTGAAACAAGTCTGTAAAAAATTTCAGAAGATCCATTGCACAGGGTATGATGACTATGAAGGATATCGGTAGGAAGAAAAGGTCATCTACAGATATTTCACCAAGCCCTCATCCATTCAAACAACAGAAGTCATACTATTCCACAATGAGAGACGTAATATTCAGAAACAGAGGTATACACTGTTCCTAATTAGTAAAAATCAGATGAAGATGTGAAGTATGTAGTATGAAGAGGATACAGTCAAAACATCATTCCAAATGTTCCACTGAAATGCCTTTTTGTGTCTGAATGAGCAAAATGAATTGGTTTGTTGAATATCATGAGGTGAACATTTCATACCAATATGAACATTATTGATTTCAGTTGCTATTTCTGTACATCCTGTGATACACAAAGTCCCCAACAGTACTTATAACTACCAGCTTAGTAATTAGCACTTAGAGTTAAAAAAACAAAAAATAGAAAAAATATGGGTGTTTAATTTCAAGTACCTTTATACAAATATATAATTAAAATTATAAATTTCCCTTTGTTTCCAATAGCCGGTAGAAACGGGTTAATGGAGTAAATCTCTGATGATACCTTCATTTTTCTCGTTTTTTCTTTCCAGTGACCCTTCTTTTCTTGATCTTTTTTTTTTTTTTAGTTTATAAGCTTTAATCAATTATTATCATTCATTTATTTATTTCATCCTATCTTTCCCACTATATGACTTTGCTTGATTTGTGTTTGCTTTATTTATTATTATTATTTGCTCTGTAGTCCTCCTCTACCCTTGATAGTTACAAATATACCGTCATTCATACAGCAACCTTTGTAGTTGGCTTAAATTGTGGCTCATCTATTTTCTTACCTAATTACAGCATTATGGTATCCATTATTTGTTTGCATACTGAATTTTTTCTTCACAATTGTTTAGCCTTCACATTAGTAACTAATGAGTTTTTGTCATATATTCTAGACCAGATTCATATTACCTTGCAGTGTTGTTACTTTCTCATATTTTATAGATAAAATCCTAATTTTAAATATTATATTTTCACTGGACATAATCTTAATTGTATATAGAAACTTGTCCTTTTGTAATATAACAATTTAATATTTATACAAGACACTGCTGTCAATTCCTAAATGTAAATAAAATTATAAACCAGAATCTGAAATGGAAATTTGAAGTTCCTGTAAATGAAAGCTTAAGTAACATTGATATGTAGTATATACATTGAACTTCAGCTTATTTAAATTTGTTACTTCGGCGACTTTTGATACTGTTTAATTGATTGAAAACTGGCTAACAAATGATTCTGTGTTATTCTTGCAGGGAGGTGATTACTAATTTGTCAGCATATGGTAAAATAAAAGAAATATGAAATTAGTAAAACTACATTAAAAAATTTTAAAATATTAGAGAATACAAAAAGCAGTGGAAATTGGTTATAAAAATACCTTTGGACAGCTTACAAGGCCTGTAACAGGCATTTTGATCACAACATCAGTACCAGGAATTTTGATGATTACATTGAATGAGAAATCAAGAAGTGCCTGAAAACAAATTTTGAGCTGTAGCTTCTTCATACCCTTTGCTGGAATTGAGCCACTACTTGGTGTTATCAGAACACCAGGTAAAGGGCTTTGGGGATGCACTACGAATGGTAGATGCTGATGAACACCACTACAGAGGACCAAAGGAATAACCTGAAATACACAAAAGTGAGGTAACATCTATCATGGGAAAATGTATGAAAAAAAAAAAAAAAAACATCAAGATAGGAAGTCAGATATAAATTACACAGAAGAAGGCATCACCACTTACCATAAGTGAAGGTAGAACAGCTTTGATTTGTGAAAAAAGATATAGACAATCATATAATAATGATTTTTAAAAAAATATCATTCATCAACAAAACTACATGGTGTGGACAGGTAATATGTTTCATCTGAGAAGGTGGACAGAGCTGGGTTCAAAAATTGAAATGAAATGAGAGGAAATGTAGTTGGGACTTGGGAGTTGAAGAGACTATAACTAAACCTTGGAAAAGAAAACTGAATATGAGTATATACTATATATTTATACATTTCACCTGTTTTAAATATTTTTATTAAATTCATTCCTGTGGTTAACATTTCCACTGAAAATCGTTTGGAATTAATTATTACAATTTTACTTTTCAAAACAAAGAAGTTACATCTAAAGGAGCGTTTCTTAAAAAAGTTAAACTACTCGACAAGAAATGGTGAAGTCAGCAATTCATGTATCCTATATTATGAAACGATGTTGATACACCAAGGAAAGGTAAAATAGATCAGAGAGTGTTGCTTGTTGCTGCTACCCTCCTCCCTTCAACTTTGGTGAGAGGTGGGTATGTTTTACATTTCCTTTCTATATAAATATCCCCTCACGGCATTTATTCATATTCTATCATTTCTGAAAAATTGATTTTCAGTCGTTTGTTTCGTTCTCTATCAAAGATAGAAGGAAAAGTCCAAGCTTAGTTGGTAAATTATGGTTGATATAAATAAAAAACGCATTCATATTCATTTGCTTACAAGATAGCCGCAAAAAAAAAAAACGTTTAAAACTTTAAAAATAAACAATCATCGGCCATACTCATGCTGTTTTTTTTAATTTATTTTTATTATTTATTTATTTATTTATTTATTTATTTATTTATTCATTGCTTTCTACAGCTCATAGATGTTATTTATTTCTATTTATCAATCTTGTTTCATCGATCTGTGCTGGGATGTGAAACATTTCTTGGTTAATATGAGTCATAAGCATAGTTGATATGACACAAAGACAATTAAAGAGAATAAAAATAAACATTAATTTTTACAACTGAGTTTTGCAGAAGGTCATTCTGAATACAATTTATTATTTTGATCAAATTCTTGAATGGAGTAGGAGTTGCCACTAAGATAATCTCTCAGGTTTTCAATAAATATATCTTTATTATCTGTAAAACTGTTTTATACACTTGGGAAGTTTATTAAACAGATGTATCCCAGAATAATTAACTCCTCTTTGTACTAATGATATAGCTGTTTGTGTTTTGTGCAAGTTATTTCTGTTTCCTGTATCGAAATTGAGTAAATGTAAACAGGTTAAAATATTCTATGCCAAAGCACATGATAGAATATATATACTGAGAAGTCATTGTAAGAATCTGGGGGGTTTTTTTTTGTTTTTTTTAAAAAGTTGTCTGCAAGGAGTTCTTGGTTTTACCCTACACAGCATCCTAATAACTCTTTTCTGTGCTATGAAAACTTTTTTACTTTGTGAAGAGTTTCCCAAAAAAATTATGCCATATGACATCACTGAATGAAAATATGAGGAGTACACCTGTTTCGTTAGTTCTAGATCTGCTATTTGCGAAAGTGTTCTTATTGCAAAGGTGGCACTACATAACTTCATCAGTAGTGAAGTAATATTGTAAGCACCCAAAGAAGTTTAAATATTATACACTCGAAGGAGCAACGGCGCTAGTGTTCCTTCGCAAATTCAATGTTGCACCTGCCGCCAATTTGGGGGCAACTGGTAGCTTTCAGTGTATACATTTGTACAGTTGATATGTGTCGTCGTGATCGAGTGTTCGTATTTTTTGGCTTACCAAGTGTTTTGTACCATGGTTAAGTCTTGCGCTGCATATAATTGCACCAACCGTGCTACAAGAGGCACAAATTTATCATTTCACAAGTAAGTATGCATTTAAATAAGTTCCGAATCTTCTACTATCTTATTGCCTGGATGTGGTTTGACCGTGTTTAATATTTTCTTTCGATACAGATTTCCGCTCCGAGATTTAAATAAATTGAGGGAGTGGTTAGCTTAAATATGCCGGGACAGTTTTACTCCCACAGAACATAGTGTAATATGTTCCCAACATTTTGAAAAAAGAATGTTTTTTGGAAAAATGGAAATAAAAAGATCCTGTAACCTTCCGCAGTACCAACAATTTTTCGCTTTCCATACAATATACCGAAGGTAAGGACTACAAGCTTTGCAATAATGTATGCTGTAATATTCTTAGTATCAAAGCTTTGTTATTTTAGCTGCACCATATGTAGAAGTAATACACTATCTGTGAATAAATATTTGGGTAAATTATTACTACCATGCTATGTGAAACGTTTACTATCAACAGTGTGTAATATTTTTCAGAAAGCTGTTGCCAGACCACCTCCAAAGGAAATAAATATCCCAGTTCTTTCTGAAAATGTTTATCATGAAGTCAGGAAACAAGAGTACTATGTGGAGCATGACCATACATATGACATAGAAAAATCTGTAAAATGTGTGAAATATGAAGCAGTAATAGGGAGGAAAACATACAGCATTGTTAAGTACAAGAACAAATATGAAAAGGAAGTAGCCAAGAACATAACAAAGTGCAAGAAAATTGATTCTATGTCACAGTTGGTGCAAGAGTTAAAAGAAAAGTGCCAAATTACTGGAGATGTGAGCCATATTTTAGAGAATTCTTTTTTTAGTGTTTTTTCAGAGTTGGTTGCTCTGTCAAAATCTGGCAGAAATGCTGGTTACAGTAACAAATTAAAAACATTTGCCTTGACTTTGTATTTTCATTCACCTGCAGCGTACAAATTTGTCAGAGAATCATTTGACAATTGTTTACCTCATCCATTTACACTTCGTAGATGGTACAATGTGATTGATGGCAATCCAGGCTTTACTGCAGAGTCATTAGCTTATATTGAACAGTTTACCTCTGTTTGTAAATATGAAATATATGGATGTTTAATACTGAATGAGATGGCCATCAGAAAAGGCATACTGTGGAATGGTGAAGAATTTATGGGTTATGTGAACATGGGTCATATACATTGTGCTGCAAGTGAAGAAGGAAGGGAAGCAAAGGAAGCTTTGGTGTTGATGTGTGTTGCTATTAATGCTTCTTGGAAAATCCCTATAGGTTACTTTTTAGGGGATGGCATAAGTAGAAGTGATAAATGCAACACTATACTGCAAAGCCTAAAAATTTTAAATGATGTTAGAGTTCGTACTGTATGTGTGACATGTGATGGACTTTCCACAAACTTGAGTATGGCAAGACAGTTAGGGCATAATTTTAATGCAGATGAGTTCAGATCATCTTTTAAACATCCTACCACTGGGGACAATGTTTATTTTTTGTTGGATCCATGCCATATGATGAAATTGGCAAGGAATGTCTTGGGGGACATGAAAGTGTTGAAAGACCAGCAAGGTAGATTAATAAAATGACAGTATATTGTAGATTTAAGTTTTGTCCAGGATAAAGAAGGGTTATATCTTTCAAATAAGTTAAGGCGAAAGCATGTTATTTTTGCAAAAAAAAAAAAAAAAGAAAGTAAACTTAGCAGTACAGTTCTTAATTTCTTCAGTAGCCAGAGCCTTGGAATTTTTGGAAAGGGATTTAAAACATCCTAATTTCACAGAATCTTCAGCAACTGCTAAATATTGTTAAATGTTTGACAGGCTCTTTGACTTGGGCAATTCAATGAATAAACTTGCTAAGGGCTTTAAATCAGCCCTGTCTGAAAAAAAATTTCAAGCTGTTGCTGCATTCCTCAAGGAAGCAGAATCATATATAGTAAATCTTAAAAAGGAAGATGGAATTTGTTTGATAGAGTCCCCAAGGAAGGTTTTTGTTTTAGGATTTAGAAGTCTGATTCATATAATTAGGGGCTTGTTTCAAGATTTAATTCAGAGCAAGAAGTTGTTATATATTCCCATGTACAAATTGAGTCAGGACCATGTGGAAATATTTTTTTCTTGTATTAGAGGACGTATAGGTTGGAACAATAAATCCTAATGTGATGCAGTTCAAATCTGCATACAAACAGCTTCTTGTATTTAATTGCATTAAATCAAGCAATCGTGGAATTGTACTCCCCAAGATACAACTGTAATACTGCAGAATGGGCACACAATCTCATTGGAAATGGATCCTGTGTTGTTTTCTAGAAACAAATTGTTAGGACAAGATTCCCTGGCAATGCCGTCAACTATGACTGATCAGGAATTGTTTGCAGATTATACCCTTTCAGCAAATCTTTCCAATTATATTGAAAATGTAATTGTTTATATTTCAGGATTTGTTGCCATGAAAGTTGCAAAGACTTTCTCTTGCAATATTTGTACATCTGTTCTGTTTGCAGAAAAGAATGTTTCCTCTACTACTTTGTTTATTGCTGCTAAGGATAATGGTGGATTGCATTATCCCTCAGCAACCGTTGTACATATATGCAAAATTGCTGAAAGATCTATAAGGAATGAATTCATTCAATCTGATATGAAAGTAATGAATGGTGATTTAAAGCAAAAATTAAAAATAGTTATTTTGCAGGGATGTAACTTTAATAATTTGTTTACTGATCTTAGTGATCACATGTTTGAAAATGTTTATCCTGAAAATCATATTATCCTGCTTACAAAGAAAATTATTGATACGTTTGTCAGACTGAGAATGTATCATGCTGCAAAAATGCACAATGAAAAACAGAAAATGTCAATCAGACAGAAATTAAACAAAACTGTGTTATTTTATAATCAATAAAAGAAGTAAAAAAATTATTTTCTTGTATTTACATCCCTTATATTCTCATATGAATGACATGATTGTTATTAATTTAGAAATTTTATTCTATAGATTAATGATTGTATAAAATTAATGCAGACATTGGCACCTGACCAACTAAACTTGTCTCTGTAAACAAAAAAGAATGGAAACTGGCTTTAACATACAAGGTTATAATTTCAAAACAGTGCGTGCACTTGCATTCAAGTAGTATGCAATATGGAAAAATACATATTTTGTTGGCCTTGGTAAAATTTGATTAACAAGGAGTATCATGCTTAGATTTGCTTGTGTCATGTGCTGAGAAGTCTTCAGAAGGGAAAGAGCTTAGTATACCAATGAACAAAAAAAAAAAAAAAATATTCACGATAGAAATCCCAAACCTTTCCTTTTTTGGTTGCCTTCATACTGAAAGAACTGCTCGATCACATTCTTCATTTCAGATTGTGTCTTCAAATTGAAAGGAATATGTTTGCTCAACTTCTGAAGAAACCTTAGTTTGGGCTCGGACCTCTTAAATTTGTAAACTTGTATTTCATCAGTGTACCTCATTATATTTATAAATGGGTTTCTATTATTGAAACGTTAACATCTTTCCAGATCAGTTGCATTAGCCTGCTGGAAGAGAGAAAAATCTTAACATTGCTCAGAATGAAGAAAACAAGTCCGAAAGTTAATATAGTCAGTGGAAATTCTGTAATTAGCTTGTGGTTCTTCTTTGAGCAAGTGAAGACCCCTAACAGTATAAAATTTTCCATTCTACAGTGGTTTGTTATATAACCGTATGAGGGTTACAAATTTCCCATGAACAGTTGCCCCTAACATGGCGGCGGCAGCTGGCTTCAATTTGCTAAGAATTCTGGTCGCCTTTCACATGCGATAGGAGGGGCCCATAAGCACCTTAGATTTTTGGTAAATTGTAGTTTGCTTAGCTAAAAGCATAAGGGAGGGAGTAAGCTTTCCAGTATACATATAATTTTCATTGCAAGTATAGGAAGTAAGAAATGTTTCATGCGGAAGCTGATACTGCAACCTAACTTAAATAAATAAACCATTTTAAGAACAGTAAAGCCACTTAACACACAATACAAGCTCTAAATAAACATTTTTTAATAGTAAAGAATCTTTAAACTAACCTGGAATAGGGTAATCCATTGTTATCCTACTTGTGAACAATAGATTTTGGCTACATGATCATTTCACTAATTCTTAACACTTTCAGAGGCAGTAAAGCAATTTCAAAATAATAATAATTCGTAAGAAAGCTAAATTAATGAAAATTCCATAGTTTAAGGCCATTTAAATAGATTAAATAAAACTTTAAATACCTCGTGGAACACACTGGCACTTTTAACATTTGTTATCATATGTTTTCAATAATTTCTCTGACTAAAAAATAGATTCACTAAAAGATCTAAAAATCTGGTATAACATATTAAAATTTCGGAACATTTCATGAAGTAGAATAGATTTTATATACATGTTAAAGTTATTTCATCATCTATCACAACGTGGTAATTTTGAAATTAAATTGCGATTAAACCAAGATACTTTCGTCAATAAAACTACTGTTAAAACATGTAACTAAATAAGAGAAAAATCCTGATTACTTCACCTTTTCGATATAAATAACACTTGAATAGTTATTCAACATAAACCAAGTATCTGCTCAAAAGAAGTAAACCCGTTCTTTGTTGGACTCATAAATTTTCCATTTCACCACCAATCGTAATAAAATTTACACCACTGGAATCAGGAATTTTTATAGAACACTTTGGCACTAATTTTATTATGCTAATTTGCAATCCAACAGGGTTGCCTAAGAATTTAATAAATTTAGATAGAATTAGGGGAATCACTACTTAACTTTTGGAATCTTTTTATTAATATGCCGGTTAAACTAAATTCATTTATAATGAAGCTTATCATTTGAGAATTCTAACTAAACACTTTTTATGTACCTTGAAGAGAAGACTACATGCAGTTAAAGTTTGAACACCTTCTATAATCACAATCATTTTATACTGTTTTGGATAAGTGTCCATATACATGGGGTATGCGGATGGGGGTATATATACAGGAGACTAGGAGAGGGGGCGGTCTTTCGATTTTGTCTTTATGGTTTCGTCTTTAGTCTTTACTCCAGGAACATTGTGTATGATGAATCTGCGTCAGTAGTTTTGGTGTGTGTCAGGTGGGTAACCGGAACTCAGTGAGCCAGACTAAGAACGTGTGTCGGCCATGATGATTTTCTCTACCAGGGTATTGTGTTAACAACTATTATGAACTTATGAACTTAAAAAGTGGTAGGTCGGCTCTATTTCTCTCCATAACCTTGCAATTTTTGGAAACGTTTGTTTGATAGCCTACTCAACTGTAGAATGCAATTTTTAAAATGTGACTGAAAATAAACTTCAAATTTTGGTTCAAGTGAATTTTTGTGATTTCGTAGTAGACTCAAACCCTTCCTCAGCTTTGGGTTAAAAAAGCTTTGTGGTGGCCGTCAAGAATTTCAGTTGAGTTTCCAGGCAGGCTACATGGTCAATTTAAAGTTATTTAGTAAATATTCAGTTGAGGTACTAGGCCTATACTTCACCCCGGTATAGCTCTGGGTTCCTTACAATATGTTCATGCCAACAGAGTTTATCATCTATTTTAATACCAAGGAATTTTATACTCTTTGTTTCTAAGATTGTGTTATTTTTATAGGTTACTTGTAATTTTTTGTTTTAAACCTAATATAATGTGTTTTTTCAAAACTTAATTTTATTGAATTTGCCTTAAACTAATTTGCTGCTTCACTCAGTACTTCATTTACATTTAATTCTAGACTGCTGTTTGGAGTTTTTCTAACAGTCAGATTAGTGTAATCTGCAAATAAAACACTCTTAACCCTGTCTGATAAGTTTCCAGGATGGTAATTGATGTATAACAAAAAGAAGAAGGGTCCTAGGACAGAACCTTGTGGAATTCCATGTATTATTTTCTCCCTGTCCGATAAAGCATCTTTACTTATTTTAGAATCAAAAATGGAAACTTTTTGCGTTTGATTTTCCATGTATTCCATAAATACCATAGTATTCCATTTCCTTCAAAAGTAATTCATGATTTACACAGTCAAATACTTATGCAAGATTACAAAATATTCCTACAGGGCTTATTTTATTATTCAGTTCCTCAAATTTATTATTTAAAAATCAATATATAGCCATTTCTAAAGGTGATCCTTTTTGGAACCCAAATTGTGATTTAGTATCGATATTATTTTGTGTAAAATGTTTTATTACTCTACAATACATGGCTTTTTCAAAAATCTTTGAGAATCCTGAAAGTAATGAAATGGAACGATAGTTATCTACACATGTTGCTTCTCCTTTTTTAAACAACGGTTTTACAACTGCATATTTTAGTCTATATGGAAACACACCTTGCATTAAGGATTCATTACAAATGTGGGCAAGTACACAATTGATACAATCTGAGCATCTTTTCAGTAATTTTCTTGAAATATTGTCATAGCTGGAAGAATTTTTAGGTTTTAATTGTATCATGAGTTTATTTATTTCTGAGACTGTTTCTGGTGGCAAATGAATTTCAACAAATCTATTTGGCGAATCAGTCTGAAGAAGCCTTAGGGCACTAATGTGGGGGATTGCTTTTCTATGCCTAATTTCTCTACAACTGAATAAAATGTTTGTTAAATATTTCACAAACTTCCCCTACTTCACTATGAACAGATCCATTTTGTTCTATTTTTATATCTTTAGAGTGATTTACAGATTTTCTGTTTCAGCTCTTTTATTATATTCCATCTTATTTTCATCTTATTGCCTGAATTCTCTATTTTCTCTGATATATACCTGTTCTTGCCATTCTTATTACATTTTGTAGTATTTTAGAATAAAGTTTATAATGAGCTTTCAGTGTATAGTTATCTGATTCTCTTACTTTTAAGTAAAGGTATCTTTTTGTTTTACAAGATACTCTAATACCCTTCATTATCCACCCTTACCCTGTTCATTGTTTGGAGTGTTGACAACTTTTCTTTTTCTGAAACTTCCTTCAAAAAGTGTTAGAAATTTATTGAGAAAGGAATCTGCATTGTACACTTCTGACCATTTTTCATTATTTAAGGAATCTATGAAATGTTTTATATTCTTTTCATTAATATTTCTTCTATATACACAGCTTTTCTTTATCATAACAGCTGTGCATGATCTGACATACCATTTATTACTGGAAGTATGTTGTAATTACTGAACTGAGATATCTTATATATATAAAAATAGATGTGCGTTTCCATATATTTCACTTTTCAGCCACCACTACCTAGTACAGATGACTGGTGTTTGTGTGTGGAAATAGCATTGAGTTTCCTATCATGTACAACTTTGGCCGAATGCCGATAGCTGTGGGGGTGTGGTAGATATGATGGTTAAAAGTGGTCGATGCAGGGCATTTTCATATTTCGACCAAAGACTTGTGTCACCTTATACTTTTCTTTCCTGCCACAACTACATAGCATAGACCATTGGTGTTTGTGTGTGGCAGTAGCATCAAATCTCCCATCATGCACTTTGGTGCTTAGATGACAGTAGCTTTGGAGATGTAGGAGATATGGTGGTTGAAAGTGATCGACCTGCAGCATTTTCATATTTCTACCAAAGACGTACGTGTCGTGGTGTATCACTTTTCAGCCAAAACTACCCAGTGCAGATCACTAGTGTTTGTCTGTGGTAGTAGCACAGAGTCACCCATCGACCACAACATTGGCAGAATTTCGGTAACTGCGGGAGTGTGGGAGATATGGAGGTTGAAAGTGGCCGATCAAGGATATTTTCGTATTTCGACCAAAGACATTTGTCTCCGAATATGTCAATTTGGTGCCAGAACTACATAGCATAGACAGTTGGTGTTTGTGTGTGGTAGTAGCATCATGTCTCCTATCGAGCACTATGGTTGTTAGATGTCAGCAGCTATTGGGATGTATGAGATATGGTGGTTGAAAGTGGTCAACCTGCGGTCTTTTCAGATTTCTACCAAAGACGTATGTGTCGCGGTGTATCACTTTTCAGCCAAACCTATCCAGCGCAGATCACTGGTGTTTGTGTGTGTGTTGTCGTAGCACAGTCACCCATTGATCGAAACGTTGGCCAAATTTAATTAACTGTGGGATTGTTGGAGATATGGTGGTTGAAAGTATCCAATCAAGGATATTTTCGTATTTCGACCAAATACATTTGTGTCCGCTTATGTGACTTTTCTGACTCAACTACAAAGCACATAACACTGGTGAGTATGTGTGGTAGTGACCTCGAGTTCCCCATAGCGCACTATGGTAGTTAGATGTCGGTAGCTATAGGGGTGTGAGAGATTTGTTGGTTGAAATTGGTTGACTTAGGGCATTTTACTATTTCTACCAAAGACATGTGTGTCCCTATATTTCACATTGCAGCCAGAACTACCAAGCGCAGACCATGGGTATTTGTGTGTGATAGTAGCCTGGAGTATTCTGTTGTGCACTATGGTGATTGCATGTCAGTGGCTTTGGGGGTTTGGTAGAGAATATTGTTTGAAAGTCGTGTACTTGATTAAAAATAGACATGTGAGTCCCGATATTTCACTCCACAAATAAAACTACCCAGTCCACTGATGAGTGTACGTGGTATTAATCTCAACTCTCCAACTGCGCGCCATGGTGGTGTCATGTCGATACCTATGGGAGTGTGGGAGAAATGGTGTTTGAAATTGGTCGACGGAAGGCAATTTCATATTTCAACCAAAGACATGTGAGTCCCTGCATTTCTCTTTGCAACCATAAATATCCTGCACAGAACACTGATGTTCATGTGTGATGTTAGCCTCGAGTCTCCCATCATGCACTACGGTGGTTTCATGTCGGTAGCTGTCAATCAAAATTCTTTAAAATCATGTACAAAGTTGTGGGCATCATCTAGTATCAAAAAAAATATCATCAATTGCAGTCCTGCTATTATTTTGTATTCTTGTAGGGAAATTTACAAGTATCGTTAAGTTAAAATACAACATCAAGGCTTCCATATCTAGTCCTCTCATTGCTTTGATTGAGAAAGTAAACATTAAAATCTCCACATAAAACTATTTGTTTGTTATTTGTGAAACGTAGCAGCAAAGGCTTTAACTGAGATAAAAACAGTCTAAAATTTCCTGAGGGAGCCCTGTAAATTGCTATTATTATGAGCTCTACCTTACCATATTCTAGTTTAGTAACACAGCATTGTTGTTCTATACTATACTATACTTACACCTACACTGGTACACTGAATATTATTTCTAAAAAGAGCAATTTTCCATTAAGATCTACAGAAATGAGAACTTTGTTTATAATTTGGGATAAACAGCTGAGATATTCCTGTGTCCGGCAATGATGTTCAGATATGCACAAAACATCTACAGTGAAATTTCCAGAATTTTGAATTTCTTCTAGGCATGAGGTAATGTCATCAGTTTTACTAAATATTCCCCTTATATTTCGATGGAGAATAATGGTCTGAACACTTTGATTCAATTAATTTAAATTGCTTAATTTATTAGTACATACTGGTATGTCAGATGGAATTTGTAATTTCAATAAGTTTTGATCAGGAGAGACGTTAATTTCTTTTAGACATCTAAAAAAAGGCCGTGACTTGACACTACTTATAACAGGAATACCTCTTTCACTCACCTGGTATTCCCTGATCTCATCAGCAATAAGAAGGGAAAGCCTCCTTTTACCTCAGAATTCTGGAGTTCATGGCGAGTTTAACTGTCCCTACCAATGCAGGCCACATCTATCAAACCAATGTTTAAATTTGCTGTAGCCAGAGAACCCTTACCAATGATTCATTTGTATGCCACATCCCGGATTTATCATAATGCTCAAACAAACGCAAAAATCCCACATTTGTATGCCGTTTGTTCCTGGAAATGTGAGCAATGTCTTCCTCAATTAAATAATTGGGGTCTTTATCAAGACTATTTCTTGGTTCCCCACAATTACAATACAATCCTCCTTTGAGAAATCTTTCCCTAAGTCTTCCATATTTGCTACGACACTTCCAAGATCTGCATTTGGTTTGAAAATACTACAGAATTCATAATCTGGCCCCAACCATGGAAAACACACATTTGGATGCTCCGTGGAGAATTCGAACCCGCATCCTCTCGAATGTGTTGCCTGAACAGTAATCGTTTACCCACTTCGCTCAGTGCGTGCTGCTAATGTAGCTTTTATGAGGAAATTAATTACCTATACATAACTGATACATAAGTAATAGCAGATGCTCTCCTATCAGAAGAACAATGTGGGTTTAGGAAAGGAAGGTCCTGCATAGATAATATATTCTGCCTTAAACAACTACTGGAAAAGAGAAGAGAATTTAATTTAAAGACTTTCATTGCTTTTATAGACTATGAAAAAGCGTTCGATAAAGTAAATAGACAAAAACTATGGGAAATAATGCAAAGAAATGGATATCCACAGCATTTAATACAAGTTATTCAAGGTATGTATAGAAGGACACAAATCGTCTTAGACCTAGGAAATAAACTTACAGAAGAAATAGCAATTAACCAAGGAGTGCGGCAAGGTTGTAGCCTGTCTCCAACACTCTTCAATATATATATAGATGACTTAGTTAGGAAATGGAAAGAAAATGTCCATCCTAGTATAAAAATAAGCAACAACACTTACATAAATACTATGTTGTTTGCAGACGACCAATTTATCCTCCAGGAAAATGAAGATGGACTTCAAAAAGCAATTCATATACTAAACATTATCAGCAAAGATTACAATCTGCAGTTGTCTCGTGCAAAAACGAAAGTTATGGCATGGCAGGGGAAATACCCTATCAGAGTTAAAATAGTGGTAGACAATCAGCCAATAGAACAAGTCTCCAGCTTTACTTATCTCGGATGTGAATTATCTTTTAATGAGGATAATGAGGTGAAGAAGAAACTTCACCGATTTCAGTATATGTGTGGAACAATTCGACGAACACTGAAAGGTAAAGCACGAGAGGAGACTCAACTCAAGTTTTATAAAACAATGGCCGTACCGACTCTGCTATATGGCAGCGAAACATGGGTAAATAAAACGCAATACAAAAGCAAAATTCAATCATCTGAAATGAAATTTTTAAGGTCAGTAAAAGGGTATTCCCTAAATGATAGGAGGAGGAACGAGGAAATAAGGGAACAACTGAATATCTCCCCGCTAAATGATAGAATTACCCAAAAAAGGGATAACTGGAAGAACCACGTCCTACGGATGAGAAAGGAGAGATTTCCTAAGCTTGCCCTGGAGTACCATCCCACAGGCAGAAGGGACATTGGAAGACCTAGGAAGAGATGGTCGGAAGAATGAGGTCGGAACAGGCTTTTGGCCTATCCATGAAGAGGAAGTAAGTAAGTAAGTAACTGATCTGTTGGTACAGATGTGTCATACAAAAGGTTGGAACCATTCACAGTTTTATATATTCGCAATGGCAATGTGCATTTTTCAGAGAACGTGTTTCTAACAACAATTCTTGAATTTTAATTTATTGATTCTCTATCACTCAAGAGAGTTTAAAGATTTTCAGCAACTTGGCAATGGATGGTAAGTTTATTATATAAAATAATACACAAAGCACTGTACCAAAATTTCAGTTTGTTGGCGAGGACCTTTAAACATGTATTATGCATGATATGTTAATTTGGCTAGAGTAGGTGCCACAGTCAACCACAGGAGATTTATAGTTAAAATTGAATTGCCTGGTATTTTATTATCATTAATAAGTGAAGATTGATGACCAGTAACTAAGCTCCAAAATACAAATGAAAAGCGCTTAAAACATTACATTTGAGACCATTACAAACGGTAAATTTCATAAGTTCCTTAGATATTTGTCAACAGACCAACGTGGCCTAGTGTCCGAAAATTGTGTAATACCAAATGTGATAAAAATAATTACAATTCAAGTAATTACGGCTAAGCATCTATGCTGGTGACAAAATCCCCACAGATTCACTACTAAAATTCGTTAATTTAACCTCTTCCACTATTTGAGGAGAATTTTTCATCACATTCCTCGGTAATTTGTTCCAATCTTTGATTTCCGTTCTCTACTACGGCTGAAACCAAGAGTAACTTTATAGTAATGGTTTATATTCGAATCCACTTAGGACCATGGAGGAAGGAATATATGGAGACGAAATAACGCCAAATCGGTGAAACCTCATATAAAAACACGTGTCCTACCATGGAGGAAGGAAATATATGGAGGAGAAGTGACATTAAATCTGTGAAGCAGGCACTAAACTCTCCCGCATGGCATCAGCAGCGGTATTGTAACCCAAACAAATGCCGAGTTCACACTGTGTCTGATGTTCTGATTATTTCATTTTGTGATGTGCATAAGTGTTTATAATGCCATCTTGTGTTGCATACGGTTGCACAAATAGGCAAGAGAGGAAGGAACCTGGAATATCATTTCATAGGTAACTTGTATTCTAATAATTGTTGTTGAAGTGGTCTGTGAGAATTGTAAACATTGGCAGATGTCTATAAATATTTAGTCTTAGCTCTCAACGGGATGACTTTGTTCTCAAATTTTTGTTGGTGTAGTGTAGAAAATCGGCATACCTTGCTATTTTGCACATAATACACTAGCATTAATTTTTAATGAGTGTAGAAAATGAGATTTAAAGGGGTGTGTTTTACAACACGATTCAGTTTATTTAGTATTACGATTTCTTTCGTCACATTGCTGTTTAATACTGACAGTGTACGATGAAATTAACTGTTATGTGAGAAGCTGTGAGTTTTATTCATTTTTTAAAAAGCTAAAGTTCAAGCCATTGATTTAGGTTATTTTTAAAGCTTCATATAAGATCAAGAGAATGTTCAATAAGCTGACTGAATAAATTTTCACACATTAACATTTGAACAACTTGTGTTTCAGTTTGCAAAATATTTAACTTCTATTTAAAAAATAAACCAAAAATTGAATGCACATTTCTTCTAAATAATTTTTAAAACATTTTTCAAATATTACATATATCAAGTGAATGATGAATAAGACCATCTTTCTTTTCTACGTTATGAGAGATCTCCGAAATAATTGAAATGAGGAACACAATACACTAACACACTCTTCACATTTTAATGTTTTTAAAAGTTTGTGTACCACAAATCCTCCATTGTAGTATACAATATGATCCATTAAAACAGTTAGTGCACTTGCATCAAACATACAATCGTGGTCGAACTTGGGAGGAAACTGTAATTCCTTTTCCTCTTCAATAATTTGATGATTCTTTGATGTAAAATTTATACTATGTTCTGCAGCATGATTGTTCCAGGAGTATGCAATTACCAGTGTTTGCATATTTCACTTCACATTTCAAGAGAAGTTTTTTTTTTTTTTTAATAAGCTGAAGCTGTTTTAAATTGTATGGGCAGTGGGATTGTTTGAAACACCCCCCCCCCCAAAGATCTGATACATTGTAAAAATATTTCAATGTGATCCTGACTAAATTTATATGATAATATATATTTTAAGATTTTTTGATCAATTACTAAGGAATTAAACAAATACTTCAAACATAAATCAGAAAACCTAAGAATCCAGTGCTCATACTGCTGTCAAGTATTATCTTGCCCCTTGGGGACACTTTCAAATTACATATATAACTTTCTGTTCCAATCAATCTTGTATCACTGCATCCTAATTACACTCAGATATTCCGGAGCATGTGCTCCATTGAAATAAAATAATAATACCCCTAGTCTTTTTTGTTGCTGTAGATGTTTTGGCATTTACAATTCTATTAAAAGACTTTCCAACAGACTTTTTTTTCTTAATTTCTAATGTTTATAGATAACATCAATTAAGATACATACATAAGGGAGCGTGCATAAACCACATAGCTCCATTTTGGCATCCTGTGAACCACTATCCCCCCTACCCCCATGTAGCCCTACTTGGCTTTTGCCTCCCCCTACCCCCCACCTATCATGTAACTTTTTACCCTTTTGATTCCAGAAGATATTTTGCACTGTTTCCTCTTGTCAGACTGTTGTAAATTACATAAGGAGATAATTAACTGAGGGAAATAAATATTCACATGCTGTTGTGAGTTCAGTTACTCATTTTAACTGTGACAAATGTTATGAAAGGAAACCTACGTGGCCTGGCTTGGTACCCTCCCCCCCCCTCCTCTCCCCACGTAGCCAAGTGTAGCCTTCCAGCTATCCCCCCCCCCCCCCCCTGGACTGAGTCATATAGTTTGTGCACGGTCCCTACCTGTAACCACATGTTAATTCGACAAAGGTAGAATGAGAAACACCCTTCTGTCACTAGAATACAACTTTTATTGTATTACACAATGCATTTCGGACCCTGTGGATCCATCTTCAGATGACTATGGTATTTACATGTCAATTCATTATTAAGAATGTGAAATAAAGAAAAATAATGAATGAAATTCTGTCTCATAAACTTCCTTGTACATTCCTGTAATAGCAACAATTGTGAAACAGTTCTTTTATTTTTAAAGGTAATAATAAAGTTAAACACAAGTTGAAGTTGTGTTGTGGTTTAAGGGCGCGTCGACGGCGAGGTCATTAGCGAAGTTGAAGTTGAGCTGTTCTAGCATGATAAGTTATTTTGTTAAAAAAAGTATACGCATGTTCAGGCAGTGACACATCACCGCATTTTTGATTGGAGCACACTCGATTGAAGTTACTTCAAAGAACACCGCATTATGCGAACCATACAGTATAGTAAAGTTTCACTCTTTAATTTTTGTTGATACACTTTATATTAACTATAAATTATGTGGAAACATTTTATTTCTGCTACCAGCCTACAAAATGTAGGATTGCCCGCCCCTAGAGTGAGCCTTCTATTTTTTTTTTTTTTTTTTTTTTTTGGTCTAAGACGCATTTCAGCCTAACCACAAGTGGTAGTAATAAAACTTAAATATATATTCTGCATGTCAACCATGTAATCATTGTGGCTTTGGCAGAATTCATTTATAGTCCAGGCCACATATCAATCCAATCCCAGTATGTCCCGAAAACTAAGCAAGATATCGAAAAATTTTATTCTTTATTTTCGATTTGTCTCGTCGTGTTATATAAGAATCGATCATTAAATTTGACTTTTGCGAATTTTTTTTCTGCATTTCAACTCAAGACACCTCTCTTTTAATACAGTATATCTCGAGAACTAGGCGAGATACCGAAAATTTTTATTCTTTATTTTTTATTTTTCTCGTCTTTTTAAAATAAGAATCCGTCATCAAATTTGACTTTGACCAATGTTTTCTTCTGAATTTCAACCAAAACCATTTCACATTTTAGACAGAATATCTCGAAAACTAAGCATGATATCAAAAAAATTTATTCTTCATTTTTTATTTGTCTCATCGAGTTACATAAATATCCATCTCCAGATTGCGACTTTACGTTAATCCTAGAGTCCCCTTGAGGTTTTTGTACATATACGCCGTGTCTGTAAGGGTTAGGCCATGCCTCCCCACTCCCCCCAATCCTCCTCCTCACGGCTTCACTTCATTGCGTGGTGAAGGTCGCTTGCGTCGTCTCCATATATTTCCTTCCTCCATGTCTCCTACTCGCATGCACGGTGGCCACAGGTGGCCATAGGAATCACCCCAAAACATTGGGCTTTTTGCACTGTGTATGCTGTTGTGAACATTTCATTTTCTAATATTTCAAAGTTTTTTATAATGCCAAGTTGTGTTGCATACGGTTGCCCAAACAGACAAGAAGGGAAACAACCTGGAATAATGTTGCGTAACTAAATCACATTGTAATTATTGTTCTTGAAGAGTTTGATAGATAACTGCAAGATTAGAGCCTTCGCTGTAAATTGTTTCATTGCTCTCAACAGGAGGATATCGTTCTCAATTGTTTATTGGTGTAGTGTAGACAGTCAGCATATGTTACTACTTTGCACCTAAAAGGCTAGCCTTATTGTAAACAAGTACTGAAAGTCTAATTTAAGCGCGTCAGGTTTACATCGTGATAAAATGAATGTGCATACTTTAGTCCAGTTTAAGTTTACACTGAAAGTGTACGATGAAATTAATTGTGATAATTTGTGCTGTGTGAACTACTCAACTTGATGAAGCAAACGTTGTTGTTACCCTAAATGTAGTTCGCGATGCATTTCATGTGTTTAGATCTGTCCACATAGTTTGATTTTGTAGCGGCAATATTAATGGAAATGTGGGAAGGTTGAAATGCGGCGTGTGCCAGAAGGGTATGAACAATTTATTTATTATTAGTTGATACTAATTTCATGAGCTCTATGTTAATGACACAATGTGTATCGCGATGTAGACTACTTCCATCTAAGCTTCTGACTTTTGATTTATGGAAAGAAGATAAATCCACTGATGTTGCTAGCAAAGTTACATAGGCCACTTACAGTACAATAACTTCTGAGTAAGCTCAGAAGCTGTGAGGTCTTTTGAAGGGTTAATTAAAAAAAAAAAATTCTAAACATTGACTTAACCTAACCTAACCACCCTAATTTGGAGACAGCATATCTCGAGAACTAAGCGAGATATCGAAAAAATATATTCACTTTCGAGGTACCTCGTCATGTTACATAAGAATCTATCGTCAAATTTTACCTTAGGGATATTTTTCTTCTGAAATTCAATCTGAAACTCCTCACGTTTGAGACAGTATATCTCGAGAACTAAGCACGATATCAAAAAAATTTATTCTTCATTTTTGATCTATCTCGTCGTGTTACATAATAATTCATTATCAAATTGCGGTGCCATGGTTTTCTTATGATTCTCTTGAGGTTTTTGTGCCTTTTCCCCGTGTTTCTACGGCCAAGCAATATGGCGGCCTCCCCACCTCACTTCTCTTCCCAGTTTTACTCCAGTGCGTGGTGAAGATCCCTTGCGTCGTCTCCATATATCCCTTCCTCCATGCTTAGCACTCCTAATTGTTCAAGCAATATACTACCAGGCATCATCTTTAGGAATTAGGTTCATTGTGGTTAAGGCTATAAAATTTTAAATAAGCGGTTTATGTTTTTATTATACTGAATTTGATGTGAAAATTTAAGATCATATCTTAACTTGATTAAGTCAACCAGTCATGGCTTTTGAGCTTAAAAACTGAAACCATACGCAAAGAAGCGTAGTTTCATTACTATATGACAGATAAGTATCCAGAACTCCATTTAGCGCTTCATATCTTCTAATTACCCACAATCCACAAATTTATCTGTTCATTTAATCTTTGTAATCAAGGGTAATGTCTGAAAACAGATCTTGTTGCACTGCTTTAGACACCCTTCAACTCCAGTATTTAATATGCATTCAGATGATGTACTATGCCACAATATTCAATCAATGAGGGTAATGTTTTGTTGCCCAATTTTTTCACTTCCTTGAAATGCAGGTATTTGTAAATTCTCTCAGCCAGCTGCCCAATGTGCTCCACCCAAACGCGTTTAGGGTCAAGTTATATGCCAAAACATTTACTCTTTACACTTACGACTCTGTCTACTACTTATAAGAAACCTTAGGTTTTTTTAATTTGTTTTTTTACCTAATAACACTGTTTTCCTTTTATATTGACCCAAACCACTAGATATTTCGTTAAGGTTATTCTCTAGTTGTTCATGGTCATTTTTCATATTGATCATATTATGTAGCAATATCTTATCTGTAAGAAACCTCCAATGCAATTATTCATTAGAAAAAAGAACATTAGTGGTTCCAACACAAGCCAATCAACAACGCCTGCTTTTACCACCATTAATGCTTTCACTGCATTCACTGAGCCCTGTTGGTGAGCTGCAACACATTGGCTTCGCATTGTCATGGCTTATACCATATAAACAAACACCTGCTTTCACTGTTTTACTATCTTTATTATCTCTCTGACTACATTATAGATGCACTCTAATGGCCAAGAAGGTAACTTCAAGCTAAATACAAACCGAGTTAACAGATGATACGTAAGTGCTCTTATTCCCCTACATACTCTCCACCCTGATCTATTTCCAGGGAAATTACCAGAGTGAACAGGTTTGGTGAGGAATCCTTCTTCCGATGTGAACAGTACAGCCGTTCATATGATTCCGTCTCTTTCGGTCTTCATCTAGTTAATTCTGGTCTTTCTTCGCGTGACGTGGCCCAACATCTTCTTAAAGAAGGATAGAATCACCCACTTTAAAGTCTGCTGGTTTTTCTACGATTTCCCAATTTGTTGAATTTTGAAGGAGCACCAAGTACTCCTAACTCCACCGCCTCCCATAGAGATATGCCAACTGCTACTGCAGAAGTTCTTGTTACGGATTCTGGTTCAGTGGCAGTGATGTAATTCGCCCTATAACCATGAAGCCTTGCATCAGGGGTCAGGAGTTAAGTGCAGCTTCAATGCTGCCCATCATGAAGCATCCAAGCACCTTTCGCAGTCAGCGTTTATTGCAGCCAACTATTCGCTCCCACAATCCCCCCCCCCCACCCCCACCCACCCACCAAGCCGCATGTGGCATAATAAATTTCCACGTGGGTCTTTGCTGGACTAATGAATTCTCTTTGCTGATCTGTAAGGACTTCGGGTTTAAAAAGAATGAGCACTGAAGAATCACAGTAACTGGTATAGGCATGCATATGCAAACACAGATATATGTAAACACTCAGAGTACGGCGGCGTGGTTGGCAACTTCAATATAAGACAACATATGTCTGGCGCAGGCGTTAGATCGGTTACTGCTGCTACAATAACAGGCTATCACGATTTAAGTCAGTTTGAACGTGGTGTTATAGTCTGCGCACTTTGAGGTAGCGATGAGGTGGGGATTTTCCCGTATTACCATTTCATGAGTGTACTGTTGTAACATAGCAGCTCTTTAAAAACAAGTAAAATTATATATTCATACTCAGAAAGGCCATAATATTGGCAAATTAATAGTTAAAAGAATTTATAAAAAAGAATAGCAAGTTTAATAAATATTGTTTACTCAGAGATGCTTAAGAGGATATATGATCTCTGGAAAAGGTAGAAGTTAGGAGCTTGTATTGTCTCTAGTTAAGAGAATTGTTGTTAGAGGTGGCGAGAAAATCAGGATAATTGAGCAGAGAAGCTTGAAAATAAAAAAAATTGATAGATCTTGAGTAGAAAAGAACCTGCTAATCTTTTGGAGCGAACTCAATGCAAAACGTACTCCAGACACGGTCAAATGTTGGTATGATAGGATTTTTGGACATAGGAAACAAAAGGAAATAAACTGATCAAGATTATAAATCAAAATACAGTACACAAAATCTATTTATTTATCTATCAAAATCGTCATAGTTAATTATATGCGACACCGTGAAAATCGGGAATCCGGTAAAACATCAAATCTCCGACATCGCTGTGGCCGGAAAAAGGTCCTGCAGGAACGGGAGCAACGACTACTGAAGAGAATCATTCATCATGACAGAAGTGCAACCCTTCTGTAAATTTCTGCGGATTTCAATGCTGGGCCATCAACAAGTGTCAGAGTGCGAACCATTCAACGAAACATCATCGATATTGGCTTTTGGAGACGAAGACCCACTCTTGTACCCTTGCTGAGTGCACGACACAAAGCTTTACGCCTCGCCTAGGCGCTTCAACACCGACATTGGACTGTTGATGATTGGAAACGTATTGCCTGGTCTGACGAGTCTCGTTTCCAATTGTATCGAGTGGATAGACGAGCGCGGGAATGGAGACAACCTCATGAATTCATGGACCCTGCGTGTCAGCAGGGGACTGTTCAAGCTGGTGGAGGCTCTGTAATGGAGTGGGGAGTGAGCAGTTGGAGTGAATGGGACCCCTGATACATCTAGATATGACTCTGATAGTTGGCACGTACGTACGCATCCTGGCTAATCACCTGCATCCTTTCATGTCTATTGTGTATTCCAATGAACTTGAGCAATTCCAGCAGGACAATGCGACACCCCACACGCCCAGAATTGGTACTGAGTTGCTCTAAGAACACTCTTCTGAGTTAAAACATCTCCGCTGGACTCCCCAACAAGAACAACATATCTGGGATGCCTTGCAACGTTTTGTTCAGAAGAGATCTCCACCCCCTCATACTCTTACGGATTTATGGACAGCCTTGCACGATGCATGGTGTCAGTTCCCTGCAGCACTACTTCAGACATTAGTCGAGTCCATTCCACGTCGTGTTGCGGCACTTCTGTGTGCTCGCGGGGTCCTACGCGATACTAGGCAGGTGTAGCAGTTTCTTTGGTTCTTCAGTGTATACGTTATTGTATTTCAGTCGAGTCCTAATACTTGGGTTTCTCCATTCATTTCTCCTTCCTCAGCCGTCTAAATTCCTTGTGACTGTAGTGAATTTGCGTCACTGTCTATTAGCGTGAAATCGATTAGATGTATGGGGCTCACCATGTTGGCGGTGTGGCTACTGACGGTCTGTTCGACCGGTACTTCGTCCACTTACCCTTCGTCTTCGATGTCGTCGACTTCCTCGTCTTCCTCCTCTTTCTTTGGCCTTCCTCCTCCCTTGTCCTCTTTTGTGTCTACTTGAATGGCAGCGGCTGTGGAAGGAAATATTCCTATAGTCTCCTGTTAGTTTGTGAGTTGTCATGGCACCCTCCACCTCAATATTCAGAAATTCCATCAGTTGCGTGATGTTGCTTTCGGGAAACACTTGTCTCTTGGAGTAGATAAACCAGCATCGGACGATGTCTAATGGGAGGTCACGTAAAATCTTTGAGGCTAACATTCTCCCGTTGTTGTCACCCTTTTCTCCCAAACACCTCAAACCTTGAATTCTTCAATTACATTCAATATATGTTATATTCAATGATTCAGGGGATGCCTGTAACACAGGCTTTAGCACTTCGAGATAATCGAGATGAGTTTGACTAATACGATTCTTGTTGTTCCCATAGAGTGAAACCAGAAACCTTTTTGATTCCTCCCAGGCGTCAGTGGTTATTGGAATGCCTTTGACTAAATTCCTAGGCTTAGCTTCTAAGTAGCCGCGCATGTTTGTCGATTGTAGAGACTGACGGGTTGTTTTCTAAGGAGGATTGAAATTGTTCCAGGAACCTTAACCACTTCTCTACATCGCAGGAGAATAACTCCAATCGAATGTCTGGTAGCTTGACAGTGTGAGATATTGGTGTCGCTGTAATGGTTTGACCTGGAGCAGGCGTTGCGGTTCCGGCTGGCGAAACGACTAGTTTTCTTAAATATTTCGCTTAGCCTTGAGAAATGCTCTCTTAGCGATGGTCACGTATTTTTCACATCGTATGACATCCTCGTTGTACCCATCGTCGGACTAAAAATCATATATTTTGTCATCAAGGATTGTCGGGACACGTAATACTGCTTGAAGTCTTCTCAAACTATGTTCGTAATCATCTTTGGAAGTCGCATCATTAATTTCAGATCTGAATTTAGTGGTTAAACGTCTTTCTGTCACCCGTTTGTGTTTTAAACTGCGTAGCCGAGCTTCTTCTAACATTCCGAACAGCTCTTTACTTCGTTGGCATTGTATAAGTTCTGCAGATAGTCACAAGATGTTGTTTTGTAGGTAATCTACATCTCTACAAAGAGGCGTTGGCTTGATCTAGCTCACCAATTGACCATAAGATGATGAAGAAGTCGAATTGCTTACAAATTGAAAGCAAATTATCGTTGTTAAATTTTTATAATCCCAAATCATACACTTTTAAAATGGAAATTGTTTGCAATATTAACTATATTTAAATGATTAAATGTCCATATAATACTCATGTGGCTGCAGTGTCTACAGATGTAGCGGGTCAACCTGGATTTCATACGTTTACTTCAAGTTCTGCATCTACTAGCCCTCGCTTTCTTCTGTACTTCGACTACCGACATACTGATTTGGAACCTGCTTGCTAACCTGAAATCACCTGCCTGCAACTGGACTTTGCCTACCTGCCACTTGTCTTCGCCTGCCTGCTTGCCATTGGACATCACCTGCCTGCCACTGGACTTCGCCTGCCTGTGACTGTACTTCGCCTCCCTGGACTTCGCCTGCTACCGGTCCCCGCCTGGCTGCCTGCCCGTCTGCCTGCTTGTACTGGACGTCGCCTGCCTGCCTGCCTGCCCACCTCAACTAGATCTCGCAATGCCTGGCCCATCTAATGCCTACTGGACTTCGCCATGAAGAACAACAACTCATCCCTAGACAACTTCACCTCTACACGTGACTTCCGGCAGCCCTCGTCATCTTCGACACAACCATCTTCGACACAACGATCTTCGCAGACAGTCAGGGTATGCATAATCTTTCCGCTGTTGTTACTAAAGTAGTTCAACCATCATACAAATCATCCTGACCACAGAAGGCACGAGTATCAAAAGTCCTGATTCTAACCTACGTTCGTCACTAATAACAAAAGTGGACCCCACAATTTTCGGCGAAAATGCCACCATTTCATCCCTGAATCCCAAACAGAACAGACAGCCCCAACTACCTAGACGCCCACCCACTCTGACAGTAATGATCAGGGGAATTGACCCCACAATTTCCGACACCGAGGTGGAAGAAGAACTCAAATTAAAGACTGAACTTACCATATAGAAAGTGTTAAGAATATGAAACAATCAGGGACCAACCTCCATAGTACGAGTATTCACCAAATGTCCCACCACGGTAGACTTCCTACTATCCCATGGGGCAACTATATATTACCAAAGTCACCGTGTTGAACCATCTACGTCCACACCACCTCAGCCTATCCACTGCCAAAAATACCTACAGTACAATCATCATAACACACAAGAGTGCCGGAACCAACCAATTTTTCCTCACTACAAGGCAAATTATCTGCACAAAGACTGTCCCACTTTACAAACCACACCAACCTGCAATACTTGTAATCAAAACCTCCCTGCCTACTCCCTAAAGTGCAAAGCAAAACCCCCTGCCGAAAAACCCGAACTGACTGTGCCTATTCAACCCATAGATCCTCCCACCCAACCATCAAATGCCATCCGCCCTCCGCCTACAATTGAAGATGTCATCCGCTTCACAACTGTAGTTATACGCATACAAAACATTCATCCGTTCAGCCTCCAACATATCATACAGCAAATAATCCTAGCCGCCCGAAATATTTTCCACGTCAATGTAACAGCCACCTACTCTCAAAACAGTGCTAATTTTCTTTCCAACCAACCACAGAAACACTCGTTTAAACTATACACACACACTCACAACATGGAAATTGACACATACCAATCAGAGCAAGCGGGCCTTCCACCTGAAGGTATAAAGGAAGTTCGATGGGTGGCTAAGGCAGTCGAGGCGGTGACAGCCAGCTTGCGACAGTTACAAGATTCCTGATGAAGACGGCAGTGTTTCTACAACACCATCCGGCTGGACACCAGAGAGGATTTTGTTGCAACATAGTATGCAACAATATATGCTCTCTAAACATTAACAAAATCCTCTTTCAGAACCTCCTACAGTCATACAACATCTCAGCCTTTGCCTTGAATGAAACCTTCCTCCAACCGAATCATCGCACCCAGCTCACCCCTTTTGAACTTGTCCGATCAGATAACCCCATACTAATTGCTCAAGGCGGAGTTGCCATTGGATACCATCGCAACATTGCAGCAAAAATAAATCCACCTTTTAATATCCGAAAGGTACATTTATTAGTTACAGTTTTCCTCCCCTACTTAGCAGTCACCCTCGCTACCATCTACATTCGCCCAAATGAACCCCTTCCCTTCAAATTTCTACAGTACAAAGATAAAAAAATTTGCAATTACCTAATAATGGCCGATCTTAATATTCACTCCCGATCAGATCATGAAAAAAGAATACTTCGTGACAACATCGACGCCTTACGCGGACACGATATAGACAATAGAACTCCCAATATAATCATAACATACCTTTCCCTCCTTAGGTGCACCAGTGTCATAGTCCTCGATCCTATCGGTAGCGACCACCTATCAGTTCTCCTCAAAATAGCATAGAACTCACCACAACCCAGAAAACAGTTCGATTCAAATCAAACCCGCAAAATTCAAGATTATAACAAACCAACTGGACGGAATACAGACGACATATTTTCATCCCAACTTCCAACACGCTGACGATGTAACCAATACCACTGACTTCCTCCATGACACATTGACTTCCACAATTAAGACACATATCCCTATAAAATTTGCAAATCCTCATAAACCTGCTCTCCCTCCCCATGCAGTCCTACACCTCAAAGAATCCTGCCGCCTCTACAGAACATTTCTTGCCACACATGACCGGGATGCACTCACTCGACACAGACAGCTACAGTGACAAATACGAAACTAACTTACGGCAAAAAAAAAAAAAAAAAAAAAAAAAAAAACCTCAGCTGGCGAACCACTTGCGACAGACTCAACTCTACAATGATCATAAATTCAGGACAGTATTGGAATGGTCTCAACTGACTATCTGGAACAAAAACCGCAACTACCTATCCTATTATACGCAATAATCATCATATACCCGATGACGAATCCGAAGCTAACTTCTTCGCCACTCAACTTGAGCTAACCTTCTCCTGTCAACTAGAACCACACTTCAATTACAAGATGACTGCCGACATACACGAACGAACCGACACTATCCAACCGCCTTAATCCCAGACATTCAATATTACCAAACCAATCCACGACACGACATAAATTCACCCATAACAGCATGAGACATTCAACTAATTCTAAAAAAGAAACGAAACACTGCTCCCGGTCGCGAATTCATCACCTACTGCCACCTAGAAGAATGTCCACCTTAATTCCTACAAATCCTATCTATCCTTTTTACAATTATCCTATGTACCGACATCTATCTGGGAAAATGGAAAATGTCCAAAATTCTTTTTTTCCCTAAACCAAAGAAATCTAAATCCGAATCTTCCTCGTACCGCCCCATTAGCCGCACCTCCATATACAGTAATGTCTTCTAAACAATCCTAACCCACCAAATCCATCAAAATCTTAAACAGTTCCTTCCATTCCCATCCACTCAATCCAGTTTTCGACCTAATTACTCTGTAGACGACCAGCTTCTCCACCTGACACAACTTGTGACGAATCAACTAAATAGAAAGAAATCAGCCGTCTCCATTTCATTAGACGAGGAGAAAGCTTTTGACAAATTATGGCACTTCAGATTATTATTCAAACTTCAGACATACACGCTACCGATATCCTATGTCCGTCTTATTGCATCTTTCCTCACTAACCATCTAGCCTATGTCATCATTAACAACTGTCGCTCAGATAATTTACTCCTACCGCTGGTGTGCCTCAAGGCTCCATCCTCTCCCCACTCCTCTTCCTATTATATGCAGTCAATATTCCCCAACCCCTCGCTCCTCCATACCTCCTGCAATTCACCGACTACACAGCTTACCTCGCCTGCTACAAAAACTTGAAACAATCCGCCGAAGCACTGCAAAAGCACCTAGATAAATTCATTGAATGGTGCAATAAATGGAGACTGACAATAACCCACAACAGACTCAAGCTATTATTTTTGGACGAACCACAAGACGATTTAAACAGGATGACTTTAATATTAGAATATACGGAAAACGCATAAATTTGACAAAAACGGTAAAATACCTGGGACTGACGCTTGACCGCCAACTGACATGGTCCGCTCCCCTAAAGACGATTAAAGACAAAGTAAAATCACGACTTAATCTGATAAAGAGACTGACCGGCTATAGGTGGGGACTAGACGCTAAGACAGTACTTCATATGTATAAATCATTAATTCATACCAATTAGCATACGCCTGCACCGCCTGGATATCTCCCGCCCAGCCGACTACAAATCATCGAACGCCACGCACTCTGCCTCGCCTACATAATCCGCCTACACTTTCCTAATCATTCCCTGTATGACCGAATCCCCTTCCCACACTACCTCCTCTTCCTCGAACGCCTTAGAACCTCCTTTACCGCACGCCGAAACAACACACACAACCCACTTTGTACACCACACATCACAAAACCCGACTGGTTAAAACTGTATTTCAAACATGTACCACCAGCACTCCACCTATATGCACTACACATATTAAACAACAGAAACTTTAACTACCTCCACATACCCCACGAACACATCCGACCCGACATATACCCATCTCATAAAACCTAACAGCCAATCGAGAATAAAAATGTTTCCAACAGAAAAAAGCAGCTACCAATATACCCGGCAATCTTGCCATTGTACCAACGTAACAAATACATAATCATTTTGTACAGCATTATGCGTGGAAATATGTAATAAAATAGCAAAATACCAAACTGATGATAAATATCATACACTATTACATACAGAAATATTGTATAAAAGTAATACAAAATATATTGTAAAGAAAATGAAAGAATGATAAATGGTTGTAAGAGAAGCGTTTCTTGTAAGAAAAAATGTAGGTTGAAGAGCGGGCGTCACCCGCTGCCAGCTCAGCCCCAACAGGGGAAATGAAATTACAAATAAATAAAAAAGAAATGAAAAAAAAGCACTGTCTAGAACTTACGCAGGTAGGTTACGGTATTGTAGCTATTGTTCAGTTCACTTCCATTCTAAAGTTTCCTCGTAGCGAAGACATAGTAACGTGTGGAAATTGTGCATTGTATTAAACTCCTTTAACATGTTCCAATAAGCTTCCTTACCGGGTTTCGGCACCATAAAATACCGTGGATTTAATCTTGTAAACAAATATGTGCTTTTACTGTTCTATTATCTCTAATATCTCTCTGACTACACTACTAGCACACTGTAGTGGCCAGGAACGTAACTACTAGCTAAATACAAGCTGAGTCCATACATGAGCTTTGCTTTAAGCTACAGTCGCATACGGATCTAGTCTAGCAGCTACGAGAGTGCTTCCTTATTTACGTGTGTGGTCGGTAGTGAAATGAGTCTACAGCGGTGCGAGTGGCCATGGCACCAAGTGAGTATATTGGTGACAACTAGTTCTAGTAGTAAACAACATCTGAAACCAAAAGTAGTTGTTAAATTTAAAGGAATCTAAGCGAACGTCAGAACAACTAAAGTTCTTCGGGAGCATCAAAGCGCGTAAAGAAGTCGCAATGACGGAGGCTAGTGGTGGCATTACAGCCAAAATAACTGATGTTAATCAGGAACTATTTATTTACCTATCAGAGCAGGATATGTCGGATGCTACAAAAAATAAGATGGAAGAATCTTTCTTGGACAGCGAAGAAGAAGGGAAATACAACCTCAGAAAGAAGCATAGAGCCACCAATAGAAGAGGATGATCTAAAGAAAATAAAGAAGAACCAACGACGTCAGAAGTATTACTAAATACTAATAAGGAACAAATTATAAAACAGATGATAACATCGCAGCAGCTACCATTTCATCTTGCAGAGCGGGTAAGACTAGAAGTGATCAACTGAAGCCCGTTATCCCAAGTCAAGGCTGGTATAAAGAAAAACCGACTTCACATCCTCAACAGGGTGGAGGCAGTAGTTTCGTGTGAAACAACGATTTCTTACAATCGCTGGGACTAAAAGCATATATCCCTACCAGCAGGGAAGTGTGTAATGTGTCACGCTCTCCTGCCGAGGGGGTTTCTTCAAGAATCTGCATAAGCTGTGACCGGTGCTGATACAGTTTATACTACCTAAATTGGACCCTTGAATTGATAGGTTTCTATAAATTGGCCACCAAGCTGTTAATTTAACCTGTAACAGCTAAAAAATTGTACAGTCAAATAAAAGGTTCTCTTCATAAGACACTGTATATTCTGAAAAATTGGTACCTTAACTGGTATCAGTTGTAAGCCTAAGGAAAGGCATCTCTTCTACACGTCCAATATCGAAGACAGCATGTAGATTAGACTCACTCACTAAAGACCACAACTTCGATAAACCTTTCACTACTACCCCCTAGTTGGTGAGAACTTAAGAAAATCCCTTCAGTTCATGATAATATTAGTAGTAGTCCACCCCCGACTGCCAAATGTTAGACGACGTTGTTGCCGAAGTAGCAAATGCTACGGCCCTCGCGCCTTCTAGGAGGCCTCGCGCCTCCTAGGGGGGACCCCGCGAGGCTAGATAGGCGACTTTTTTTTTTAGCTCTACAATTCCCCCGGAGGGCAAAAATCTATGGCCTCTTCTTCACATGCTACGGGCCCCGCGCTGTCTTAATCCGGCCCAGCCTCCGCTGGTTAACTTTTATAGCCTTGGCTAATCTTTCGCCGAATTATCATAGAACAATGGTACATTGCTGCGGGGAAGTACTGTTCCCTGGTGAAATAACAAAATCCCACATTCTCGTCGTACACTAATTTTACTCGGAATTTACCGAAGTTTTGATATGTCATAGTTTAATTTATTTACAATCTTTTGCAATACGACAAATTTTCTCGTAATTATTCTCGTTTAAGAGTTATTCATTTCCAAAAGTCACACATTGTGATTCCATTACATGTCGACACTGAAACTTCATTTTTCTTACTTTAAATTACCTCGGAACTGTTATATTATTATTATTAATTGAATTTTTCTCTCTCAATTAAGCCTACATTTATCTTCCTAGTTCTTTTATCCAAAAAGTTCAAATTCTTTTATATATATATATATCCTTAAAAAAAATTTAAATCACACAAAATAAACCTTAAAATGATTGTCATTCTCTGCTTTCTTAGTGGAAATTAATGCAACAGAATTCATTATGACTGAAAACAACCTTATATGAGACTTATGTCTTTTACAAAAGTGCTTTACTGTTATGAAAATGGTTATAAAATTTCTTTATGATACAACTGTATGAGGTTGCTCCCCTTCTTAATTGTTTTAGCAAGATAATGAATATATAACAAGGTTATGTTCTGAGCTGCAGAGTACTATTGAAAATGATTATAAAAGTTATTTGCTATATGCATTATATGTAATAGGCCACCTGCTGAATTGTTTAGGTAAGATAATTGATATAAAACAAAAGGTATAATTAAATACATCCCTACAGACCTCAATGAAGAAGAGTTAAGAAGAAACACTAAATCAACTGCTCCGATAGTAGGTGTAAGACGATTTATTAAAAAAATTCGTTTGGATGGAAAAGAGAAAACAAATTCTTTACAGTCGGTTCTACTCACCTTCGAAAGCCAATTTTTACGGATTGAAGTGGAGTTCTTCTATCTAAGATTTAAAGTAACTCCATATGTCTACCCCGTGGCCCAAAGCTTCAAGTACCAAAGATATGGTCACATCTCCACTAATTGTAGAAGTAAAGAGAGATGCCAAAAATGTGGTGAGGAACATAATATCTCCAGTTATCACAACGGGGTTAACAATTGTGTCAACTGTGGCTGTGATCATAAGGATATCGACAAGGCATACCGGGCGTGTTGGGTGAATGGTTAACGTTCTGGCCTCGCATTCGGGAGGACGCGGGTTCTAATCCCCGTCCGGGCATCCAGTTTTGGGTTTTCCATGGTTTCCCCAAATCACTCCAGGCGAATGTCGGGATGCTTCCTTCAAAAAGGCCATGGCCGAATTCGTGCCCGTTCCTTGTCCCCAGTCCCATCCCGCCTCTTATAACCTTAGCCATTGACGAGGCGTTAAGCAATAAGTAAAAAAAAAAAAAAAAAAAAAAAAAAACCACACACACAAGGCATGTCCAATAACAAAACAGCAAGAAGTGCTGAAGCAGACACATGCGCTTGGTAGCAAAATATCAATGGGGAAAGATACGAAAACAAACCAACCGAATTCCCCCCCACCTTTTTTACAGTCTAAAACCTATTGCACAGCACCTGCTGTTGAAATGACTATCACTAATAGGGAGTTACCTCAAAAAAGAAAATCACCAGAAAAAAGAGAAACAAGTGCGGCCCAGATGGCGGGGCCAGCTCACAAGGAACTGGATGTTGAAAGCATTAGCACTATAGTGAAAATTATGATTAAAACTATTATGCGACAGTTGAAAGGAAATATTCCCAAGGCAGTGATACAAGGAATTCAGGAAGAATCCACCTGGAATATCATGCAAGAAATGAGGGAATTGGGAGCGAGTGATACTCCTATAGAGATATGTAATATAACTGATAATAATGGATAGAAAGTAGTAATTTACAACCATGCAATGGAATGCCAGTAACCTACTACCAAAATAGAACGACTTACAGAGAATAATTGAAGAGCACGCTCTACATGTTCTGCTGATTACAGATACATGGTAATGTAGGGACACTAATCTATATATCTATAAATGAGAAAACGAGAAAGTTCGGATGTGTGTTTGGATGTACGTCTGGAATCTATAACGTCATAATAACTCAACATATTTAAATGAAATTTGGCATGAAGTCAGTTAATTGCGTGCGAAGTGACATAGGATAAATTTTATTCCACAGAAACGCACAGTTCTTTTATAAATTGCCATTAATATCAATTCGCAAACAACAAAGAGTTTCCTACTTCGTAGACAGCCATGCAACGTTTACTCTTTGCTTTTTACATAAATCGCAAACACTACTTTTCAGAAATAAAAGTGAAATCCTTCTTACATATGCAAGTTTGTGTTTAGTTTATAAGCCATAAAACCGATGCACTTGATAAACAATAGTTTGGAAGCAAGAATTATAAGTATGTACTTAACCTTAAATTTAAAAAAAGGTAGGTACTGTTGTTAAGTTCGCAAAGAGATGTTTTCATTTGCGTACATAAAATAGTATGACATATCAAATAATACACCATAATTGAAAAAAGCAACGTAAAATGCTATGAGTATACCAGCACGAAAGTCGGTTAACTAAAAGTGCAAAATGTCGTAGTTCTATCTCGGTTTAATTTATTTCCTCTTTCTTCTTTCTTACTAAACAGTCTGCGAGTAGTTTACGTCGCGATACATCACGTCACACCGTTACGTAGTGCTTATTAAAGTCTCTTAAATAACTGATAACTAAATTCCTCTTGCCTTTTGCTGTGACAAGAAGGTTTTGTTTTCATTCTGGTCCAGGCAGAATTTCAATCTAACCACAATCCCCGCTACAAAATCAAAGCCTCAATCACAGGCGCATTGATACGATAATTTTATCTTAAGTTATTGATGTGTATCGCGACGTAAACTTGAACCTACAGTCACTGTATTACAAATTATTTTGCCGAAATTTAAAACTTAACTAACCCTTTTATATTTTTTGTTCAGAATTTTTGTAAAAATAATAGAGACTATGATTCACGAAACTGCTTTTTACTTACTGTTCAATATTCTGCAATATCTATCGAATGCTACACTTAAAACGAATATATTCAATGGGCTAATGTAGAAACTTATTGTTTCGTGAAGTAACAGCGGAAGTCGTTTTCAACACAATTTACACGGATCATATGAAAGCTGCTTACTTATTACTAATAATAACTAAGTTCCTTCTGCCTTATGCTGTAACAAAAATCAATCTGGTCCAGGCTTCATCTCAACCAAACCACTATCTCTGTTAATATTGCCGCTACAAAGTAAAACTATACGAACACACCTCAATACATTAAATGTAATTATACACCTTACTAAATCACGAGCAGTAACAGTCACTTTATCGAGATGTTAACTTGACCAGCAATATTAACGAAAGTTGTCTTTGAGTTGTAAAGAATTATGGACTTTCCGTTGTACACTGTAAGTTACAAGCATTTCAGTATAATTTTTTCAATTGCGTTACTCCAATAACTGTCATGATACTGATGACATACTTCATGCGGCTGATTGTAGTTTCAGATGTATTCAGTATTTAATTTACTGCGCTTTCACGGTTCATTTACTATCGCGATCTGAAATGAGTCAAGTTTTTTTTGCCATTCGTAACGTCACTAACATGGAATATAGTTAATGCATTATTGCGCGAGTGATAGAAGCTTTGATTTTCTAGCAGTAATATTACAAGAGTTTTTCAGCCTGGGCCAGAATAACTGAAACATTATTAGTTATTTTATGAGCGCCATTTTAGTGACGTCGTGTATTGTTTTGTTCCGATATTGTATCAAAAGATTTATAATAAGCTTAGATGATTTAGCAGAACACGCGGCGATGCCCGAAGTAAATTTTTGAAATTTATAAATATTTTATTCAGGTAGTGGAATGGCAGACAAGTGGAGTGGTAATTTGCCGGAAGACATTCAATTCTGTTGGCAAATTGAGAAACCAATTATGAAGAAAAAATCAATTACTATTTTAACACTGAAATTTATATTTTAGCGCAGAATTAATGGATCCACACGAATGGACTATAGTAAACTGGTCTACAGGCAATTCAAATGTTTCCACAGATAAAGAAGCCATTACCACAATACCACTGATCATTATGGATAAAAGGATCAATTACTACTATACATAATGCTATAATATCTAAATTTCTGTTGATGGAACCAATATATCCTCAAAACAAAATCAATATTCAAAGAGTTAAGTTATCTTTTTTTAAAGATTTTTTTCAGGTATTCAATGCAAATCAAAATATTCATTTTTAGTATTGCAATTTTTTTAACGGAAATGAACGTTCTTGGGCCGCTTATGTATTTATTTTATGTTTAGATGTTAATATTTTTGTTGTTGATATTTAGTCGATTCCGTCAATGTATAGCTAATATTTTGACGTTTTGAGCTTCCATTAATTAAAACTAAATTAATTTTTATTCGCGAGATGAAATTAGTAATTTTAAGAGATGCTGGGTAAACGAAATTCAAATCTTTCAAAGAAATGTAAGAAAACTAGGGCTATGAAAATAGCCAAAACCTAGGAGACAAATCCCCAATATTTATATACGGATATATTAAACTGAAAATACTCCTAATAAACAGAATATTTTTATCATTTTAAAAATTCAGTGAAGTAGTTGTGGAATATGAATAAATTTTTGTTATTTTATTGCAATATTTATTACTACTATTACTAATAAAAATAGCTCTAAAATAAATGGTATGGTCGTACTGAGCTGGTGACAAGGCTTCTTTACATCTTCGCAATCAGCCCCTTTAGTAGCCTCTTAACATAACCCAGTAAACCTACCGGACATATAGGACCCACAGTTCAACACGGAATCAGAACTAAGTGAGCATTCTAGCGTAATTCACATCACACAACAACCTGTGCCAGAGGTGAAAGTCGAGCTAAGGACCTTTAAAAATCCTCGCCGAGACTGTGATTCAAGATGGGGACTTTTCTATCTCCAGTTGACGCCCTAATCACTGAACAACCAGACCTCTCAAGAAAATCTTATATTACAACACTCTTCAACGCGGACGAAGTCGCGGGTAACTGCTAGTATAAAACATAAAAACTATAAATCTATAGGAGAGACAGGGGCAATGAATTTGGAGGACTATCAGGTACTTCACTGCCCACCATCTGATGTGGCAGGCAGGACAGGCGGATCATCAGGGCGAAGAACTCGCGTTGGCTATAAGTTCATCATCTCTTACTGTGCTCAATAACAAGCATGGAACGAGACTCTGGATACCATATCAAAGAATCACCTGATATTTCACTGATATCGGCATGCATGATGACCAAGACTTAGAGGAAGATGCTACAGCATATATTAGGAAGCGATCATCTTGTAAGGGGCTAGGAGTGATGTTGGGGGTAGAATATCAGTAGAATAACACTCCTTAACTAACAAACTTACTTCTCCAATAATTTTTCATACTAAAAATGTTTTTCTGAAAGTTCACAAATTGTAGACCGTGAAAATGCACTTGGAGTTTAATCAATTGTAAATTATTTCGGACGCCACTCTCATAATTACCTTCTGAGAGACAAGGAATAAGTTCAAACTAAGAAATAAAATCAATGTTGTGTTTGTCACTATTGTTACATTCTGAAATTAAACCACAAAGTTCGATACAGTTGATTTTTAGGCTATCGAAAATACTTTAACCGGAAGAAAGCAAGTTATGAACCCTAGGAAGTAGACAGAAAATCCCTCAAGTAGTTTAAAGTTACTTAAAAATTGCTAAGTTCGCACTCAACACTTCAAAATCCATCATGGCGTATACTTAAACATGCTTTCAGTCACTGGCGCAAGTTAAAATTTCCAGATTGCTACCAAAAGTTACGCAGTTCCGACCCGATCAACATCCCGACGGCTTCTCAGAGACGGCTTCTCTGAGAAAACTCGCTACACCTCGTTATATAAGCTCGTAATATATCCTTGATTCCTTGCGCGTCACATGACTTGTTGAAAATAATGCTCTAAAATTTCCTCTCCCCTCGACTTCAGCTTCTAACAGGATTTAGTACCCAACATTCTAAGCACTTTTCCCCTCTTAGTATTTCCTCGAAACGTTAACAGATTAGCCGTAATTAATATTCTTCTGAAGCCATGTGTCACCGTGACGTCACCATCAACGTCTTCGAATTTTAGTGGATTCCCGTTTTTCAAAATAACCACCATACCCAAAACTTCACGAAACCCATATGTTTCCTTGAATTGTGTCAAAAATAAAATTCGTATCCCAAAATAAAAATTTGTCTAGTGTTCCTTATTCTTGGATACATGTCTTAAAAGTATCCCCGATCCTGTACGGTGTCTGGTTGAGCTGTAAAAAATTTATTTGTGTTTTCAGTGTATGTTTAGAGATGTAGTGTTATTTTAGAATTGCTGTCCCATTTTATCCTCTGATCGGAACTGCTTTAAAAGTTTATCATGTTGTTCGGAAGGGATGAAAGTTAAGAAAATCGTGATGTTTATGTTCAAAATGTGTTTAAAAGTGTCGATTACCATTTTCGGAAGTTGCCGGTTAATTAAAATTTAGTTTTTTACCATTATAACGGCTTTAAACGGAGTATTTCGCATGAAATGCTACCGAATTCTGTTTCTATGAATTTATTATTATTTTAAACGTTCTTTACCGTGTTGAAAAGTATGTGGAAACACCGATATTATCTCGAAATGAAAATTGACTATTAACAAGGTGGATTATGACTGATTTCACTAATTTCGGTAAGTCTAAGGATTATTTACTATTCTTAAATGTTTACTTATGGCTATTATTATATGTTTAATGACTTTTCTGCCTTTAAAACGCTTTCTGCTCTGAATTAAGTTGCAGTATCAGCTTCTATATGAATTCCAACCCCCATATCTGTGGCACTAAGGTTAACAACCTTGCAATATTTAGAGAGTTTACTCCCTCCCCCCCCCCCATGCTATCTCTCAAAAAGTGTAGAATTTACTGAAATTCTAGTATGCTTACAATCTGATCCTGAAAATAACATTGGTTTCCCCTACAGACCCCAAGACAATTCCATCAAAAAGGCGCTGGAACTGCAATAAAGTCAACTGGAACCAATATCAAGAAAAAATCAGTTTACAAATGGAGTAATTAATCTCAGATACAGATTACCTACAACGACGGTACAATGACCTGGAAATAATAATAATTAAATCAGCAGAAGAGTACATCCCAGAATACAAAGTAAGTGAAAGAAACAAGATCATCAGAAAACCTTGGTGGATTAGCAAATGTTCTAGAGTAATTGCAAGGCGCCACCTAGCAACCAAAATGTATAGAAAAGATCCGACGATTCAAAACTTCACGATACTCAGGCAGACAACAGCAGAGGTCAGAAATACCAAAAGGAAAATGAAGACATAAGAATGGAGTATCTTCTGCTCTGGCATCAAATACGCCATTTCGTCACAGGAAATGTGGATGAAAATAAGATAGTTTACTCCTAACAACGTATACTACCGATGATGGTTTGGCGAAACAATTCTTAGAACTAACAGCACCTGCATATATACCTTTGGATATAGAACGAAACGCACATCATGAGTTCAATGAAAACAGGAATAGAATGATACGCCTCCAGGAGACGATAGGATCACTTACTCCATGATTAACAAACTCCCTCAAGCAGCCAAATAAAAATCCTAAATCTCTTCAACGACATGATGCAATCATCATATGTTCCTGAGCAGGGGAGAAACATTGTAATAATTCCTCTACTAAAGCCGAACAGGACCAAGAGTGACGCCTCCTCTTATCGGCCCCTATCTTTAATGCCTTGCTTGGTTAAATTAATCTGTACTACTCGTACATCAAGAATAGGATGGAATGGCACATAGAACACCATCGAAGGCTCGATCGTCGCAGTATGGGATTCCGTAAGGATTTCAGTACAATGGACACCATTAGTACGCTAGTTACTTATATTCAATTGAGCTTTGTCAGAAATGATTGCCTTCTAGCAACGTTCCTAGACATAAAAGACGCTTACAACAATCTCCCGAGAGCATTATTTGTAATCTCCAGATTGATATCCTACAGGATAGCAATGGAAGAGATGGAGAGTCCAAATAAATTGATTGCTTAGTGCTGCAATTACCTTACACGCGGAGTGAATACCATACAAACTGCAGAAGGGAAACGAATCATCCAACATGTCTACCAGGCCATTCCACAGGGTGATCCAATGAGCCCAACCCTCTTCAACATTTATAGGACGAAGGTGTGCATCGACCTACCAGTAATTGTGACCTTCCTCCAATATGCCGACAATTTCGTCGAATATGTCTCACATCCAGACAAAGAAAAAGCGAGACTGATTTTAGAATCCACAGCTAGAGCAATCCTAGAAAGGCTGAGACAGAGAGGGCCAGAGCTGACAATTCAAAAAAGCAAAATATGCATCTTCACTCACAGGCACTCTCAAGAAGATGATTTTAAAATAACTGTAAATAGCATAGTTATGGATCTGGTGAAAGTGTTAAAGTTCCTTGGAATATGGCTCGACTTCAAGCTCACGTGGCAAAAAAATATATTAGAGATAAGGACTTCTTCCCTATTATGAATAAATATGCTGAAGGCCCTTGCTTCCTGAGTTGGGGAGCTGATCCTCGCTTATTGCGCAGTATGTACTTAAGTCTTGTGAGAAATTGACTCGACTATGGTGGTTTTCTTTATGACAACACATGCAAAACCCTCCTGAGGAAACTTGACACTGTACAAGGAGCGGATAATAGGTGGATTTATTAAGACCACTCCAATAGCGGCGATTGAGGCAGAAACAATAACTCCTCCCCTAGATCTACGTAGAAGGAAGATAGGGATTAAATTTTGATTAAAGGTATGCTCCAAAAAAGAACACGTCCTTTTGAAGAAAGTACAGATTTTAACACACGAGATTCAAAGGAAAACTCCAGACCCTCACAAGATGCCAAGACTGGTATTCTATGGCCAATTAACAGATGAGTGAAGTATCCACACAACAGAAATTAGCGACCTATATTCTGATGAGGAACCATGGCAAAAAGTGGTCGTATCCTCTCGTGTTCACCCAACCCTCATATTAAATCTTTTACTGCATTCCAGAAGAAGCAAAACAAAAGACAATGGAAATAATCAGCACCAAGTGGAAAGGCTGGTCCTAAATATTTACGGATGAATCAAAGGGGGAGGAGGAGGCTTGTTAATCTACCTATGTGGATCCGGTGGGCGAATTCGTCGAAGTATTGCGGGTACCGGACCAATTTTCGAGTTTCTCGTTAGAATTATTTGCTATCCTAAAAGGGAAACAGTATCTTCAAAATAAATATTTAAAGAAAGCAGTCATCTGTTTTGGTTCTAGAAGTGCAGCAGATGTAAGGCTACAATGGGTGCCACCACGTAGGGTTGCCAACCGTCCGTTTTTCGGCCGGACTGTCCGGTTCTAAAGCGATTTGTCAGTGTCCGATTCGCTACATGCGACCTGACGCAAAATGTCCGGTTATTAAAAAATTCCAAAAAGTTATTGAAATAAACAAGGTCGTCTCGCTCCTTATTCCCCTCCCGCTGAACGTAATACAACTGTTTCACTCTGTATTCAAAAGTTGACTACAGTTGGTCGCATATCTGACAGTCGTTAAGCGATTGGTTTATTGTCTCAGTTACCAACCTTGCACGTTACATACATAACATACTACATAATGAGTGATTTGCCAAAGAAAGTACGGAAACATTATTGTTTCAGAGAGGAGTGGCCATCAAATTACGAATTTAAAAGAAAACGATATTGTCAAGTGCGTAAAATTAATTTTACTGTAAAATTTTACGGTATAAAAGCAGTGAAACATACAGAACGACATGTAACAAAAACAATTTTAACGTCTAAAACTGCAGTTTTAACCTTCTTTTTTTTAAGTGGCTTTTCAAAGAAGATACTGTTTCTTCTGCAGAGGTTTTGTTGACATACCATGGAGTAAAGTATCAGCATAGTTATTTATTTCAGGATTGTGGTAAGAAATTACTACCGCGATTACTACCAGATTCCAATATAGAACAGAAAGTACTTTGCGGCCACACAAAATGTGAGTCAATTGTGGAAAACATATTAGCACCAAACTCTTTATCTCTAATAATAGAGGAAATTGCAAATGTACCTTTTTCGATTGCCTGTGATGCATCTGATAAAGATAGCTGTAAATTATTTCCCGTTGCAATTTTTTTTTTATTTATTTTTTTTATTTTATTTTAACAAAGAATTAGGTTTCTATGAAGATCATGATGAAACCTCTGCTACTATTACAAATAATCTAAGGAAATGCGTTGAAGATGTTTGTTTGGACTTAAATAATTTAATTGCGTATGGTGCCGATGATTGCTCGCTAAATTTTTGAAAAAAAAAATCAGTTTTTGTTAATTTGAAAGATTCCCTTAAATAAAAACACTTAATAACGATTGTTTGTTGCACATTCTGCATAATACGGTAAAGATGGATTGAAAATGTTATTGTATGATGTCGAATCTGTAGTAATAAAAGTTTTTAATGAATTTTCAAGCAGTGTAATAAGATTTCCGCATTTGTAAGATATTTTTGAAATTTTAGATACTAAATACAGCACCCTCTTGCGGCATGTTCCAACAAGGTTTTGCACTGTACTACTGGGAATTGATAGACCTCTATATAAATGGACGATTGAAAAAGTATTTTTTGGAACAGAGCAAATATGAAGTTAATTCTGTTATATGGTCATCTGAAAATAAAACTTTCACTCTTCCAGAGGCGTACTTGTTTTATGTGCCCAATGTTATAAGTTTACTGAATAAAAACATTAAACTGACAGAGTGTGATAACATAAATGTAACAGAAGTTTACAACATATTTTGGAGACTAAAAGTGGAGTTAAACGACAGGGTTCAAAAGAAGTTTTTTGGATTTCATCTGTCTCAAAATATTGCAGCCCTATTCTTATGTCCCTGGTGAGATTAGCCCAAAAAAAGAAAAGATGATATATAAGTGTTCTTAATCCCGAACATACGTTTCGAAGAACGCGGATTCAAATCCCCATCCGGCAATCGAGATTTCGGTTTCCCATGGTATCCCTAAATCAATCCAAGCGAATGCCGGGATGGTTCCTTCAAAATCTGTTGTCAAATTCCTTACTATTCCTTATTCCAAATCCTCTACCACCTCCAATTCCCTCGACGTTGAAAAGGCATAAAGTTGTAAGGAGGTATAGATACTATATTTCCCACGCCAACTTTTTGTTCCTACCTTTTACAAATTTCTCCACCCGTCAAATTACTTTTTTATCCACCCCAATGGTTTTTACATTGCCGGAAGACTAATTATGACTCGATCATATCCCATTAAGTGGAATAATTAGCACTGGGCTTCTCCAAAGCATTAGGAAGAGTGACCATAAAATGGTTTGTAAAGAAAGTAAACACCATAGGGGTGGATGAAAAAGTGATCACTTGATCAATGTTTTACGGATTCTCACTTGATTCTTTAAATTATGACGTTGTTTCATTTATATACTATCTCTATGTGATAGATATTAATTTAATAATTCTTTATCACATATACTATTCGAGTTTACATTACATTGCATTACATTTATACAAAATTACTAATGGGATTGGGAAAAACATTGGGCATAGAAATTTCTTAAAACATTATGTCAAGCGATGAAGAAATACCAGTGTATACGACAATGATCTCTTCAATTTTACTGACCTTTTCAATATTCAGTGCTAAATCGTTAAGAACCAGTTTATCAGGTACTAAGGTCACACGTGGATGCCGAAGTACCTTCTCACAGTTAAGTATTCTCTCCTGCTTGCTCTCTGATACCAGTGTTAGGTCAGCAGTTAAGGAGAGTCCAGAAGCAGGATCGAATACCATCTCCGAAAATATCAGAGTTTTAGGAGGGACAGTTCCTATAAAGTAGAAAAATTTTCAATTAATATCACAAAAGCTTTTATTTACCTTAAAAATGTGGTAATTATGAGCACAAACTATTTATCATCTACTCTCAACGATTCTGTTGATACTATAATACCAAGCAGAAATTTTTAGATAATTAATGGTTAATAATAAATACTATACAAGGAAACGGAATGTTTCCATCGACACATAATATCACTAAACTGCATTTCCTGAGAGATATACTACAACTGAAAGATTTTTCTTTAAATGGAGCTAATACCAATCACAACTTGTAGTTAGGAAGAAATGATGAATTGGAGTGACTACTGAGTATATTATACATTTTTTCTGTTCGTTATTAGTGTTTTAATAGTCTATAATTTCGTTATATGAATATTAATATCATGGAATAGTTGCTCAAGTTTTTTTACTAGCAGTAAGTCGACTACATTTCTGGAAAGTAATACTATGGTCTATTCTTAAATTGTATGGATGTGGAAATTATTTGAATCCTCTCTTGCCAACTTTTTTGTATAATTTTGCCTCATTTTTGTGTTTTGGGTCATTTCCTGAGTTGTTAGTTACATATTTAAGTCCACTTGCATGATCAGTATATTATTCACTTCACTGATTTGTTGGTGATGCAACTTTTTTTCCGGAGCATTAGTTATATAAAAAGCATTATATAAGCGTCTGTTATATGTAAAATCAAGTTGAGGTAGTCCATTTGTTTTCTCCTCTAGCTGTTCGTTAACGAAAGTCACATTTCTGGGACCATCATCAGTATATTATTCACTTCACTGATTTGTTGGTGATGCAACTTTTTTTCCGGAGCATTAGTTATATAAAAAGCATTATATAAGCGTCTGTTATATGTAAAATCAAGTTGAGGTAGTCCATTTGTTTTCTCCTCTAGCTGTTCGTTAACGAAAGTCACATTTCTGGGAGCTGTATCAAAAAAGTGCAGCGAATGTGGCAGTGTTCACGTCGCAGCAGCAACACCTATGACAGATTCTTCTCTATGAGCTATAAAACACAAGATATATGCATGTTGAGATTCAAACCTTTTTCCTTAACTGCTTTATTTATAAGGATTCTGTGAACTTATCCGTCTATTGCAGCTAAATAAAAAACTTCGTTTTTTGGCAGACGCGTTTCGATTTATTTAATCATCTTCAGTGCCCTAGAACAGTTTTATTTACATTCTTTGATCTTGTTTAAAATATGTTTATAATTCTAATCTGTTAATAAGTACAATGAATGTTACATTCTACTTACAGTTTTTGTTTCTTGTTTTTACATTGAAGTCAAGGGAAGTTCCATTTCAGTGCTTTTTCTATTGCTTTTGTGTGTTCCGCACATACACTGTGGTGTGTTTATCTTCATTTTTAGAAACGCACTATTGTTTACGCACTTCTTGTCTGTGTAACCATTGTACGAGCATCCTATGTATGTGGCCTTACACTGTTGGCAAGTCAGTTTATATTTTCTTCTGTGTTTCTGTTGAGCTGTTTTTGAATGGTATTGTCAGTTCTGAAAGCTATATTTATTCCAATTTTTCTAAAAATATTGCTGATCCTGTGTGTATTTGTGTTCAGGTATGTCATTGTTTACCATTGCTGGTTCTCTTTTTGTGTGGTATTTGTGAGTGTGGTTTGGAGATTTTGTTGGGTCTTGTGTGTTTGTTGATTATATTTGTATCTTTGTTTTTTAATTTTGTCATTCATCTTTGGCACCATGTTTGTGTTATAGCCATTCTTGGATATATGAATTCAAAATACCTGAGGATATAGATGCAATGAAATCATAATGGTTGTACCGACATGATATTTTGTACACTGTAAGTATTTCGATGTCTAGTTCCGCCATTTTCTTCAAGAATCAATCTATCTACTGTATACTGCTCAATGGACTGAAAGCTACTGAGTGAGATCAGAAATATTTTTCCAGTGGGAGAGACCACAAAACCCTTTTCCCGAAACATGGTGAACTTCCCTTTATATACTGCTGAACACACATTATGCCTTAGTAAAAGGTGTAGGCGATCACAGGAACGGATTGTAACGGGATCAATCGGTCTATGACTACCTATTAACATAATACTGTATGTATACAGACGCAAAAGAAACGTTTGAAGACGTAAGGGCAAAAGGAAAAAAGTTCTGTAATATAGAAAATCAGTCCGTGTGATGCAGTAGTTCTCATATAACTGGCGTGATTTCCTTGAAGCAGGTGATATCGCATGCAAGGTCGCCAGCGTAATCGGGAATGTGTGGAAGTATGGCGCCATAAAATGTACCAGCTAGTGCATCTCTCTGTAGGGGTAGAGCGACTGATTTGTCGGATGGCTGTGTGTATAGTCTGTACTCAGTCACAATAGCTAAGACTTGCGATGTATTCTTCTTCCGCCAAGCTGTTAGTCTTTTGTGCTTGTCTAACACCTAAAAATATTAACTGTGGGCTGCATGGGAACGGAGAACATACGGCTTGCATTCGTTGAATGAAATATTGAAGTCGTTAACCAATGCTTATTGCAACACTGGATACTTGGTTACAAGGAAAATACATCTGCCACTTCACGCGCTCGTAATGCCAGCAAACTAAGTATGTTGTAGGAAATATCCTACGACATGTGTAAACGAGAATCTTGGCGGGAATCGCGTCCGATCGGTATCGCCCGATGCCGAGCTTGTCGCTCCTAGAGATCAGACGCGAATGTGGAAAAGTTACAAGTCGTTCTCCGCAAGTTGACCTTCGCCACGCGTGCTATTCTGCCACGCGCGTAAAATTTCATGCTGAGCAATGACAGAACATCCGCTCAGCTTCGGCGGCACATACGACTCGCTCAGACTCGACAAATAAAATACAAGATTTTTAATATAATAAAAATGCGTCCCTTACATCCTCCCACAGCTGAGGAATCGTGTACCTCCTGGGACATGCCTTGGGGTCTCAAAATTTCTGAGAATCTCTACTAGCAGTTTGCTCGACATTATGTGCGTTTATAAAATTATAACTCAAACATGAAATACAAGAAATCATCGCACTAGTGATTAAATCATTGCCTAATTGACTATAGTCTATTTCAAATGGTTTGTATTTAGAATAATCAGTATAGAGCAATTTTTGTGTAAACAATGGGTTTATGCAACTGCAATATTGAATTATCTCCATGAACAATGTTGGTTATAAAGTGGCTCACAATTAATTCCGCTACATTTGAATATGTTATTAGGCAAATCTAAGCAATTGATAAGAATGAATTAAAATGTATTACATGTTTATCGTCAAACCTAAATACTATCTTATTAAGCTACTAAATCCCCATCACACAAAAGAATGAAATTGTTTCAGCTAAGTCAACATATATAAAAGCTTTCATGTAATTATGAAATCCATAAAACAATTTATAAATACTGTCATATGACTGCTAGAGTTCAAAAATATTTCTGATATTTTATCATCATAGCATTGAATCATCTTAACTAGTCATTATACCTATTCCCCAAATACTTCCCTTTGAATTATATACATCACATACAAAATAATATTAGTAATGAAAAATGAATGATTCTATCAGTTTCTATAAACATATCTTCAAGAACTGTTTTCTTTTCATTTTCTGTTTTTTCGATTGAGGATTATTGCACTGTTTCAATGGTTAGTAAGGATATAAACTTGAATAGCATGGTACTCAGTCCTTGAGTTTTATTCCGGGCTGTAGCTGCACACTCGAGCGTACGGCCGGAAGATCTCGCTTATCAGAAGCTGCGTAAGCGGTCTCTTGTTACTGCCCCGCAACCTGCATGACCGCTGCGTGCTGAAACCTCGTGAACAGCAGTAAAATATTCTAGAAATCCACAAAGTAACCAAGCCATGGCGAGTTTGATGGCACCATGAGACTAGTTCTTTGTGGGCGGAACAAATAAATTAAATTTTAAATATAGTTCCAATGACAAAGATTACAAATACAGAAAATTTGAATCAGTTTCCATTTGCTACTTTTAAGTATTGTTCAAGGCACAAAATAAACATAAAATTACTATGGATACAGTTAAAATTTTACTGTTAACTTGATCTCTGTGATCTCAAATTATAATGGTTAGTTTTCTGAGATGTATGAGCTGTCGAGTCAGCCTTCTTGCTGCGCAGTCCATATGAATGTGTGGTAGTTTTCGTCTCCGAATTTACTGGCTTTTTCATTGTGTTTTTTTATCTACTGGTTTGATCTGTTGTGTTTTTTTATCTACTGGTTTGACCTGTTGTGTTTTTTTTATTTACTGGTTTGACCTGTTGTGTTTTGTTATTTACTGGTTTGGTAGTGTGCACAATATTTTTGGTATCCCCTGATATAAACGAAGTCTGTTTTTATGAACGACTGTGGTTCTATCCGGTAATTGAATTCGTGCAGTTACAGGTGATAAAAGTTCTTTTACTTGTTACGGTCCGAGCCATCTTGTTGTGAATTTTTTCGACTCGTTCTTCCTCATGAATGGTTTACTGAGCATAACATAATCTCCCACATTAATACTTTGCGGTTTCCCGGTTTCATTGTACTGTTTGGCCTGTGATGAAAAAGCATGATAGTTATTACGTCGTACCTCAGCCCATAATTTTTTAAGCTTAAAAGCCAGACTTTTTACATTTGGATTATCATTTTTTTTTTGAAACTTGGAACATTTGGAAGGGTGATCTCATTTCTCTGCCGTAGACTACTTTAAAAGGTGTTTTTCGAGTACTGGTGTGAATTTTTGAGTTATAACATGATACTAAATAGGGTAAAATTGATTACCAATTATCGCAGGATTTGTTGACATAGTAACTAAGCATTCTACCTATAGTTTTGTTTATTATCTCTGTCCTGCCATTCCCAGCCGGATGGTAACTGCTGGTCCGTAATTTTTCGATACCTAACAACATGCAAACTTGTGTAAACAATGAAGACCTAAATGATGATCCTTGGTCCGTAATAATCGATTCTGGATCCCCGTAAAGTAATATCCAATTAACTACAAAGGCTTTAGCTATCGATTCAGCTGTTTGATCAGATAAAGGTACCATAACTAAATATCTGGAAAATGCATCAGTAACTGTGAGTATATACTTACTGCCTTCTTGACTGCGCCTAAATGGGCCCATAACGTCAAGATTCCTTGAAAAGGTTCTGTTGTTTCAGGTAATGATTGCAAAGGTTCCAGCGCTTTACCTAAACCATATCTTTCATTACATTTGGGGCAATTTATTACATATTTTCGTCGGTCTTCTCTCCTTTGTGGCCATCAATATTCGGTCGCTATTCGTTGGTTAATTGTTTTGAAACCACAATGACCTGATAAGATCGCGTCGTGATACAAATACATAATAAGTTCTCTCAGTGATTTTGGGTACCGCCACTCTATCACCGCGCTTGGTAACACGATATAGAATGTTATCGCGAAACGCAAACCATTTCTGCTTCCTTCCATTTTCTGCATTCTTCGTCCTTAGCCGGTTCAATAGGTAACTCAGTTAATGAGGGTGGCTCTTCACTGTTAACTAATCTGATTTTTCTACTTAAGCCATCGGCATTTTTGTGCAAAATTCCTGGTTTATGAACTACGTCATATTCGTACTATGAAAGTTTTAGGGTCAAACGCATTAACCTGCTCGATGGATCTTTGAGACTAAGCATCAATTTCAACGCAGAATGATCGGTCACGACAGTTAATTTCTTCCCGTAAAGATAACAACGGAACTGTTTTACACTCCAAATTACTGATAATAATTCCTTTTCCGTGTTTGTGTAATTGATTTCTGGTTTTGTTAATTGACGAGAAGCGTATCCTACAGGTCTTTCTTCTCCATCGATTACTTGCGATAAAACAGATCCAATGCAATAATTTGATGCGTCAGTCGCAAGGACAGAAGTTCTACTAAAATCAGGGTATATTAAAATTGGATAACTGGTAAGGGCTGTTTTCAGAATATTCATGACTTCATCAAACTCATTTGTCCATTCGAACTTAACCCCTTTCCTTAATAATTTCGTCAATGGTTTAGCCTTAAGGGCATAATACTGAATAAACTTTCTATAGTAATTTGAAGCTCTAAGAATGATTGGGTGTTGGAAAAATTTTTACTGCTTCTACAAGCCTTGAATGTGGTTTTACCCCATCTTTGGTGATGTGAAAACCTAAATACTCTAGTTCTGACATTGCAAAATTGCATTTTTCAAGTGATAAGGATAAATGAGCTTGTTTCAAACTTCAAACACCTCTCTGAGCCTTTGGAGATGCTCTTCCATGTTTTTGGAAAATATTATGACATCATCTAAATATACAAGAACTGAAAAAGGCTTTAATTGCCTTAAGACGCAATCAAGGAGCCTCTGAAACGTTGCTGGACCATTTTTTAACCCAAATGGTAAACACAACCATTCTTATTGGCCGTTCGGGTTAGTAAACGCAGTTTTTTCGATGTCATTTTCATGTATTTTTACTTGGTGATAACCACTGCGTAAATCTAGGTTTGAAAAGTATTTGCAATTTCCTAAGTAGTCTACCGTTTCTGCAATTGAAGGTAATGGATACACGTCACTGACCGTTACTGCATTTAAAGCTCTATAATCAACACAAAACCGGAATTTTGTCTCTCCATTTCGACTTTTGCGAGGTACAAGTACAATCGGCGATGACCACGGGCTATTACTAGACCTAATAATTCCATCTTTTAGTTGTTGGTCAATGTATTCATCTACAAGTTACCTCTGATGAAATGCTTTCTTATAAATGGGAGCGGCATCGCCCGTTAAGATCCTGTGTTTCACTAAGTCTGTGGCAGGTAATTTACTGTTTGGTATAAATAATTCCCTAAATTCATTTAACAAACGTTCCATTCTCTCCCTTTCCTTTGGTGGCAAATGTTTAATTTTTTCTTTAAAATCAATATCTTCCTCCCTTTGGACAGTACACAATGTTTTGTCCCTTAATAGTTCTCTATCATTATCAGCATCATTGCAGAAAATACTATTTGCTATTTCCTGTTCTCTTAAAATTCCTATTTTTGCAAATTTATGTCCACGGGGTACGACAACATCACTTTCTCCAAATTTTCAATTGACACAGGTATATGTTTTATTCCATTAATTACCCGCACTTTACAAATACTTCTTTTCACATAACACTGATTAGAATCTAACCAACTGGATTCTTCTGGAAAGTCTACTAAAACTACTGAATTTTCATCATACTCTACGTTATCTTTAATGGGTAAGTTTCACAATTTTCCCTGATGCTTTGGAATGGTTTCCGCGTTACTTAAACTGACGGACAGATTTATAAGTCCGTGTAGCTGGTAAATGTCGGTTCATGACTCCTTCATTTACGCAAAGACTTTTATTTGAATCTGGGATCGACAATGTGGGCCTAAGCTTTCGTATGTTTCGCCACGTCAAGTATTGCGTTATATTTATTTAGAAAGTCCATCGCTAAAATTCCACTATATTTTGGGTTCAGTTCAGAAACAATGTAAACAGTTGCATTATAAACACAATCATCTATAATTATATTCACATCTTTCATCCCAAAAGTATGAATAATAGTATTTCTATCTAATCCCGTAATTTTGCAATCAGATTCTCTTAAATCATTGATACCACAAATATCATCATATATATTATTTCTCAAAGGTATTTTTTTGTCACAAGCCTGTATCTTCCTTCATACTTAACCAAAATCAATGAGTGAGGATGTCATTTTAAAGCTTATGGTCTCCACTTTGGTCACATCATATTTTAAGAAATGAAGTTTTCGGAATTCGACCCTTAAAGGGCAAAAATGTCTATATTTCTAAAAAGCTGTTTTCCTGTGTTACGAGTCATTTATATCACTGGATACCTATCTGAAATCGTTTAATGAAGTATCATTTTAAAGATTAAGATCTCCTCTTTAGTGACGTCATATATTAAGACAGATATTTTTCAGAATTCGAACCCTTAAAGGGCAAAAGTATCAATATTTTTGCAATGCGTAATTGTGTCACGAGCGATTTATCTCTTTTAATATTTAACCGATATAGATAAATGTTTGTAGAATATTACAGATTAAGGTCTCCGCCATGGTAACATTATATTTCAAGAAAAGAATTTTTCGTTTTTCGACCCTTAAAGGGCAAAAATGTCGATTTTTCTAAAATGCGTTTTTTGTATCTCGAGCCATTTATCTCCCTGGATATCTAACCAAAATCGATAAACCAAGTAGGATTATTAGGAGTAATGTCTCAGCTTTGTGACATAATATTTTAAGAAAGAATGTTTTTGGAATTCAACCCTTAAAGAAAAAGTATAAATTTTTCAATAACGCATTTTTGTGTCACGAGCGATTTATCTCCCTTAATATGTAACCGGTATAGATAAATGAGGTATCATATCAAAGAATGAGGTCTCCGCCTGGTAACATTATATTTTAAGAAAGGAATTTTTCGTAATTCGGCCCTTAAAGGGCAAAAATGTCAATTTTCTAAAATTAGTTTTTTTTTATCTCGAGCCATTTATCTCCCTGGATATCTAACCAAAATCGATAAATGAAGTAGGATTATGAGGAGTAATGTCTCAGCTATGTGACATAATATTTTAAGAAAGAATGTTTTTGGAATTCAACCCTTAAACGGAAAAAGTATAAAATTTTCAATAACGTATTTTTGTGTCACGAGCGATTTATCTCACTTAATATCAAACCGATATAGATAAATAAGGTATCATATTAAAGAATAAGGTTTCCGCCGTGGTAACATTATATTTTAAGAATGGAATTTTTCGTAATTCGACCCTTAAAGGGCAAAAATGTCAATTTGTCTAAAATTCGTTTTTTGTATATCGAGCCATTTATCTCCCTGGATATCTATCCAAAATCGATAAATCAAGTGAGATAATGAGGAATAATGTCTCAGCTTCGGTGACATCATATTTTAGGAATGACGTTTTTGGAATTCAACCCTTAAAGGGAAAAAGTATGAATGGTTCTACAACGCATTTTTGTGTCACGAGCTATTTATCTCCCTTAATTTCTAACCGATATAGATAAATGAGGTATCATATTAAAGATTAAGGTCTCCGCCGTGGTAACATTATATTTTAAGAAAGGATTTTTCGTAGTTCGAACCTTAAAGGGTAAAAATGTCGATTTTTCTAAAATGCTTTTTTGTATATCGAGCCATTTACCTCCCTGGATATCTAACCAAAATCGATAAATCAAGTAGGATTATGAGGAATAATATCTCAGCTTTGTGACATGATATTTTAAGAAAGAATGTTTTTGAAATTGAACCATTTAAGGGAAAAAGTATAAATTTTTCTATAATGCATTTTTGTGTCACGAGCCATTTATCTCCCTTGATATATAACCGATATAGATAAATGAGGTATCATATTAAAGATTAAGGTCTCCGCCATGGTCACATTATATTTTAGAAAAATTTTTCGTTATTCGCCCTTAAAGGGCATAAATATCAGTATTTCTAAAATGCGTTTTTTGTGTCTTTAGTCATTTATCTCCGTTGACAATTAAACAAAATTGATAAACGAGGTATCATTTAAAAGCTTCAGGTCTTCGTAATGTCTTCGGTTCCGTTACCACATTTTAAGTAGAAATTTTTAAAAATTCTAACCTTAGAGGGCAAAAGTATTAATATTTTTACAATGCATTTTTCTGTCAGGAGCTGTTTATTTCCCTTGATACCTAATCGAAATCAATAAATGACGTATCGATTTAAATATTAAATTAGCCGCTATGGTCACAACATATTAAGGGGCAAAAATATCATCATTCTCAAAACTTTTTTTTTTACCTTGGTTGATATTTTATAAAAGGAATTTTTGGAATTCAACCCTTAAAGGGCAAAATTAAATATTAGTTATAGAACGTGTTTTTTTAAAATTTTTAATACAAGCCATTTATCTTCTTCGATACCTATCCGAAATCGATAAATGACATATCGTTGTAAAATTAAGGTCTCAGCTAGGTAAAATCATAAATTAAGAAAAAAATGTTGGAATTTGGTGCTTAAAGTGGTAGCGCGTATGAGACTGTTCAGAGCCAAGTCCCTGATTTCAGCAGGGGGTATCACAGAGATGTCAATAAACTTTTTTTTTATTCAATAAGTAGCTTTTCTGATATATTTTTTTTGTTACGGAAACACTGTCGTTTTGCTATACAATTCCAATGTAAACATTTTATTCGCACAGCAACAAATATTTCAGAGATGTTGATATGTTGTGTGCATTTGTTAAGGTTGGTTTTATTCTACTAAGGTCAGTGACAGTTTGTCATAAATACAGTGTGTTTTAAATTTTCCTAACTGTTTCATAATATGTTGTGAGTATTTTGCTGCGTACCATTACACTAAATGAAATATTTGCTACAAAAGTACGGTTCTACTATTCATTATATTACAAGCATTCAACCTCACTATTCATCGCATTTTATTCGCGAAATTTTCGCACGGGTATTCTAGTCTTTAGATAAAATGTAACTTCAGAGCCGTATCAGCCAACAGCTGACATTGTTTTCCCTCAATATTTACTGTTATGAAATCTGCCACTTGGGGGTTACTCTGACAAATAGTTACAGGTACCGTTTTAATTTGGGGCGTGACAACGTGGCCTTGCATACCCCTTATTCGTTTAACTTATTCTGTGAATCATTACTTCCACGCTGCCCACCATTTGATTTATTGAAACCTCTGTATTTTTTTGAACCATAATTCCTATCATTATTTCCTTGAAAACCTTGCTTATTTCCCATAAATGATCTATCACCCTTATTTTTATAATTATCTTTACTATCTTTATTGTTATCATTATCTTTATCATCATCTGCAGATAATCTTTCTCTACTATTTCTTCCTAAATTCCCTTGTACAATAGGTTTTTCCATCATTCCCTTGGAATCTACTATCACTGTCAGAATAAAATCTTGCACTATTTCCTCCATGACAAGTATGCCTTTTATTAGCACCATGAAAATCACGAAAATCATTATCTTGACGACATGCGACGTCAACATTAGAATCATAACATGCATTGTTAGTATTATGTTTACAGCATGCATTATTAGCAAATTTCCACCAACAGTTTTCAGAAGCATGACCTAATTTTTTGCAAATTCCACACTTTAATTCTCTTTTCGTATGAAAGACCCGTTTTTCAAGCCTATCTCTTCGGTCACTTCTAGTCATATTCATTACCTGTTCAAAGTTTGCGCATGTTCTAATCCCTCGGAAAATGTTCTTGGTTTCTGAAGACTTACGTGTTTTGCTATATCACCGTCTAATCCCCCTAGAAATGCGTCTAATGCTCGCATATCAGCCTCATAGCATTTCACAATATTCTCTTCTGCATTTTCCCCAAGCACATATGTATTATTATTAATCATCCTAATCCTATCTGCGAATTGATCAAGTTCCTCCCCTGGCTTTCTCTTAATATTTCTTAATTGTTCGCGGTAAAACCTGGCTGTGTATTTCTTGGAAAAACGTTTTTCAAGTTCACCGCGTAATAATTCATATGTTTCGGCTTTTTTGCAATCCTCATCATAGATCACGAATTTCAAAGCCTCGTCAGTTAACTTTGTTCTTAAAAGAGTTAATTTCTCACTACTACTTAATTCTCCTAATTTAAAAAGATCATCTAGCTTGATTAGGAACTCATTTATCGATTCATTAGGCTTTCCCCCAAAAGAAACTGAACTCATCATCACTGCACTGTAAGCTCTGTTATTAGAAGCTTGAGAATTGTTAGTTGCTTGCGCAGGCTGTGCAACTTTGGCCTCTAGCGCCGCAATTTTACGCGTTAATGCATCAATTACATCTTGCAAATTTCCTTCACGCCCTTCTGGATTAGTCGGCATGATGCCAGCAACTCACCTTTTGTAAAAACTGCGAAAAGCTGCCAAACTGCGCTGAGTTGTCGTGTTGGGTTGTCGTGCTGCTGCTACCACGCCCTAGACTGCTGGATGCACTGTGACTGGAGTTATCAGCTACACTGGAATGTGGCTACGTCGCTGTAGATACGCCCTCGCTGCTCGCTCGCCTCACCGCCTGGCCCGTAGATCGACGATCGATTTCCCCGCCAATATCTCGTTACCTAGCTGCCGTATGGTTCCACACAATCTCACTTCTGTCGCCAAAAATTTGTTAGTGATTTGTCGGATGGCTGTGTGTATAGTCTGTACTCAGTCACAATAGCTAAGACTTGCGACGTATTTTCTTCCGCCACGCTGTTAGTCTTCTGTGCTTGTCTGACACCTAAAAATATTAACTGTGGGCTGCATGGGAACGGAGAACATACGGCTTGCATTCGTTGAATGAATATTGAAGTCTTT